>JASUUG010000798.1:1877500-2162500 GCA_030449905.1 Luvunga scandens | reverse complement strand
GATTACAGAATTATTCTCTGATGTATATGATGTTCCCCCATCAAACCTTGCTGAGCAAGAGAAACAACTGAAAGAAATTATCCAAAAATATCCACAGGACTATCCCACTGATGTTCCTGTATAGATTTCACTTGGCTACTTCAATAAAATGTGTAGAATAGAGGGAAAAAAAATCCTGAAAACTCCATATAAATGAAAAATGTAGCATCACCAAGTTGTTACCTGCTAAGTACATTTTAATAGTAATAAAGCAATCTATACTTAATTATAGTATCACTATCGTCTTATATTTATATGCTAGTCTTGCTTAAGTTCAACTGAGCACACTGAAAAATGGTAAACGATTTTACTAGTCCATGAAGTTCACATTAATCACATGTAAACGGGTTGGGCTGGTATTTGGGCCTGGATTGGCCGTCCCTATGGACCAGTTAACTTGGGCCCCAAAAGTTCGCCGGGTTCAAGCGTCAACAAGTTAAAAATAACTGAAATCAATGGTACACTAGGACGCGGCCTCCGATAATCACGTGAAAGAAAGTAGTTCGGAGCCGCACAAGCGGTGGTATATAACAAAGAGAAGAAAGTAGTTTCTGTTTCTGTCATGCAAGAGCCTCGTAATCTACTAATTGTCTGCATTTGGTTTAGATGGCGCCATTTTCAGGCATAAATGCCCGCAATGTTGGAATATCCAAAAGTATATGTTTTTTCATATGCTCGAATCTTTTTTTTCTCCCTATGTACAAACAGAAACCAATTCTTGTAAAGAAAAGAAAATGTTAACAAACAAACAAATGAAGAAAAGACTTCCATCACTCTGTCGAATGAAAAGATGATGGGGTAATGAATATCCCTTTTACAGTTGCGCTATTTAAAACTCGTATCCACTGCCAAAATCTTAAAAGAAAAAAGACCTTAGAGCAGTTTCTTGAACTAATCATAAGCTAGCTACTTGGCTGCTATTTTCATGTTCAATGGAGACTCCTCCTTCACCGTCTCATGTTGTGATTGCATATGATGCAACTAAGGAACGTACTGAACATGAACTTAAGCTCACCATTAATGGGGTGAGACTGCGGGGTGACATTCTTCGCAGTGGTGATACGCTTGTTGTGTTTGGCGTTTTGCATAGAGTGACTCACCCTAGTAAGTGTTTGTTTGATGAATTGCTTTGCTCCTTGTTTGCAAACTGTACATGTTTGTAACGGTTGTGTGCTTATCCGGGCCTTTAATGGTTCAATATCTGTACTGACTACTGGGTTTTTTTATTAAAGATAGATCTTTAAATTATCTTGTTGTGTTGAGATTTAACACATTATTCCTTTGATGTGTGCCTGGAGATTGGATCTGTTCTGTTCTGTCGTGTAGTTGCTGATATACATTTTTATGCAATTGAATGTTATCTACTACCAAGCATTTGTTGGTCATGGAGCTGGGATCAAAATATGTAGAGCAGAATGCTGCTGTTGATTACCAAATTGAATGTATGTATGTACATATTGATATTTATCCATGCATGACATTAAGCAGAAGATAAACAACCATAAGAGAAAATCAGAAATTCAGTTAAGTTTATATGGATCTATGGCTAAGATGTACATGAAATGGTAGAACAAACTTGGTATTTTCTTATTTATTAGTTAGTGTTGTTTTGGATTGGTGCAGTGGGTTACCAAGCAAAAGCATGTCCTGATGCTTTTGGGGCAAGCACTCGTGCCATGGAGGAAGAGGTTTTGAAGAAAGTAGATTCATTTTCAAATATGCTCCTACAAACTGCTGAGGAGTGCGAAGATGAAGGGGTAACAAACAGTACACACACACATATTTAACGTTTCTCCTCTTGGAAAAAGAATAGAAGGATAATGAGTACAACATTAATTACTAAACAGCATCATAAATAATTAAATGGAATGATTGATTTAAGAGGACGTACCACACACATTTTCCACTACTAGATCAAATATTACTAAAAATTAATGGACAATTACTCCCAAAAGCTCTCAGGTTGGGAACGCACTAATTTCTGTCAGGATAATACAAAGAAAACATCGAAATATGACATATCATCACCAGTGATTCATCAAACTTATTAGCTATACGTTGCACTAGCATCATGACAATTTACTTACCTTCTTCGAAATGTATTAATCTATAAAGTGCTAAGGGGCTCTAGACTATAGAGGGGCACCATTTTCAAGAAATATAGGGGAAAATATTCCCTCCTTTTCCACTTCTCCAACTACATTGTATGTTCCCATAACAGCGTTTGATGGCCTAACAAATGATCTGCTAAAAATGCAAAGATCAGAAACATATAATACAACTCAAGATTAAACAACATAAACAAAGTTATTCCTTTCCTGGTCTATCTTTTCAACAAATATTCACCATGCTGGAATGAGACTTACGTGTAAGTAATTACATGCAACTTTGTTATTTGACTGAATTCATACTAGGGAAAAGGAGAGTTTTTATCTCTTACTACTAGCTATTTTGCTTAATTCTAATTGATTTTTATGTTTAGGTCAGCCTCGAAGTCAAGGTTACTGCTGGAACTCCTATTAGGAAGGTCGTTTTGCAAGAGGCTGTAGCATGTAAAGCAACTTGGGTTATACTTGATAGGTAATCTTATTGTTTTTCAAAAATGGGTTAGTGTCCAGGTCTAATTATTCTGGACGGTGGAATTTCTGTGTTCTGACTCAGGATCACCATGACTCGGACTGAAATATTCTTTCATATCCCAATATTTTTCCACTCTACTGATGATTTGTGAAGGCGGTCGATTGTTTTACTTATACAACCAGCTATAACTGCCTACTGCCAACTGTTGTAGAAAATTGGAGGATTTGTGATTTTGCTTTCTCTTTTGGGCATGTTATGTAGCAGCTAAATTAATTTCATGAATCATCACAGGATCATTCTAGCAAGCGAATGAAGCCAGAACAATCTGCTTGCCGCTTTATTTTTATATGTTCTTCCTAGATATCCTCGTTATTTAGCGAATGCAGTGTGGTAGCGTCTACGAACAAATGTTTACGATTCTTTGTGCAATCTTTGTTTCCCTTTTATCATTGTATTTGCTTCATTAGTAACTTGCAACTCCTAACAGGCACCTCAGACGGGATCTTCAGTTTTATCTGACACAAATACCTTCAAAGGTTGCATTTATTCAAGATAGCCTAGCTGTGCAAGTTTTGAGGACTCACGCAATAAGTGAAACAGATATTACAGAGAATAAGATGCTTTACTCCCTGTCCAAGCCAGTTTCCCAATCGACTTCTCAAGATAGCGAGCACAGTGAACAGTCTGTTAGCACTTGCAGAAGCTACTCTTTTATCAGTTCCCAGGAAATCTCCGATACCTCTAGGAGTTCCTCTGCTTATAGGTCAGGGGAGCATAGTTTTTCATGGGATTTTGGGTCTTCTTCTAAGCATGAAAATTCAGGTCAGCAAGCCTTTCCTAATTAGCCACATAGATATCTCATGTGCTATGATAAAATACTGTCTTCATTTGTTTTCTAATAAAGCTTTACAATTAAGTCCAATGAATATGATACGTTGCTATGACAAAGAACAAAAGTGAAGAGGATTTTATCATTCTAGCTTAATACAATCTTTAAGGAAACAAGAAAGACATGCAGCTCTTGTTTTTCATATTACAGGTCTGTACACTCGAGGAGAAAATAAACATTTTGCTTCTCCTCAGCTGGCCCAAAAGCAACGAAAAAATTTCTTCCGGCAGCAATCTTCCGCAGCGCCTATTCTTTGTGTTGCATGTGGGATGAAGACTGAATTATATATGAAGGACCCTATGAAATTCAGTTTTTCTGAAATTCAACAAGCAACTGGTGGTTTCTCAAAAGAGAATTTGCTTGGAGAGGGTGGATATGGTCATGTTTATAAAGGTGAGCTTAAAGATGGGCAGATGATTGCGGCAAAGGTAAGGAAAGAAGCAAGCACACAAGGATTTGCAGAATTTCACTCTGAGGTATATGTCCTAAATTTTGCACGCCACAAGAACATTGTGATGCTTTTGGGTTTTTGTTGCAAGGAGAACCTTAACATTTTGGTCTACGAGTATATCTGCAACAAGTCTCTTCATTGGCATTTATTTGGTGAGCAATTGTTGGTCTAAATAAAAGACATCACATTGTTGCCGGTTCTTTAGTTGCATTTCTAGCACTTTGTTCCAACTATAAAAATAATTTCCTCCTATTTCTTCCTTTTATTACTTGCGCGCGCGTGTGGCTGTGCACTGTAATTTTACAGATAATACAGAATCTGTTCTTGAGTGGCACCAAAGATATGCTGCTGCCATTGGAACCGCGAAAGGTTTGCGTTTTCTGCATGAAGAATGCCGTGGAGGTCCTATAATTCATAGAGACATGCGACCAAGCAATATACTTCTCACACATGACTTTGTTCCAATGGTAAATTAATGTGCATATAATCATTTACTCTTGTTTTCCCTTGTGTGATGATTTTGGATCAATCTATACTGTTTCACATATAATCTCTTGTTATTGATAGAGTTCATATCATCAACATTATTAGACAACAAGGGTTTATGTTTGACAATGACAGTCTTTTGATTCTGCAGAGAGTGCGATATAGTGCTTACAATCTATGTTATTTTGATGTAACAGTTGCGGTTGCTAAAATGAACGATGGTTAAAAAAATCAACAGAGGATCTGTCAAACTAACTTTTCTTTCATTATTTTATTTACTTATTTGTACGACAGTATGTTTGTGGTTTTTCGTATGAAAACAAGACCAGTGCCGGGGACATTGCAGTTGATGGTATAATGTCTTCTATACACAGCTAGGTGACTTTGGCCTCGCCAGATGGAAGACAACTGATGATCCTGTGCAGACTAAAATACTAGGCACACTCGGGTATAGCCTCTATCAGCTTTCTACTTCTCAGGATTTGGCATACTAAAATAGGATGTCTATGCATTTTGGTAAATAGGATTGAATAAGAAAATTCCTTCATGTGCATGTTTTACATTTAATCTATCGAACTGAGGACTAAAGTAGGCTTTTTTGTTCAAGTAGCTACCTTGCTCCAGAATACGCGGAGAATGGTATAGTCTCCCTAAGAACAGATGTCTACGCATTTGGCATTATTCTGTTACAACTTATATCAGGACGCAAGGTGGCTGATACGAATGGAGAAGAACCTCAACAATCTCTGAGACAATGGGTATGTCGGTTTCTTGGTATCTCTTGATCTCTGCGTCAATGACTGAAAACATTCCTAAGAAGATGAAAAAAGGCCTTATGTGTCCTTTTTTGGCTAGACAAGACACGCTTCTATTTATTGTTATGTTCATTTGCTGTTTTAGGCAGAACCGCTGATTGAGAAGCTTGCATTACATGAGCTCATCGATCCTCGTATCGAAAATTCATATGACACGTATGACTTATACCTGATGGCTAAAACAGCATACTTGTGTGTGCAAAGGAATCCCGAAGGGCGGCCATCAATGGGAGAGGTAACTGGACTCAGAATTTGATGCTTAGGGTTTTTACATGGTTTGACAGCAATGTAAAATTAGCGAATGGTTTCTTTCATGCTCAAGGTAGTGAAATAATTTACCAAAAAGTTTTTAATGTTAATGAACCCATTGGCAAGCATGAAAATGTCTGCGCATATCAGTACTAGTAACAATTATATATAGATGATTTCATGATAATTAAAAAAATTGTTGATGAATGATTCGCAAAAATCAAGTGTCTTCTGGTTAATTTTAATATACATGCATCGCTCTGTTGCCACTTCTTTCTCAGACATAATGAATTCCAACTGCTCGCTTAACACCACAGGTTGTGCGGCTACTCGAAGGGGAAAATGATCGTTTTCACCACTTAGGGGCGAAATTTGTACAGCATCATCATACAAAGTGATGAAGAAAATGATTCACTTTATCCTCTCATCGGTGTTGGAAATTTCTGCATACCATCTTTTCCCGATTTTTCGGACATTTCTCCTGGTTGCAGAAGAAAATTAGGGACTCCTGCTATTACATATAAGACTTTGATAAGTTTGATGTAAAGCAGTCATTGCCTTATAGTAACAGGTAACTTTTCTTCTTGGTTCAATTGTTGCTTTATCAAAAATACAAGGGATAAAGTAAGAGTCTTGCTTTCTCCACTTTCATATAGTAAAGGTATGCACTCACTCATTCAATCTAATTTCTCATCTATCGCCGGGGAAAAATTTTTCCCCTCGCTAGTTTAGCAAATGACTGCATATGCAAACTCACACACATTTTAGATATATGTTGGAAGCGTAATGCAATAAAAATTAACACAATTCTGAATAAAATACTAGAAATCAAAAGAATCTGGACACAAAAACTAGAAGCTAAATCTGAGTTTCCTAGAAAAAAGATAAGAATAATACAAGTTTCTTAATAGTGCTAAGTTGGTGAAAATAACATTGACCTCTTAAAGACTACGCAACTTGATTGTGTCAACAATAACTTGCGAAATGGTGTATCATATGCTCAATATGACACCGGTAGTGCAAGTGACGAACGCTACGATGAACAAAGGTACAAAGGGAATGAAGGAGCCTCTGGTAAAGTTGACAAAACTCATGCAACTTGATGAACTGGGGCATGAGTGATCATTGTAATTTGTAATACGACGAGAGAGTTGACAAATTGAAAACAAGTTTGATGATGACTTAGAGATTGCTGTAAGAAAAAGATATAACTTCAGAAAATGGGATATTGGAAGATATTCGCATCCAACTTCGTAGGGATAAGGTTCAAACAACTATTGTGCTATCAACAGCCGCAGCAACAAGAATTCTTGGCTCCATGATGGCACTCAATAAAAAGTTGAGGTGACCGCAAATGCGACGTGTCAAGCTTTGATTACTTTGCCGACGATTTTCTTTTCTGAGTCAGTCTACATACGGTGTTACAGTAGTTGAACTTTTTTTATTTTTTTTTTTCAAATTGCATTCCGCGACCTTTGGATAATACATCTCAAATTTCAGCATGAAACTTGAGAAAGTGAACTGTCCTTGACTATAAAGCCACTATATTGTAGGTTTGCCTCAGATTCCATTCAAAGTCATTTTATCTGACCCATCAAAAAATTGAGGCACTAAAGGTCTATTCACAGCACCAAACACCAGCCTGTTTGAGAAGAGGATAGAAAGACACATTGAAGTGGACTGAACAACAGTACACACCACACAAGTTAGAGTGTGGAGGGAATCATTAGGGTTTTGGCTTGCTCCAGTTCCACATATTAAAAAAAAGCTTGTTATTCTTCTTTTTTTTTTTTTGAGAAGAATAAAGCATGTTATTCTAGATTGAAATGGACTTCAATTAGGGAAGGATACACATAAATCCATCCCTACAGCCACTTAAAGTGTCCTTGTAGCATTTTTTTCCCTTTGTCTCTGTTTTCATATATGTCACACGTGGATTGGCCATGGTGAGACTCACCTGCAAATTGCAATAATGACCAAGAGTACCGTTATTACCCATCAGTAACAAAGCCCAGCGTAAGTGATTTCAAGATATTCATTTGGCTTGTTTTGGATGATATTGATAATGATAATCAACAATCATTTTGACGATAAATGGTAATTATACCCACAGTCAAAGCATCTTCGTAAACATTAAGTGGAGCACAGAAAATCTCTTTTTCATTTCCCTCTTTTAACATTGCATTACATAATACATATCGAGTGATATTACAATTATAAACCACACCGGACTATTGATGACGAGCTAAAAAATTTGAGTGGCTTCAAAATTGGAGAAATTTGCTTCAAACAAACTGGGGAGAAATGTAACCCACCCTTCGAGGGACTTAAACTCCGTCATACAAAGTTGAAAATAAGTAGTAACAGGGGAAGGTTCTTTCGCTACTCGTATATACTTAAAACCTCTAGGAAAGCAAGGCAACAACTTCAAATTTAATTAGCAATTACTCAAACTAAGTTTCTTAATTTTAGCATTGCTGCTTAAGCAATTTTTTTCGTTCCATTCTTGATCAACTTGTCCCATTCTTGATCACATCACAATTTTTTTCGTTCACTTCGCTCCGGTTTATCTTTTCTTTTGTTAAGCTTATAATTTTACCTCTCTAGGCTCTATGTACTAACATCTTTTCTGTTGCTTGCTTATATTATGCTTACTATGAAACTAGCAAGCAGCACTGAGAGAGAGAGAGTTAATGGATCAAAAAGTACCCAACCATTGGGGAACAACAAACAGTGATCAACATGTTACATAATTCCAGCATTACACATAAAAAAAGAAAGAGTAAAATTGCTCCTCACAATTGCTAAGGCAACCATATGCATGCATCATGTCGAGAGCTGACAAAAGTTCATACGACTTTGGTGGTGTTAAAAAATACAATCACTTACATTGCATCTCAAAAAAATATTTGAATTCAGTTTAAGTATAAATTAAAAAAGATTTGGCCTTAAATTGAGACAAAAAAACAAGAATAGCATTATAATGTCATACAAAAGACAGATGATTACTTTTGTAACTTGAGATAAACTTAATAAATATGATAGTAAAATTAAATAAATGAATAACACATAATTAGTAACAAAATCACATGCCATAAGTGATAAAAATGATAAAACAATTATAGACCTGACAAATCAAAATTGAAAATAAAAAAGACAGTGATGATTTAAGTTTGAAACAATTTGTGTGTTTGGGATTGCGGTACTATAGTTTTTAAACTACAGCTGCTGTGAAAAAAAAAACTGTAACTATAAAATAAAAGTTAATAATATATAATAAACATAAATTTTGAATAGTAATTTTAACAAAATTATTAAAGATATAATAAAATTTTTATCATACAAGTGAAAAATTATATTAATATAGCTTTCCACCTACAACAATAAGTATTTACTAAACACTTTAGTGTTGTAACTTAAAAGGTATAACTGTCTAACCTCAATCCCAAACGCAATCAATATCTCCCAACAACACCGCACTCTTTTGTTTATAAATAGTAGCCAAAGGGATTGGGAAAAAAGACTTTTGGCGACTTTCTTTCTAGATCTAAAAGAAATCAAAAGCATTATTCCAAATTTTGCTTCAAACTATCTAACTTGAGCTTTGAAATGCCCAATTTAGGTGCGGTCGGACCTCGCTTGGTGGCTTGAAGCATTAAGATAAGCACATGTTGAGCTATAATGCTTTACTCAAACTCTATAAATTAATTTAATTGTGGTTATTGAAGAATTTTAATTAGCACCTTCATATTCATTAACATGACAGACATGAACTGATATTATAAAAACATTTGTTGGGTTTAGGGATGGCAAATTTCGGATCCGGATCCGAATTCGAATGTAGGTGCATTTGGATTCAGATCCGTATTAAACTTTTAATATCCAGATGCGGGTAAGATCCGCATAGATTGCGGGGTGAATTTTTTGGATATCTGGATCTGCATATTTTTAAATGTAAATATAATTTTAAATTTAATAATTTACTTAATAATATTAAATAAAATTCAATTATAATTTAACAATTAAAAATTTAACATCAATTCAATATAAATAATGTACAATACCACCATAAATTCACAAATGATAATTTCACAACATAAATAAAAAATAAAAAAAATAAAAAATCTAAGGTAAACTGATTCATTGCAATATTCTTTAATAATAATAATAATAATAATAATAATAATAATAATAATAATAATAATAATAATAATAATAATAATAAAAAATTATTATTATTATTATTATTATTATTATTATTATTATTATTATTATTAGTTTTTTAATATACTTTTCATAGTCAATGAAGATTATAATAAATATTTTAATTTATATATTTTTCAATTGAAATTTAATTATATAATAATGCGGATCCGGATATCCGATTTTTCGGATGCACTTGCATCTAAATCCAGATCCGAATACGAATCTTCCGAATCTTTGCGGATCCGGAGTTTATTATCAACCCTAGTTGGGTTAACCTTTATCAAGTTGGATCATTAACGCATAGACCTATTAGAACCCATTCAGTAAGGAGTCGTGTTCAAGTTTAAGATCAAAAACCCATTTCACCCGTTACCCTTTAACATTTAATATTAATACTTAAATAAATTTTACAACTTAAATTATAAATATTTAAAGAAATAAATTGACTTTAAATTGACTACTTATGTAAAGTTATGACAAATGCTAAAATTCTTAAGCATTTATTATAAAATTTGTAGTCACTATTGTACATTTGCATTTTTTCATGCAATGCAATTCTATTTCTATAATTTTTTTCCCTCTTAAGATTTTAATCAATGAAATTAGTGTGTAGAACTAAATAGGTGACCTTTTGTACATTATTTAATGATATTAAATATTAATATTATTAATATTTTTTTTGTTTGGTATTATATTTTTAAAGAGTTTTGCTTGTTTTAAACTAAAAATATAATATTAAAATGAGACGGTTTGAGTAACATAGTAATGATGACGAATGGATTTGGATTCTCATTTTTTGATGGATTTGAGTATGTATAATTTAATACCAAAATTGATTAAACAAGAATCAAGTCAGCTAATAGGAACTGTAAATCTAAATATTTTAAAATTCAATTTTATAAGGACGTTCGGTCTATTTTGAGGGTAGTCATTTTTTACTTTCTCCTCAATAATCAAGAACATGCGCAATGTCCCACATCACATGAAGTTCATTTGATCACGTGTTTAATTTGGACTTTTGTAATTTCTAATAAATAATTGATTAGCAATCAATGCGTGTTTGTTTGCGTTAGGCGGAGGGCAGATTGGAGAATGACAAGACATGAAAGTTGGGGAATCCAATTGAAGATGATGCCGCACTAGGGATCCAGTGGTTTCGGATCATGGGGGCCCCAGAAAGGCGTAGTGGACGGCTAAGATTCATTTTCAAATTAATCTCTGATACGGAATCTTTAGCCACATTGCCACTTGACTTCTGTGCAGTGGCAGACTTACTTGATCCATCCAATTTCATGAAAATCCTTAATTTTTATATAAATATAGAGTTTTTACATTTCTCTTAAATGTGTCCTTAAATCAATCTCTACAAAAATACCTTAAATGTACTATTTTAAATAAGGGTGGGCAAATGACCCGACCCAATCTACCCTATCAGAAATTTTTGAGTTCACATGAAGGTTCTAACCCTATCGAGTCAATCAGATCAGATTAAGTTAAACCCGATTTGATTTGAAAATCTAAAAAAATTATAATTAAAACAAGTAAAAATCATTGATCCAATTCAAATATGTTCGGATCGGATCGAATCACATGTTTGAGTTGAGTTTAGATTACATTTTTTTAGCCCAATTAACTTGAAATCTGAGAGGGTTGATCCGAATCCAAATTTGCCTACCCGTAATTTTTTATTTAAATTACTCTTGCATTGACATACTTTTAATATTATGTTTACTTATTGGAGCAGAAGTGAGGATAGTGGATTCCTCTCACTCCATGGGACCCCACCCTTTTATGGAGTGGAAAGTGTGATTCCCACTCTCATAAGGGAAGGTAGGAGTGGAAACCCACTCTCCTCTCTTCTTTTTTTACCCTTTTTAATAACATATTTATTTAAAAAATATTATTAAATTATTTTTTAAAACTACATTTGTTATAAATAATAATATTGAACTTATTTAGACATAATAGTATTATATTTATTTAATATCAGTAATTAATGATAATAAATATTTTATTATAAGAAAATATTAATTTTATACTATATTGATAATAATAATAATGTTTTATTTGTGTTGCTCTTATCTATAATTTTCTACTCACATAATTAAAATTAAAACTAATAAAAATTTTATGATTTACATAATTAAGAATATTAATAATTATTATTAATTTATAAATATAATAAAATAAATGTTTTATTTGTCAAATAGAGTTTTTATTAATTTTTTAATTATTAAAAATTACAATTCTTTAAATAAGGGTAAAAGTATAATTTCAAACCATTTACTCCCAATTCAAAATAATGTAAACACATAAATTGGATTCTGACTTTAATTCTATACTTTCATTTTAATATAAGTAAATAATCTACTTCCACTTCCACTCCAATCTAAAATGTAAACGCAACATAAAATTACATAAAAAGAGCAATTTATCACTTTAAGAAATTTATTTTATTAAATACATGTTGATGTAGAAATATGGTTGGTTTTTTTTTTAAAAGGTAAGGGGGGGTGGGCAAGCCTAAATCAATTTTTATCCCTCTTACCATCCTCAAGAATCAAACTCGAGTTCACACAAGTATGAAAAGCGACAGCTACACTGCCAACCAACTCAACTACGCCCTTAGGGGTAGAAGTATGGTTGGTTGTCTTGCACCTTCTTTGCTTGAATAGATAATTGTGACCACAAGCATGTCCTATGAAACTCACGTACACCTACAAAGAATAGTTATAGGGATGCCAGATTTTTTTAGGCATGAACTCTCTGATGCTCAGGTCACTAAGCTAATATTTTTTGGGAAAAACTTGTGCCACAATTCATGTGGCTTTATTATAATAATTACTTTTTCTTTAAACAACAAAGCTTTTAAGTGGAAACTAAAGAAAACTGGGAAAATTTTAGAAAGAAAATTGAAAGAGAAAAGGCAAATTAGTGGTAGAGAGAGAGAAAAACTTATCTAGTTTGAATTTTCAAAGGTTTTATAGAGCTTTGAAACCCATGACCTTGGATTAAGAAAATAGCCATTAATGGATAGAGATTGTGCCTTGATTTTTTAAAGGAGATCTGCGAGTTGACTTTTGATTGGGTCTCTAAGTCGACTTGGTTTGAGCCTCTTCTCATATGATTCTTACGGGACCATATTTACCAAGCAACTTGTCAATGTCTTAATACCTTGAGCAGACTATTTGTGAGTTTTATTGGATCTACGCCCTAAGGTGGTATTTGATTTTAAGAAAGGGGAGGAGATGAGAGGAGATGAGAGGAGAGAAGTGTAAAAATTAATTGTTATTGTTTGGTTTCATATTAAATTTGAAAAGAAAAGAAATTATAAATTTTTTATTTGAACAAATATACCAATTATCCTTAATGTTAATATCGTTAATAAATAAAGAATAATTAAATTATGCTTTAATTTAATCTAGAAAATAAATTAATAACAAAACATTTAATTTCATATTATATTTTTAATTAATTCATTATTATTTTATAATCAAAATAAGTAACACTGCATAACTAGTTATATGATCAATTCGATTTCTAAATATTTATAATTATTGAAAAGAATAATATGTTTGCTTATTGAAATTATCTAGTTAAATAAAGAATTTTATTTTTTAAAATAAAAATTACAGCATGACAGTAGTTGACCACCGTTTATCATCGTTGACTACCATTACTGCCATTGACCACCATTTTTTATCGCTTTAAGTCATAATAATGATCAGAAATAAACAATTTACTCATTGGAAGTGTTAATTTTGCAGAAAATATACTATATAGTCGGAAATATGAGGGTTAAAATGTTTCCTAACATTTAAACAAAATTTGGGGTAAATAACAACGTATATTAGCATTTCTAACTCCATAGAGTTGTAAAATGGCTCATGAGGATTCTATTGGTACTAATTTTGATGGTGAAGCACGTCTCCAGTGAAACTTCAGTGAGACTCTTGTGACTTTTCGATGATTCACTTTACTGCTTTTTTAAAAAATAAATTTATCCAATTAATTTAAGAAAATAAATATAAATTAGTTGCACTTTAACTTATTTAAATCTAATTTTATTTAGGGGATAATTTTAGAATTTTTGTATTCCAATAGATGAGTAATTTGAAATCCTTACACATTGATTAGGAATATAAATTCTTCAATTTGATAGAAATTGAATTCAATTCCATTAAATTTAGTACAACTAGACAATGGAAAATGGAAAAGAAATCAAATTCTTTTCATCTCCCCACTCCTCTACCCCAAGCAAACATGTCCTAAGGAGGCTCTCGGCTATTTCTAATGTTGAGAAGAGCATGATTTGCCCAGAATCGTGTCCCTTTTGATATTGCATTTTTGAAACACATATAATCAATTTATAATTTAACTGGTTTGATCAAAGATCTTGGGCTAACTCTACTTCTATACAATTTGCATATTCTCCAATTACCCACTTCCACTCGTTATCTGTCTCCGCCTCACTTTGACAGCTTTGTGTCACGGGCCGCTCAAATCTCTAGCAATTGGAGGCTAATTTTGCGTGCGCGGGCTCGCTCAGTTAAAGTCCACCTAAAAACGGAGTGCACTTAGCACAAAAGGCGGGTTGCTCTTAGAAGTGGGATGTGCTTAACAATAGGCCACCTCAACAATTAGCCAACCGTGGTGCGCTTAGCAAAAGCCTGGCCAAAGTACTAGAATTCTCTACAAATTGTAAATATTTTAGAATTTTTTTGAATTAGGCATTTAAGTCCTTAGATTTTTAAGCAAGTTGGCAACTTGTATGGTGGCTCTAGAACCCTCCAACCAACTCTATAAATAACTCACTACCCTAACCATTTTGACACACCACACCACAATTCCAGCACACACAACACACACATAAGCTCTCTTGTAAATTACTTTTGTGAGTAATAAAATTTTATATTTTTTACCACATTGCTCTTGCTTCTCTCCAATATTTGCATAAGCATTCTTTGCTTAGCTAATTCAAGAAGTGTTTTAGGCTTACTTAGCGACTTGCGTGTTAGAAGTCGACTAAGTGCCACACGAGTTTACTGCACAAATACTCATTCTGTGATATTTGGCTCTCTCTTTCATTTGGCTTTGTTGATTGGTTACAAGTAGGAGTCACATCTATTAATACAAGTTTGTAAGAACATGCATGCTTTCTTTACATATTTGACATTACATTGTTTCGTTGTTTATGATGAATGACAGAAATTGTGAAGAAGTTCTATTACGTTGCATAGAAACTGTCGTTGCTCGGCACCATCAAAGTTCAAGCCACGTGAAGTGGCTGCCCTGTTGGCTTTCTATGAAGAAATGGGCAAATTTTCAATTTTATGATCATGAACAAGCCTTGAAAACTGTATTTTGAACTTTTATTTGTATATTAACGATTAATAATTAACTCTAATTGATTCCCACCAAAGAAGAATCTACTACCAAGCCCACTCATTAACAAGAACTTTTTTTTATCTCTATTAAAACAAAAAGGGAAGGAAAAAGAGTATCAAGCTGTTAGTTTCTACATACATAGATGATATTCCAACTAACCTTACTTTGTTGCAGCTGAGTAATGAGTACATTATCGATTTTTTTTTTCTTTAATTTGTTATGAAATTTACAGTAGGTGCGCATCATTCAATAATTAATATTGGCTCACAAATCATTAAGATAACATTACCGCAATCAACCTAAAGCTAACTGCAATTGGAACTCAACCAAGGTTGAAATTCTCATAAACAAAATAGAAAAAGCATCAACCGTTGGTATATAATTAAACACAACTTAGAAAAGTTCAAGCATGTGATCCCAATTCTTTGAAAAGACAAAAGCAAACTTTAGAAACATATGAAATTTTGAAAATCCCTTTGACTCTCAACTTTTTATTGAATCACTAAATTAGAATTTGATTCCATTTCTCTTGGTTGCAATTAACATGCAAAAATTTTGATTCATTAACAACAGCGGATTCACATATAGTATAGCGAATATTTGTATTATTGTCGTGGATTATCATATTTGAGAAATGGGTGGTTGATTGTATATCTATATTTAAAATTTTATGTTATATTAATAAAAGTTATCATAGAAAGAAGGACGTCAAGTGAGAAAAAGTAGAGATTCGTTTGTTTTGTTTTTGCTTCTTCATATATATCTATAGAATTTTTTATTTTATTTTTTTGGTTAGTAGACCCTCCGTACCATTTTTGTGTCAACAATTCCTTAACGATAAAATACCCAAAACTTTGAAGCCACATTTGCCCGCTAATTAAGGACAAACAACTGATAATAGACCATCCCATCAATACCATATTTTAATTTTATCGTGATAAGGTATCAACGGTGGAGGTTGGCCCATCATGGAGGCATCATCCACGATACTTATGCTCAAAAGCCTATTAAGGGTATCTTCGTCATTCTGTTGATTCACTTGTACTTTATTGTAAATTGGACACAAAACACTGCAACGAAGAACAACTGTGTTTTGTGCGTCTTGTGCCTGCAATTAAAAACGATCAGACACAAGTGTCACGCGCGTTAATACGATTGTGTTTCTAAATTCCTATCATTTTGCCAGTTGGGACGCGATCTCCACCTGCTAGACCGCAGTACCGCGCGACAAGTCGACAACATATGCACTAGTAGATAAGGGCGTGGTTTCACGCGCACAATCGATCAATGAGACAAATTGTTGTTGTTACAGGGATTGCAAGACGAAGATGTTTGCGCGCCGCGTCATTTCTAAGTAATCATTTTACTCTTTCAATTAAAATATATGGCGCAATAACCTATAGCTCCCTTACTTTTAACAAAATGACTATCAAGGATATAGTTTGTAAAAATATTTTAAAATTCCCTGCAGTGCCTGTAATGAATTACATAATCTGAAATTAGTTTATTTTAAAAACCTTTCTTTTTCTGGCTTTTTAAGGATATAATTATTCAATTATTACAATCACTCTTTGGTTAAGTAGTGCGCACTTTTTCTTCTCCTCTTAAGGTTGAGAATTTGGATTTCTCAATGTAATATTTAAAATTAAATTTTCTCTTTATTTGAAACTCATATTTAAGAATTAAGTTATAAAATTTTTAAACTAGACTCTGATGCACCTCTTTGTTATGTATACATATTATTATTATATTAAAAAAAGGAAAGCATTCTCATCTAATTTTTGAATGATGTCACAGTTCAATTGTGTAAGTTATTAACGTATTAATCCTTAATGGAACTTAAAGGAAAAAAACACATTCCTAATGGAATCTGACAGTGTCACATAAGAGGCCTATACAAATTATAAATTAAACCACTGCTCGTAATTTTTCCAAAAGTAGGGACCCGGATGCTATTACACTTAAAAGAAAATCATATTTAGAGGGCTTTGCCCATTCACAAATCAGCCCACGCCATCATCACACCAACAACCAAAGAGTTCGTCTTGGTTTCGTTTATTGATTTTTAAGCCTTTCATTACAAGAGACTAGAGAGAGAGAGAGAGAGAGAGAGAGAGCACAATTTTCCGTTTAGACTTTGGAGACGGAGAGAGGGAGCGTAAGCCAGTTAACCCATAAGCCATGATATGTGAAAGTGCTTTTCCAACGTAGAAAGCAGTAGTTAAAGTTAAGAAAAGCACTCTCTGCTTCAGCTTCGGTTTCTTTATTAATTATACCCTCTCTGTACAGTCTGTGCCTGTGGCTGTTTTGCTGTATTTGGGGTTCAGGAGGATGTGAAGAAGCTTTTTCGCTCTCTGTTGGGATTTCGGAGGAACTTTCCAGGTAATTATTATATTACCGGTTTCCCATAGTAGTGTTATTTCTCTTCTAAACATTTCGTTCTTGAGATTTTTTAGATCATCAACTGCAACATACCACTTGTTCAACTTATTCTGACAAATCAATTCTTGATCTCAGATATATATCTCTGTTTTTCAATAAACTCCTGGCCAATATCATCGTTATATAATTTCACGTGCTCTCTCTGTTTCATCTCCAAAGGGGAAAAAGTAATTTTTTTTTTCCTGTTTCGTGGCAATTTAAAGGTTTCCTTCGAGATTTCTTGGCCGGCCACAGCTTTCGCTTCACTAATTAGCAAATCTACTTCAGTCTTTGGTAAGTTTTCGAATAATTGTACGCTTCCCTAATTCATGATGGTGCTGTAGTTTTCTTTTTGTTTGCATTAGATGAATAATTAGCAAGTTGTCTGCCGCTCTGTTGATTTAGAGCAGTAAAATTTTCGCTTAATTACTTAACATGCACAAGAGACGCCATTTTACATTTTGTAATTAATTATTTATTGATTTTCATGCGTAGACAAAGGCACTAACTATATCACTAAACAGCGAAGAGAGGATTAATTTTTATGTTATCATGACAACTAATTAGTTACAAAACCCAGAAAGTATTTGCCATTTAAAGTTTTAAACAAAGTCGATTCATAGGGAAATTCTATCAAGATCAAAAGCTGTTCAAATTATACAGTGAGTGAAGAGTTGGCAACTTATTTTGAAGGCCCGTCTCTATCAATATCAAGGCCAGTCAGTTCAGGCAATCAATTTGCATATATTTTAGAGTTTAGTGGGTGCTGCTCGTGGACTACTGTGTATGGATGCGGCGCATATCATTTAGAATAAAAAAAAAAGGGGCCAAATTACAAAGTTGGAATCATTTGATGATCACCACCCCAAAGCCCAAGTTGTTTCGGTCTCAGCCCAGTTTCTAGTGCTGCCCATGATCTCTGTTCTGCTGCCGCCACATTCTGATTTATAGACCGGCTCACAATCGCAGGCCCCACTTCTTCTTATTTTTAGTTCATTTGTCTTTTGACAAATTAAAGTTTGGGGCATGTGCAGTGTAGGTACCGACAGAAATGGTATTTCGTGCACCATTAGTATTAACTTTATACAAATTCAACTTTGCTTCTGCCAGCAGACCATATATGGTTTAATTCAAACAGTTTCCCGAGCAATTAATCTAGATAGTACTCATAATTTTATATATGAAATTGTATTAAGTATAAAATTAATTCTCAAAATCATATTTTGAAAAACTACTCTTTCTTTACTTTTTAAAATCTACCATAAGATCAAGTGATTTTATCAAAATTCATTTCCTAATAAATTTATCAAACACTAAAATTAATTTTTATTTTTTCAAAATCATTTTTGAATCTCTCAAAAATAATTCCAAAAACTGTTTAATTTTAGTAATGCTTTTATTTTGGCAGCCATTATGACTTCAAACTTATTGCATCATAATTTCAAATGGGGCCTAAGCTGTATTTTTGTAATCTTTATAAGTTAATAATGTAAACTTGTAACAACAAATAGGAGTTAATCAACACAATTCGAGGGATTGATCCTATTAATTACATAAAATCGAGATTCCGAATTATGTTAAAATTTTTTGAAGTTTTAAGTTATTAGTGGCATCGTTTTTTATGTGATTTTATCAATATTTTGTCAGGCTATAACTCTTCAATCATTTTTCAAATTTTAGTATGTTGTGTTTGAAGTTTTCAAGTAGTGTTGACGTCGTAACGCTGCATTGATATGTATCCAATCCCAATCGATCCCTAAGTCTGAAGCATTGACGCCATTGTTTTGTGAATACAGGATCAGAGAGAGGCATCTTAAATGGCTAGTGCTTATCGGCCATACTTCGATCCGGAGTATGAAAGCTTGAGCATCAGAATTAATCCTCCAAGGTTATATTTCACTTCATGCGTGCACCCATCCAACTATAGAATTGTTTGTGCTTTAATATAGCCCAATGGGTCTGGAGACCCAATGAATTAATCAGATTCTCGGGCTTAGATAAGTCATCTTGTTGTTCTGGTAAATCACTGTAATTAGGCAATTTGCAGGGTGTCCGTTGACAATTCTAGCCGGCCTGAGTGTACCGTAGTCAAGGTATAATTTATTTGCTCATGTGTCCTCTACTGGGTGCACTATAATTAGTTAATTTTAAAAAAATGAATGTGTACGGGTAACAATTAAAGTGAATTAATGCATGTTTGTTTATAGGTAGACAGCGTGAACAAACCAGGAATACTGCTGGAAGTAGTGCAAGTTTTATCAGACCTTGACCTCATTATCACCAAGGCTTACATCTCCTCTGATGGCGGATGGTTCATGGACGGTAATATTTTGTACTTTTGTTTTACGTATCACTAATTACCCATTTTAGAGATCAATTTCGAGCTAATTAGTCCATAACTAATGACCTTCCGCATTATACATTTATTCATTTTGAACCATCTTTGAACGAACAGTATTTCATGTGACCGATCAGCAAGGGAAGAAGATTACAGATGGCAAAACCATTGACTACATGGAGAAGGTACATATATACATGATACATGCATATGCTCTCTCGATTAAATTTTGAATTTAATTGATAATAAAAGTGTGCTCAACATATATAGTGACATACAATTGCAACATCATTACCAATAACTAATAGGCTCTGGGGCCCAAAGGCCACATCACAGCTGGAGTGAAGACTTGGCCAAGCAAACAAGTGGGCGTGCACTCGGTTGGTGACCACACGGCCATTGAACTAATAGGCCGAGACCGCCCGGGTCTCCTATCCGAAATCTCCGCAGTTCTCGCCAACCTCCGGTTCAACGTGGCCGCCGCCGAAGTCTGGACCCACAACCGGCGAATAGCATGCGTGCTGTACGTCAATGACCACACCACTTGCCGCGCTGTGGGCGATCAAACAAGATTATCACTCATGGAAGAGCAGCTCAAGAACATCTTACGTGGCTGCGATGACGAGGACAATGAGAAGGTGGCTCGCACGAGTTTCTCCATGGGGTTCACACACATTGATCGAAGGCTGCACCAAATGTTCTTTGCTGACAGGGACTACGAAGGCGGCGGGGCGACCACCGATCAGGCTGACCATACGCCGTCGTTCAAGCCTGAGATCACAGTTGAGCCTCTAGAAGATAAGGGGTATTCAGTTGTGAATGTCAAGTGCAAAGATCGGGCCAAGCTGATGTTTGATATTGTCTGCACACTCACTGACATGCAATATGTTGTTTTTCATGCCGCCATTTCATCTGATGGGCCTCATGCTTCTCAGGTACGTGTGCATGAATATTGTTTTCATTTAGAACTTGTGTCCATAACACATATATCATGATTCGTAAACTTGTTTAGGAGTATTATATTCGTCACATGGACGGATGCATACTTGATACCGAGGGAGAGAAGGAAAGAGTCATCAAATGCCTTGAAGCTGCAATTCGGAGAAGAGTAAGCGAGGTGAGTAAATTTTCATTCTACTCAGTGGACGACAGTTCTTAATTTGCATGCAACCGCCCACTCCCACACGATATTCCTATATCATATCAGTAATGCTCAAAATAACTTTTTTGATATCATATGTTATTGTTTGCTTTAAGAATGGAATTGTGCTCGCCGTGTCACCCGATAAATGGATTGATTGGTCTCCACGAGAAGGCGGGCTTTGGGCCTAAATTAAATATGTGGGCTTTCAGGAAAGGATGTTGATTTGTAGAGAGTCATGCTTTGCCCACCCCTCAAAAACTCTTACAAAGCCCCTTTAATTAAGGGTTTAGCCCTACACAATTATTTCTGAAAAAACCCACCGTATAATCTTTCATTTTATCTCTCTAAACCATCTTCATTTCTCTCTCTATAACTTTCTTAACTTAAATAATTTTCTTCTCCATAAATTTTTATTTCGGTTTCGATTTCCTCCCATTATATAAACTCAAGATCATATGTGATGTTTTCCCGGATCATTTCCGTTCAGTTCTATTTCTCAAAAAATCCCATATGGTCATGACTGTCTCTCTCTAAAAAGAATTTAACATTTACCCTTTAAGCAAATTTTTTGTGTGAACTGTTAAAATTAATTTCTATTTCAGTTTGGATTATTTCTTATAATCTAAAATCATTTAAGCACTTTGCATGCGAGTTAAAATACTTTTTTCTACAATTAATGAAATTATAAACAAAATCCCTCTATTTAATTGCAAATTGGCAAGGAAGAATGAAGAGAGGGATTGGAAAGACAACTTTTTATCTTATAAGATGATTTTTAAGGTTAAAATTGTAAAAATAGAAATTTTGGGTCTAATAAGATATGTAAAGGGGTGTTAATTGTTGAGTAAAAGCTCAACCTTAATATGTAGAAGGCAGCTTAAAAAAGAACTAAAATTTCTATTGGTTATCGGGTATAGACCTGGGTAATCCTTATGTAAGCTTTTGGCATAAATAAGTGCGTTTAGGTAAATTTAGATTGATCCTAATAATCAAAAGATTAGGTTATGTTCAATGCTTCAAAGGAATTAAAGGTAAAAATGGAAAAATTAACCATTGATTTCAATTTCTTAATTTGTAATATTTATTCAGTAATTAAGTTCTCCCCTGCATGGTCAGGGTCTTAGCCTGGAGCTGTGCGCAAAAGATAGGGTAGGTTTGCTGTCAGAAGTAACAAGAATCCTGCGAGAAAACGGATTATCAGTCACCAGAGCCGGCGTCTCAACTGTTGGAGAGCAAGCAGTGAATGTGTTCTACGTGAGAGATGCTTCTGGGAATCCCGTAGACACGAAGACAATCGAAGCACTTCGAAAAGAAATCGGGCAGAGAATGTTGCTTAATGTGAGGAAAGTTCCAGCTTCCAGGAGTGCCTACAAAGAACCTGAGGCTAGCATCGCTGGATGGGCCAAAACAAGCTTCTCTTTCGGAAACTTGTTTGAAAGGTTCTTGGCTTGAATATATATATATATACATACATACGTATATACACACTATGTTCTGTTGATATTTATATAGATATAACCGTAACATGCATGCAGAGATACCATGAAATCATCAGTGTGTATAGTAATAAAGCTGCTCAGTGCTACAGGAGTGGGCATGGGCCGTGGAGTAGGGTTTCTATATAAGGGTGTGTCAAAGACTCAAAGGATATGTATTGATGCTGGCTAGCTCCGCATGAATTTTGAAGTGTTGGACTATTTTTGTTTTCTTATTCACAACAATTAAGCGTTGCATATGATACCTGACACGTTAGCTAGGCTTGTCGCTTCGAACGTCGTACATGGTTGTATTTTTATATCTATATATATTTTTTTAGAGTATTAACTTAATTTGAACGGTTAAACTTCATAATTTAAAACATCAAACCTGAAATCTTGTATTATTTTGTGTAGTGTTCGTACCTCGATCGTTTTATAAATTAATCATGCTTATCAATGTTTTTACCGTCAAAAACGTCCGGATTCAGCTGATGCTAATAATTATGTTTCTTAAAACGAATAAGGTCATCATAATAATATCGTGTGTGTGTGTGTCTGTGTGTGTATGTATACATATGCACTATGAACTAACTACGACTCTATGATGGAATTTTAAATTGTTTAGGCCCATGGACTTGTGACTTGGACAAGAACGTGATCGACTTACAAGGTATGACGTTATTTATAAAATAAAGAAAGAAAAGGATTTTGCTTGAACGTTAATTATTCCTTTCGGTTTCTTGTATTGGTCAAAGTACAAACGTGTGAATTGTACAAGTAGCATGATGATTATATGCCCAATATTATGTTGTGTAGGGCAAAAATTGCAAAAGAATAGCCATTAATCCAGGTGATTATTTAAAGCCTAACAAGTCCTGCCTGATACATTTATCTCTCGTAATTAAATTTGGCTCATTCATTTCTAAGTAATGACCATGAACGACCCTTTTCGTGCGGTCGATCGTATATGCATATATTTCAATGGTGGCATTACACGTGCTGATCTAACGAAATTCAACAAAAAGAAATTAAAGTTTGTTTGAAAGAATAAAGATCTAAGAGGTGATTGAATAAAATTTCAATAAATATGCCGAAGTTGGCTTGCAACTACATCAGCATACTATCTATTGAATTTTTTTTTTGGGGTTATTATTATTATTTTTTAGAATTTAAAGCAACCCTGAAAGGTCAAATTAATAAGCTTAATTAAAATTCATGAAAACCTGTATTTTAAATAAAAGTGGGACTATTTGCATTCTAAAAAAATACCCAAACACACTTTTACTCAATGCAGTCATCTAATGAGTTCTAAAAATTTATTTTTTTACTAAGTACGCTATTAAAATACCAGACTAGTCCTTTTAGTACATTTGTTATTTTCACTCTAACACCCAAAAAATAACTCATTACAGATTTATTTTGCAGTGAGTACTGTTTATTGCTGAATAAGCTTGTTTCATATCAATTGCAAAAAGATGATCATCCCTTTCCATCTTATCACGTATGAATACTGAAACTTATTTGAAGCAACAATGTCTGCAACTTTAAAAGCATCAATTCATTTTAATAAGCAATCCATTGATTTCGCAAAACAAGAAGAATAAAATTTTTCTTCTTGCCTCTTATTCGAAAAGAAAGAACGCCAGAAGTTTGAATTCTATTAAAGAAATTAATTGTAACAAAGTAATTAATTATGATATTAGAATTCGACGCCCAATTTGACGAAATTGAGAAAAAAAATTGGGATTTATGATATGCATTTAGTAAATAAGTGTCGAAATAATGTGTTTTGTTTGTTTATACTTTAATGAAATTTTATATTATTAAAATACCCATCATGTAATTTACTATTAATAATATAAAATTTCATTAAAGTGGGCTGTTTAAAAAGTAATTTTTATAGTGTAAATAACCCAACCATTTAAATAAACACGGTTAAAAATTATTTGGTAAAACTTACGATTCCAAAAACACAGTATGAACATTAAGCTTTGTAGTTAACGGTTGGTATCGGAAAGCTCATATTGATTAACAAACACGACACAAGCAAAAGAGGAGAATAAATAAATATAGCTCAAATTTGGGTATATTTGCTAAAATGTAGCGATGATAGAGTCCCAAAGGCAATGATTAATTAATTGATTGAATATATGAAAATCAAACTCACAATTTCATCATCAACTGAACAGAACAACAATTCTAAGCATGACGATAGAGCTACAAAAACGACAATTATGCATACAAACAAGCTACCCTAATTAGCTAATTAAGTGCGTAAAAAAAGGGTCGTAGCCATATCCCAAAAGCACAAGTTGGTGCGCAGCCAAACAATTTTAGAAGAATTTTATATTATCTTCTTTCATCAAAAAGAATATTTTTAATGTCGTATCTAATCAACATCCCATCGAATATCAATCATGTTGCCCTCCATTGATTAGGAGAAAATGTATTTGGACGAATAACAGTTACTAATTCAATCACTAGAAGCACTGTTTGAGCGTAAAATTAAATGTACAGGTTTTGTTTATGTTTGTTTGTTCCCCTTGGGGAAGATAGATAAAGCAATTGAAGTGGAAGATAGATACGGAAAGAAGAGAAACCCATTAAAATTTTGATCGTTGAACACTAATAATTAGGATTGCACGAGTTTCTTCTTTTTTCGGACCTACCACTCATGCATTTTCGTTTTTGGCCAGCGAAGATGACTCATGCATTTGTTTTATTGACAAATTACCTTTTTTTTTTTTTTTTTTGTAACCATGATCACACAAATTGCTGAAGCTTTAGTTCATTCAATCAATGCCCCTTGCCTTCTCAAACGTGTCCACTACCTCGCCTCTTCACGATGAAGCCGCGAATAAGTATGATAACATCACACGAACAAGTTAACTCACCCAATGACTCAATCGTTAATCTTTAATGTGATAAAGCTTAAATTTTCTTATTTACACGTTAGATGTAACGCATAGATGAGCACTTGATAACGTTAGTCTGTTGCGTCATTTGTATTAAACTCTAGCCACGTGTGTTCAAGGGGCTTGGTTCTCTATTTCCCCTTTTTGGTTTTACTGTACGGTGCTCATGGTGCAAATTAACTTGCGGCCGATCATTTATATTGGCAATTTGAATTCAGGGTCGGTCTCTGAAGCTGATTAATTTGTTATATAATATTTATTCCTTCAACCTAATCTACAAATGTTATTTGCTTATAATATATGTTTTGGTTGGCTGTTGCTTGTGAGGCGATAAGACTGGCGAAAGATGGGATTACGATCGGAGCGAAGGGGCCATCAACTTCAACCGGTTACGTCGATGGGAAATTTTCTGTGGGATAAAACGGCTGTTTAATCTTTTTCAATTACGAATGCCCCAATAAGTGACAAGTTGCGTTTTGTATGTTTGTACAACTGGAGAAGGGTGGTTGAATGAGTCGAGGCACCATGGAGTCGAAAACAAAGACAGACGCCGATTGCTCACCTTTTACACATTTTTTGTCACAATATTTTTCATCCGTTGGCTTCTGACCTCAAACGGCCGGTTGCGATAAGTTGTTCAGCTAACATATAATTTGGCAGCGGCCTTTAATCAAACCTTTAAACGAATACGGCAGCGGTGGATCAGGCACTTAAATTAGAGGAGACTTAATTGAAAAAAATTTTAATTTGATTTGGAGTACTTTTTTTTTTTTTTTAATTGTTTACTCAAACACATTTAAATGCTGGAGTCCATTGTGGCCACAATTTTTAAAGTTTTCTTTTTGTAAAATTATATAGTTATTAGGATTTGATCCAAGTCTCTACAATTACTACATAGCACTCTTATCGGTAAACCATAAATAGTTTGTTATGTTAAAAATGTGTTTAAAATCTTTATATTTATCTTTTTCAAAAAGGGGCTTAAGGCATATTTAAAAGAAAAGAAAAAAAAAAAAAAAGGCCTAGGAGAGGCTTCACTCTGTCCACCCATCAGTAGAGGTGTGTTCATAAACGACGGTCTATTTAAGATTGCATTTAAAAGATTTAAAAGTAATTTTAAAAAGTTAAAAACTAAATTTAGTATTCAGTAAATTTTTTTATAAACTACTTTTTTATAAAATCACCTTTAACATTTAATTTTGATAATTATTTTTATACTTAAAATTATTACATATGAATCCTCATATATGTTATAAAAGTATAAATTTATCCTTATTAATTATGAAATAAAATTATTAACCTTAAAGAGATTATCATTAGTACCAATTATATTGAGATAACAAAATAAAAAATAAAATCAATACTATAAAATGTTTATTTTGGTTATCAATTATTATATGCACTCAATGAAAAATATTTTATAAACATGTTTATAAATATTTAAATAAATTTAATTTAACATTATATCTAATTTTAATAGTAAAATTTATCTAACGACACAAACAATTATTTTTAAAAATAAATTTTATTAAACGTTTAATTGATTCTATTTAAATTTAATTACTTTTACCACTCAACTAACAATAATTATTTTTAAAATCAACAAGAGTACTAAACCACATGAATCCTATGAAAACGAAATTGAAAAACATTTTTTCCCAATTTTTTTAATCTATTTTTAGATTTATAATTTCCCTACAGATACTTGGGAAAAACTTTTGCAAGTCTTGTTACAGATGCAAAAACTGGAAGAGGGCCTTTGGAATTGCTTCCAGGTGCGGCCTCGGTTTTAAACAAACAGAACCTTCTACACACAAATGGGAGGAACAACTCTCCACTAACTACTATTCGCTATTTCTGACCTTTTTCATTTTGTTTATTAATTCTGGCAGTATTCATTTGAGGGCCAATAACTTAGATTTTTACATTTTTCCAAAGAATAACGTGAATTTTTCATTTGTATCAAGTACTTCGCCGATCTCCTTGTCAAACGACCAAAGTACCCTTAAGCGTTGCTCTGGATAACCTATACTCAGGATAAGTGTAACTTGGTCATTATGTGATGGGACCTGTTTGATGTAAATGTGAATATTATGTTACAGTTTAACTATTATACCAATTGAGGGGTCCATTATTGTAAATTTGCTCTCATTTTGTGCTGGTGATTGGCGTCTGATTCTCTCGTTGCTTGTGCTGACTAACTGCACCTCACCACGAATTCCCATCACAATCAAATGCACGAAAAAGCATCATGGCCCAGCTTTTACCCGGGACCTACTTCTTTTAACATCACATCAACAGCATATCATCGACACGTGGCAACATGCGCGTCGATAATTCTCTGCCCCGTTTCTCCCTGCTTTTTAATTTTTCTATATCTTTTTTCCCTCCTTCATGTGTCATGTTATTAATAGTCGGTCATTTCCCCACTGTCCGTTCTCTGTTATAGCTTCATCAAACTTCTCGAGAACGCGCAAACTATTTTAAGAAAGAGGTATGACCAAAATCTTAATTTTCATACCGTCGTTAATTCTTTTTTGTGCCCATAAATGATCACATGTTCGCGAATGAATGTTCTTTTTTTTTTTCAATTTCCCATTTTCTGTGAAATAATAATTAGGCTCATCAAATAAAAAGCCTTCTTTGTTTTTCAGTCAGAGTCAGTTGATTTTCTCATACCAATTACCAAATGAGAATTTAACTGTTTTTTTTTTCGTTTAATTAACGTTTCATTGGTAATTTCTATCTAATTGAGCCCGAAAAAGAAGGGAAAAAAAACTGTTGCAGTTTCTCTTTGGAATTGAGTTTAATTCAAGCAAATTGTAATTTATCATATTTTGTTCAAAAGGGTATCTCTGTTGATTCTAAATAAAGGTCCCCCACCTCCCCTTCTGTGTTTGTTGTTAATTCCTTGATTTTTTTAAATTTCAAATTTAATTATGTTTATTTGTTATTGTTTTGATGATCTATGTGTTAGATGCTGTAGAGTCTTTAGTTTCTTGACACATGGTAGCCTTTGGTTCCCTCAAATGAATTCGTTGTCGCTTTATTGGGTTCTTGGTACTTGACCTTATCCCTCTCTCTCTCTCTCTCTCTCTCTCTACTGCAGATATAAAGGAATCGGCAATCGCAAGAAGGCAAACATTTGGTATACCTAAGTTAAGGCGGTGCTATGTCAAGAATGGTGGGAGAAGCAACAAATTTGAGTAGTGAGGACTTGAACTTGTGCTTTGAGAAGATGATGATGGCTGGTGCTGGTGCTGATAGAGCTGGCGGTGTGAAAATGGATGGCCTGGTGATCACTGAGTGGAAAGATATTCCCATGGAGCTACTGTTGAGGATTCTTTCGCTTGTTGATGAACCAACGGTGATTGTGGCTTCTGGGGTTTGTAGTGGATGGAGGGATGCCATTTGCTTGGGTCAAACCCATCTGTCCCTCTCTTGGTGCGTTTAATTTTTTATTTCACAATAATTTTTGTTTGTGACACTTTTTGTTTGTATGTTTGCATCTTTTATATATGTTAGGGTTTTAGCTCTCAGGAAAGGAAATTTTACTGATACGCGTGTTTTATGAAACCATTTTAGGTCTCAGGAAAAGAAATTTTACTGATACATGTGTTTTATGAAACTATGCAAGATCGCTTTTCCTGGTTTTTGATTAATTTGTGCGTTCGGATTTTCTGTTTAGGCATAGCCTAGCTAGTGTAAGGCATCTTGTGAAGTTGATAACAACAGACTGAATGATATCATTGTGTTTGAGTTTCTTCTGATGAGAAGTTTCCTGGTAGATTATTCTACTTATTAATCATCAGCTGCCACTTTGTCCTCAGGTGCAAGAACAACATGAACAACTTGGTTCTGTCTCTTGCTCCGAAGTTCACAAAATTGCAAACTTTGGTGCTGCGTCAAGACAAACCACAACTTGAGGATAATGCAGTCGAAGCTATAGCAAATTCTTGTCATGATTTGCAGGACCTGGACCTTAGCAAAAGCTTTAAGCTTAGTGACCGGTCCTTGTATGCTCTGGCTCATGGTTGTCCCAATCTCACTAGACTCAACATCAGTGGTTGTACATCGTTTAGTGATCATGCCCTTGCATACCTCTCTGGTTTTTGCCGGAAATTGAAAATTTTAAATCTTTGTGGTTGTGTAAAAGCTGCAACTGATTGTGCATTGCAGGTATAAACAAAATGTTTACTTGATGTTGTTCTGTTTGCCTTTTAAGAAGTGAAACAGTTCTGTTAAGCTGCAAAGGTTATGTGCAGGCTATTGGGCGTAACTGTAATCAGTTGCAGTCTTTAAATCTGGGATGGTGTGAGAATGTTGGTGATGTAGGAGTCGTAAATTTAGCATGCGGGTGCCCTGATCTCAGATCCCTGGACTTATGTGGCTGTCTATGTATAACAGGTATTTCATCTGCTGATGTGCTTATAAGGCCTTCTAGAAACTGTTGTGTAGTTAAATGCAAGCGTTCAACTGGTTGCTTTATTTCATTCTATATATGGTTCCTTTCTTTTCCAAGGGAATGGCGGTTCTATTCAACAATAGATTCCTAATTCTTGGGGATAGATGCACCATATTCTCTGGAAAACATTAAGGTTTTGCAGTCTTAAGTCTTGACATAGCTTGTAGAAAAGCTGGGAAAACATAAAAGGTTTTTCTTTTCTTTTTTTCTTCTCCCCTTGTTCTTTTTCTTTTTATTTTTCTTTTTCGGTTTAATATTTAACATTTTTAGGATAATAGTAGCATCCATTTGGAAATATTCTACATGAGAAAGATGATCCATGGACCCTTGCTTTTAATGCAAAAAATTTATATCTTTTCAGTGCTGGCTAATGAATGAAAATAGTTGTTGAGTTGAAGTTCATTTGGCATGTTTTGGCACTAAATGCTCACCTCTAGACTATTTTATTGCAGATGATAGTGTGATTGCTCTGGCAAATGGGTGTCCCCATTTGAGATCCCTTGGTCTGTACTATTGTCGCAACATCACAGACCAAGCAATATATTCACTTGCCCAAAGCAGAGTGAAGAACAAACCTGGAATCTGGGAATCTATGAATGGTAGGTATGATGAGGAAGGGCTTCAGAGTCTTAATATCAGCCAGTGTACAGCTCTTACCCCTCCAGCTGTTCAGGCACTTTGTGATACATTTCCTGCCCTTCATACCTGCTCTGGCAGGCATTCCCTCGTCATGAGTGGATGCTTGAGCTTGACATCTGTGCATTGTGCCTGTGCCTTCCAATCACATCGCACAGCTAGCTCTATTCCTCATCCAGCTCATTGAATAGTGCAGACTTCAAGCTGGCTTGTTTGGGAGCCCAGAGAAATGAGTGGTCTGACTGTACATATGGTTGTGTTAAAAGTTGAGAGACTGTTGGGCTGCTTCTATCCGTCTTGTTTATTTCATTTTATTTTTTTGTTGTGTAAGGCTATGTTTTGGATGATTATGGACTAAACATTAGAGAGATATAAGCCTTTGTCCAAACAGGCCAAATTAATAACCAAAAATGAATCATATGCTGAAAGTGTTTACTGTGAATTTGTTTCCGCCCGGGAAAATCCACGCTTATTTTATCTTAAAGGAGCTGAATTACGAATTATAGTTTCCTCTAAGGTAGGTCTTTGCACATAAATAAAAATTTCAGTAATATCAATTGAAAACCAATGGAGTTGGAAAGAGAATTTAGTAGCAATGGAGATTGGAGACTGATGAATGATCAGTTTTCACTCTTGACATATTGACTTTTTACGAATTTTATATGCACAGAGGGAGTTTAAATGATACATTCTTATATTATTAAGGAGTTAAACAAGACAATTTGTGCCTTGTGCCAATTTCTGCTGCAAACAAATCTTCAACTCAACTTGATATTTTTACCAAAAAAATTCATCATGTCACAGGAGGAATGCAAATTATTGCGAGCAGATCAGTTTGGGAGAAACACTGTTCAATTCGTCTATCTGTTGCTACCACCACTCCCTGCATCATTTGCTTTTATATATGATTTCATCATCATCAACATCAAATGCTGGATTGCAGAGGCATCTGAAGAGTCTTCCAATACCCTGAAAAATGAGAAAGTAAAAGCCAATGAAATAATTTATTCAGCTTCACAGAATGCTTGTACGCTTTAATAGAGCACTGTCGATGTTCTTAATGAGTACCGTAACATGCCTGAGTGAGTAGAGGAGTTCGATAGGAAAGTGCCCTTGGGGAATCGTCTTGGCTGCTGCTGTCAGAACTATTCCCATCATGGTCTGTATCGGCGGCGTTCTTCTTCTTTGATGTTCCAGCATTCTCTGTTTTCTTGTCCTACCAAAAGAAGTTCAGAAATGCATTTTGTAGACGGCACAGTCGCACTGAAATTAGTATCGTTTGAAGAACTGTACCTGGAATATCTTCCCCAGAGTTTTCAGAGCCACAGCACGAGCTTTAAGTTCTTCCTTCTTAACATTGTTTTCCTTCAACACCTGCAAACAAATTTAAAACCGTAAGTAATAGAGACCCTTAACCATCACTCAGCAAAAGCATCAGGAACCTACCATTTGGCAGACATGTAAAAGGGTAACTTCAATATCAACGACATTCAATTTCCACAATGAGTTCATCAATGTCTCTTTGTTTAACCGGACATCTGTTTCAACATCATTTTCAGGTCCACTACCATCCACTTTAAATTGCCTGCGAATGTCTTCCTGAAGTTGCAGCAATTGAAAAGCACCTGGAAATTTGTAACATAATTTAGTGGAAAGTGAATATCCTAAGCAAAACTCTTGATACTCAGGTGGCGGTGGATAATGTGATACCTTTAGCTGCAGTGATCTGTGACTTCCAAAAGTGACCCTTATTGCGAACCCACTCAGCCACAAATGGCACACCAAGATAAAGGGCCTTTTTCCCAAGCTCCTGTGCTGCCTGTCTAGAGTAGATGTAACCGATTGTGTGCAGAATATCCACTCCAAAAGCTGTTTCTCAAGGCAGGTGAAATTAGTTAGAAATTTAGAATCATCATTCACTGAGTAAAGGTGGTGATTGCCTTTGGTGTGTCTTTGGTGTTCACATACAAAATTGAAGGGCACTAATAGCACTAATGAAAGATTAAATACGTCTGCTGTTAATCTGTTATAATGAATAGCTTTGGGATTTGAAGTTGGAAAATGAGAACACAAATGCATAGTAATGGAAAACTGAGTATAATCAGCTATGGCTATCTTTATTTACCGACAGCAGACATCCGTTTGGCTTCTGATTCTGCACGCTGTAAGAATCCATCTTTGTCACCTCGAACATATTGGTTAAGAAAATCTTTCAGCAATCTTGCTAGCCTTTCTTCCCTTTCCCTTTGGAGAACCTGCAACATATAGTCACTTACTGTAAGTGCTACTTATATCTTGCTCAAATGTTTGAATATATACCTGAAAGTTAAGAGGCCTAGGAATATAAAACGACATTTAATCACGCTTGCCTTCAATTTGTCATTTAGTTTTTCAGGATTGTCACTTTCCCCAATTAATTCAGTAGAAGCCATGGATGCCACTGCTAAATGTCCAATGTAGTCCTCAAATAATTCACTTCCAAATAGAAGAGCAAAGACTGCAGTTGGATCAAGCATTGTTTCCCTGGGAGACAGGAGGCATCAATTATTAGAAGAGCCGAATCACTATAGGAAGTAAGAAGAAGAATTTATGCCGTGCCTTCGGCGAATAAACAAAAATTTTTTAGCTGATTTCCAATATCATATTCTAAGGGAAAAAGCAGGTACCCTTGTGCCAATTTATATTATTCTTTAATGTTCTTGATAGAACATAGCCTATTAAAGTCTTAAACAGGAAACACCAAATGATACACCCAATAATACAAGGTGTAAACAAAAATGGAAAAGATATACCTTGATATGCTGTACTTTCCATTTTTGTCATATGCCTCTCGTTGAAATGGATCACTTAAAACTTGATAGGCTTCACCAAGTACCTGAACAAATCAAGGAGTAATTACTTCATTAATTCTGGGGAAGAACAAAGAAGGAACTGTCACCATAGATCTCAGTTCACTGAGACAGCAATATGAGCTAAGAACTTGCCTGAAATCTTTCAGCAGCCTGAGGGTCATTTGGATTTTTATCTGGATGGACTTGCCTTGCCTGCGACAATGATTTTAATCACATCCCCGTTATATTCTTGGAAAGTAAAATGTATAGTGAAATAAATTTCAAAAGAAAAGGGCATGACAAATAAAAAGGTCACCAAAAAGATTAGAACACAAGATTGCAGAAACCCTGGGACTCCATAGGTCCTGTGATCTTAAACAATCAAGTTTTTGGTATCCTTTTTAGAGTTCAATTTAACAATTAGTTCGTTCGTCAACCTGATCACCACAAAGACTCCAAAACTGCCGAGAAAAATTGTAATAATAAATAGCAAAACACCTTAAGGTAATAAGCCCTGCGAATTTCTTCCTCAGAAGCTGAAGGATTGACCCCAAGAACGTCATAATACTCAGTTTCCTTCACCATTCTTGATGAATTGGTTTGATCTTGATCTTGATCTTGATCTTGTCTTATGGCAAGCCCAGGCTTCTCTGAGGAGTATATTCAGAAAAATCTTTTGAATGTGAAAAGATCAAAAGAAAGAGAATATGATGATGATAAAAGTGAGTGTGTTTGTGAAAGCGAGAGAGAGAGAGAAAGAGAATGGACATGTTTGAGCCCCACGAGCTTCACTTGCCTTTCCAGTTCTCCACACTAATAAACTAATGCCCGAAACTGCTTTTTCGCGGGAGCAAAACAGTTTTTTAACCGTCACGGAGTGGCGCTTATGATATTCTAGTTTTTGTTTAAATTGCTTTTCAAGTCATCCGACCCGTCTCTAGGCCGCCTGTGGGCCTTCTTATTGTGAGAATCAGCTGAGTGGCGCTTGATTTGCTTCATTGTGGGCTTATATTAAAAAACTCTAAACAGGTCCTACCGGGAGTCGAACCCAGGTCGCTGGATTCAAAGTCCAGAGTGCTAACCACTACACCATAGAACCATTTGTAATAGATCTTTCTTCAAATAATCTAAATCCAAATATTTTCACTTATGCTAGTTCAATCCCACTCACGGCGCGCAAAAGTCCTCTTACAGTTGCATTGCATTCTACAAACAATCCTTGGAGCTGTTGCCACCACTAGCACCAATCAATCATGAAATACAATGAAATCAATTGAATACAAAAATCAATTACCTCTTTAATACAACATAATGCTACAATATAAGCATGGTTCAAATTGTTGACGACAAAATTCAAGGGCCTAACAACAGTAACAAACACCACCCTCAAACTAGGAAGATCTTGTGTGGTTTGGCCATTAGCGATTTAGCAGTAGACACAAGTAAACAAAACATGCTGACAAATGTATTGTTCAGATCAAAACTTCTGGGAGTCCCTTTCTTATAATTCCTTGACAATTTGTTTTCTGTAAAAGGAACTTGGATGCCGAACAATCAGAATCTGGCAAGCCTTTTATTTTCTAGGCTTCCCTCGTTTTCCATTTTTACTAAATTTTTTACCCTTCTGGGCTTTGCTCTTCATAAAAACTATTCTGTCTGCCTTTTTCTGCCTCTCCTTCCGAACCTGCTCAAGGTCTTTAATTTCTGAACGCACGTGAGCATTAGGTACTGAATGCTGCTGATTCTTGGCCCCTCTGAACTTTCTATTGTTTCCACCTAGATGACAACCTCCTGCAGACAGTCAATTTTTCCATAAATTAGATATTCCATCCTCACATCGTCTAATTAGTTTTTAAGTCACAAAAGCAGGCAGTCAAGATCCATTATAAAAAATATCTCAAGGCAATTAAAGCTGAAAGAAGATTATAACAGCGAACCAGTAATGCCCGTCCAACAGCAAGTTAAAATAAAGAACAAAGGAGCTTCCAATTTCAGATTCAGATCATTACCTGGCATGCTCATGGTTTCCTCAGCATTCCCTTCATTGCTTGCTCCTTTGAGATATACTTTCTTGTGAGACTGTTCTTTCCACTTCTTGTATATCCCAGTTTTAGTAGCTTTTACTTTCGCACCACTCTCTGTCTTTACCACCTACGCACCAAGAAAGAAATAATGATCGAAAAAGGTGAAAACTCCTGAGCATCTTGAATCCTTTTACAGTGAAGAATTTTGAATGACCAAGTTATATGTAGGAAAAATACCCAGCAATGCAGAGAAAGGAAAAGAGTTCAAAAAGGTACCTTTCCACTAGCGGAAACATGTTCACCATTGTTCAACTTGACATACTTTTTACCCCTCTGCCAGCAAGTATATTCGTAAGGAAAATAACAAGAATTAAAAAATAAAAATAAAAAGCCAATAATCAACATTGGATTACCTTATCCCAATGATACACTTGTTTCTGTTTCTGCAATCCCCCACTATCATCTGCAACTAGATCTAAAACAGCAGCTTCCAACCTAAAAATATAATTAGCATCAATCAATGACAATACTCAATAGTTCAAAAATAGCACTTCATATTTTGATGTAATTTAAGATCAAAACTGAACAGGAAATTTTCAGTGCTTTTCAGGTCTGGGTAGGCGAGTTAAATGCTAAATGCACTCACACTGCAACACTCAAACAAGCTCCTACATGCACACGATATGTACATTGAAGCAAATGAACTAACAAAACATCCATAACATAGAAGCAATAGATTTCTGATTACCAAGACTCCTGCACTAACCTGGACCATGGGACCACCCCGACCAGGCCCTAAACTGGTGTTTCAGTTGGCCGCCCCAGCCCCATGACCCATTAGACAACAATGGGTGGAATTTTAAGCTAACCAGAAGGAAGCAATAGTTTTTAAAGTCAAGCACTTTCACTTGAATTTCATCTCATGCTGAATGTCCATTTTGCATGAATGTATTCAAATCAATAAGGAGATGAGCGCATCACAGTATTTCAGATTAACTGTTACCTATTTAATCCAAACCCTTGGTCAGATCTCACTGAGAGGCCAGCTTCCATATGCTGAAAACAAAGTGCATATGCAAAATAGTTAGCCTAGTTATTAAGTTCAAGATATGCATTAGACCACACTGAAATAACTGAAACCTTATCATCACAATCAGAAATATAAGATAAAAGAACTTTTTGGCAAAATCGACATCAAAGGATATGAGAAGATACTTACATGATTTGTTGGCACTGAACTTATGAAGTACTCCTCATCTTTGAATGTCTTTGCCTTTCTTTTAGAACCACGAGTTTCTAACATCCGCCAAAAGAATCAAAACATAAAGTGTCAGACAGAAAAGGATTTTATGTTTGCTATAATATATTTACCTTGTGAAGTATAACTAGTTTAGAGAAAAATATAATTCAGTAGAATCATTTACTTGTTCACAATGGTTTCCTTCTCTGTATTGTTTTGCTTGTACTTGAAATTGATGTTTACTCACGTCTTTCTTTATAACCTTCCTTCTTTAAGTAATTAATTTTATTTCTTGATATAAGGAAACAGCAATGCTCAACATCGAAGCAAGCATTGACAATTAGGAGGACAATAAAGCTTCTCATATTGAGTTCAATTCCTGAAAGACTTTTTTTTTTTTTAATTGACTAAACTATGAAACAAAATGCATTTCAAGTTAGGCAAGTGAGCAAAGGTCTTCCTGAATGAAGTGAGCGTGTTACGTCTTTGTCTAAGGGTTTTTAGTAATTGTAGTGAGTTCATTTCTTGATATAAGGAAACAGCAACGCTCAACATCTAAGCATGCATTGACAATTAGGAGGACAATAAAGCTTCTCATATTGAGTTCAATTTCCTGAGAGTTTTTTTTTTTTTTAAATTATTGACGAAAATATGAAGCAAAATGCATTTTATATTCAACTCTCATATGGCAGAAAATTGGACAAAAAAAAAACACCTTTTATCTCCTTAGCCATCAAAGAATCCACTTCAGGTTCAACTTCCTGACAAAAACCAAAGATTTCATTTAGCTAAACACAAGAAATCATAAAGGGCACTAAATTACCATTAACAAAAATCATGAAATAATATTATTCAGGAATAATCGTCAATCAATATGAAGAAAACCAACAAGATCCAAACCACAGCCAGCAGTGTTTATTGTCCTACTGTTATAACTAATAAGTTTTGGACCCAAGATAAAGGTCTTTAGGGTCATAGGAACAAACTTTTACCATGCCTACCTTTTGAGATATGGGTAAAGTACAGATTTCACTGGACAGGTGGCAAGTAAACTTAAAAGTATGAATATATGTGCCATGCAAAAATCTTGTGATGATATCGGATAAAGCAGTTTCCAATGATATGTATCCAGTATTGAATTACATTTCCAGATGCACAGGAAAGGTTAACCTTTTCCATATTTTTGCTAGAACGCTGCTGATGCACCAAATTAATGATCTTCTCATGAACAGCTCTCTTCTTCTTCATCACATCAACCCATTGACTAGATGAACACTGCAATTGAGTTGGGTAAGGTAGAAGCAACATATCATTTGGTGGAGAAAACAATTGTACATACAAAATAGGGAATATACAAAATGTATACACAAGCAGTAAGAAAACATTGACATTATACAGGCAAACAGCATTGCTATGTGCAAATTTTCAATAAATGCAAAGCATTATTCTCTTCTATTGCATTACAAGGGTAAAACGAGAGATCTTAGTGTATAACTACATATGGATAGATAGATAGAAAGATATAGGAATCAAAAGTAGGTACTTCACATGGTAGCAGATCTATTTGGGCGCAAGTAACTTGGCCGAAAGAGATGGGCCTCAAGGTTTGGGCCACGAATGTTCTAATAAAACATTGTCTCTAAACACAAACATAACTCTGAGCTGCACAGGTATGAAACCTTGACAAATCACAATTTGATAATATTCACTTCTGCCAGAATAACTAGGTCACAACTTCTCAATTCATACCATTTTCTCAAACATGAACTCTTCAATATTGCCTGTTCAATAACAAAAAAATAAAATAAAATAAAATTGTGAGATAGTAATCACTATCATCTTATGCAACTGTTTCTTCAAGACCCAAGGGTGGTTGACAATATGGGAGTGAGAATGTTTCATAAACGAGTTGTGAGCACATCATGTATATTGAATCTGCTAAGTAAATTAAAAGAAGAAGAATCCGAGAGTTGGTTTGAATTCATAAAGTTTGAGATGTGAGACTTTATGAATTTGACAAACCTCAATTTAACTAGAAAGTAGCAGTAAAAGTAACAGAGTTAACATGCTTTTTAAAGGCTTCAAGCTCCAAATTTTATCATGAATGCCAGTCATTGAGATAAATAAAAAATAAAAAGACATAGAATCCAAATCCTGATCATCAATGACAAGCAAAGAATAACTAGAAGCTAAGATAGAATATGAATGAGGAACCATTACTATAGTATATGCAATACAGATAGTGACTTTCTAAGTATCTACATCTTAAGTCATAAAATAAGAGATGTTACCTGCAGATGCTTTGATCTGGCTGCTTCACCTTCAGCTTCCAGAATTGTCTGCTTGGGCCTAACAGCATATATCAGCCAGTGTCGTGTTAAGATTTTTTGCAACATCACATTCAGAAAGGAGACAAAGAAAACCAATCCACATATGATGTTTTAGCATAAGCCATAGCACTGACCTGAAAGCTTTCAAACGTTGAGAAAAGGCCAGTGCCATCAATTCACCACCTTCCAGAACATTTTTGAACATAGGATGTAAGCCTTCGCGGGGTAAATCTTTCACTCTTCTAATGGACTCCTTTGAAGGTAAGGGTTTTGTCTTCGAATACAAGCGGAAAGCATTTGCACAAGTTCTCTGCAAAGAATTCAGATCCACAGACGAATCAATGATTTCTCGAACTCGGTCTGAAACAAGATCAATGACTGTCTGAGGAAATCGCCCATAGATAGTTTCTCCATTTGCAATCACTTGATCAATCTTGGACATCACTCCATCCATATCCAGCAAAACCTCCTCCTCAGAGGGTGCAGCCCTTATTGGTTTTGAAAGAAACAGATGAAGATCTAAAAGGTATGCCACGTCCTCAGATGCCACAAAAGAAAATGCAGTACCTGTTCGCCCAGCCCTTGCAGCTCGCCCTACTCGATGGACAAAAATTTTAGGCTTTGGGGGGAAGTCCCAGTTTATAACATTATCAAGTAGGGGGATGTCAATGCCCCTGGCTGCAACATCCGTCACAATTAAGAACATAGTCTTTCTAGCCCTAAACCTAGATACATGAATCTTTCGAGCATCTTGATCCATATCACCATAACATACAGAAGGCTCTAAACCCTCTTCTCTGAACAATACATTAAGGAACTCCACATGATGTTTTGTTGAAACAAATATCAATGTCTGCTGATCAGAACTAATATGCTCCCTTATCAAATACAGTAATGCTGCATGTTTTTCCTCCTGCCGTAGAGTGAAAAAGGCAAGTTTCAAGTCAGGGCTAATCTTAGTGTCCACATCAAGCCGCACAAGATGAGGGTCACGGAGTCCAGCTTTGGCAAACTCAGCAAGGGCACTCGGTAATGTGGCACTAAAAAGCAAGGTCTGACGGTTCTCACTGAGCTGGCCAAGGATTTTGTGTAACTGCTCAGCAAAACCCATGCCAAAAAGACAATCTGCTTCATCAAAAACAACATATTCCACTGTTTTTAAGGACATGTCCTCAACCTCGGATAAATGATGCATAAGCCTACCAGGAGTTGCAATTATAATATCCGGGTTCTGCGCTAATTCCTCAAACTGACTTTCCATGCTGTCCCCACCAACCAGTAAACTAATACGAAGATCTATAGCAGAGAAAAGATTATGAGACTTCATCAATCCAAGCCAAAAGAGACACCATTCAAGTTAATTTAACAAAATCATAGATCCTCAGGATTGAAAGCTAGTGCAGTACTAGCCATTTGTTAATATTTACTATTCAGTTAGCAGTCATACCACTAATAGAGCTTGCAAATAGCTTAAAAAGACTCTAGAAAGGAAGTCCTTAACTCCAGAATGAAGGGGATAGATTGAATACTGAAATTGTGTTTAACTACTGAAAGACCAAAACTAGTATATCGAATAAAACTATTTATGGGGATGTGCTTCACAGATCCGCTTTGCAGCAATTGCAGAAAAATGAAATACAACTCAAAAAAAAAAAAAAAGGAAGTAAGGCATAAAAGGTGGTTGGGTTATTTTTTGACCAAGCACTTGATGCTGATTTTCTAAGAAGTTCTTTTAGCTTTAAATGCACTTCAAATATTTATAATTTTAGAAAAAGCTATTAAATACTATTTCAGAAATCACTGCCACCCAAAGGCACTTTCTATTGAAGTGCTTACAAACACACCACAACAATCTCAATACTGCAAAAAAAATGATAATGATAATGATAATAATAATAATAATAATTAACCCTTTACTGATTTCATTTTCTGTAAACAAGACTTTACTAACTTCTAATAGCAACTAGAAACAACACAAATTGACCTAAAGCTTCAAACTTTTAACATTCAGAAAAATACTTGCCGGCAAAGCACTAAACTTTACCAGTATATCTTCCCAGCTCTTTAGTAAACTTCAAGGTCTGGAGAGCCAAGTCACGTGTGGGGGACAAAATGAGAGCCCTGACGCCGCCCTGAGGCACGTGCTGGTTCAATCTCTGAAGCATGGGGACCAAAAACGCAGCTGTTTTACCAGAGCCAGTGCGGGCCATAGCTACGACATCCGCGCCAGAGAGAATTAAGGGCATGGTCTTGCGCTGAATGGGAGTGGGAACTTTGTAGCCCTTCCGTTTGATTGCTCTGAACACATTGGGGCTTAAGTTTAAGGACTCGAAGCCGCCAGATTTCGACTTCTTTATCTGCTTCTCTCTGCGTTTCAGCTCCGCTTTCGAGCTGACGAGCGACATCGAAACGAATCGTTTCGGAATTTTCTCGGGAAACAAACGGAGGCCGGAGAAAATAAAGTGGAGAATGACCGAGACGGACTTTTTGTGAATCGGTGTCCGCCTCTTCTTTCCTCCCCCTCTTAAACCCTCGACTTGAAACAGATTTTCTATTTTTTAATTTTTTTGGTTTTCAAGAACGTTTTATTTTATTTTTTATTTTTTATTTTTTATTTTTTGCATAATTACATGCTGTTCCCTGATTTTAATGAAATCATAAATACAAAATACATTATATTATTCTTTGCACACTCGTCGCTTCTGTACCTGTTACTAAAATTAATCAAACTTTTCCCTTATTGAGAGCGACAAAGAAGATAATTAAAACATTTTTTAGTTAGCCATTGGGGTGGGGGCACCAGATGGGGCTCCCAATCTCTTTATAATCGTTGTTTTGCAAATTGTTAAATAAGAATAAATTTGTTTCATATTAATGTAAGTAAGTCGCTTCATTAATCGTTGTAGATTTCCAAACTACCGCAATAGATCTATAAACCGTAACAAATAAAAAAAACACACACACACACACACACAAATAAATTTGTTTAAAAAGATACAACGTTCAACTAAAATTGACTAGTACTCATCATTAAATGTTATTTTTAATTTTAAATATTTACTACTAAATTGCAAGAAATTTATAGACCATACCCAAAATAATAAGAATAATAATCTTAAATCTTAATATGTAATTTGCAGAATAAATAGGTCCTAAAGAACATAGAGGCAAATAACAACTAAGGCCTAAGGGTTAATCATACATGAACAGAGCTACCAGGACTAACTTCTTCAAAACTGAGCTGTAGCCCGGCACGATAATCAACTAATAACAGTTTCTCGAAAGGTGCAACGGGAAAATGAATCAATGAAAATTTCTTCTATCTCTGGCTTGGCCGCCGTTCAAAGCCTATATAAAAACCGCAAGATAAAGTCAGGGGGTCTGGTCACGAGTTCTCAAACCGAACAATGACACAAGTAATGTTGTCAGAGCTCCCACGTGCATAAGCTTCTTTGATGAGCTTCCTTGATGCTGCTTCTGCATCGGTTATGTGTTCCACCATTGCAACAGCATCCTGAAAGCAGAAGAGAGAACAGATTTTGATGCTTAGATATATCATTATAAATGACTTGCAGCAAATGCTTTCCAATTTCCAATCAGTCGGATAGAAGAGAGATTTATAGCTATAGAATCCAAACTGTAAACCCTTCATTCATAAGTTAAAAGGATGCAAACCGAGTCTGTAGGAGAACACAAATCTAAATACTTCTACCAGAATTCAGACTATTTCAAACAAAACAAACCTTTATCTAACAGCAAGCACTCCCCAAACTTAAAACAAATGCCCTAAACCCATAACATTTAAAGGTACCAACACAGAGTCATTACTCAACTGGATTGGGTAAGCTTTCAGAGCCGATTAATGTTCATTAGATTAACCATAATAGGACTTCCTGGCAGACTTATACCCTCAATGAAGGGTAGACAAATCTCAAAAAATTTAAGAAAGAGCTACAAAGGTCTGCAAATGGGACATCTTTTAGCTACAGCAGTGCTCTTTCCAGAAACTCACACAAAAACAATCTTGTATTCAAAAGGCATGGTTATCACAATGAGCAGGTAACATAATTGAAACACGCCAAGAAGTTGGCTTGGAGATATTTTTGTTACTAAATACCATAAGACAAGCATTTACCAATGCACCCAATTCATATTTCATGCTCCAACTTTTGCTTTCATTTCCCAACTAATACACTTTATGGCTTATCCAAAAAAAAAAAATTAGGGGAACCTTACAAAATCCCCACCTCTACACTCTAACCTCCATTTAAGATGAATTATGTACTCAAAATAGCTTTCAAGTAATCATAATTATAACTGTAAATTTATACATCACATAAAGCATCTCTTGGACAGCGGTATCAGAAGTATTTGCACATAGGGATATTTTTAACAAATTTATTGTCTCACAGAAGAAAAGTTAAATACATCAATAAACACTTACCCTATTTGATATGACATTCCAAAGTCCATCACTAGCAATGATTATAAAGTCGACACCGTCAATTTCTTCTTCCTATGCATTGAAAAGGGCACAGCATCAGTAACAAGGAACTGAATTAGAAAAAGAAAAGGGTACTAAGAGAGGTATCTATTGGAATATGATGAGGTTGTGCAAGATTCCATGTTATTCAGCAAACAATAAAAATTCTACAGACAGACGCTAGATGTGCACAATGTCTCAGAATATGCAATTCCCCGCAAGATGTCAAAAAAAAAAAAAGAAAAGGAGAAAAAATTGTTCAATTCACATCCATGGGAAATTTTGGCAATAAAAATTGGAGTTGGACAATTGTTAACATGATATCTTATTCTGCATCTTTTATGCAGCTTTAACATTCTCGAAACTAAGATGGTTTTGAATTCAAATATCACTTGCTTAAATGCAGGCAGGCCAATTATAGAAAACCTTTTGCTACCTGAATTTCTGGCTCGGCAACGACATATTGCTTAAGTAATCTGTCCCCGAATGCACGAGAAACAGCAAGAACACCACCAACCCGCCATGTTCCTGCAAAGTTAGTAATTTTCTTTATATTTCATTCAAGCACTAGAATCAAACTTCAAACACTTGATTAAAGTGATATGTACGATATAAGTAACATATTTTCATTTTCTGTCCCTGTAACTTAATTATTTTTTTCTCTCTCTGTTAAGTAACTTAATTGCTAACTTAAATATCATAAATGTAAGAAAAAACTTAGAAAACTCAAAATCACATAATAACAATCTCAATTCACATAGGAAACATAAAGCAAATGTCACCCTTACTGGCATATAATAGATGCATATAAATAACAACCCAAAATTACATATTTACCTGCCCAAATAACAAAACCTCCAGCCTCTTCAATTCTTTGTCGTTCATCAGATCGATCAGGTTTATGATCAATAGACAGTGGAATAGCTGCAATAAATCACAGAAATTTTCATCCAATAACCAAGAACTATGAAAACAATTTCAATTGTTAGTCATGTATAGGTATTTCATCAGTAAATATGAACTTAAATCTATATCTGCAGAAATGTCCTCATCTGACAACAACTCTAACTTGACATAGTATTTATAGAAGTACACAAAAGAAAGCGAAGAACAACTTATTTTATTGTACTCCACTTTCTTTTTATACAGAATTTCCATCCCTGTTAAGCTGTATTCGGAAGCAGTGAATTAGGCCATACAACTGGAACTAGATGGAATTGGAGGTTTCCTTCTATGAAGAATTAGAAATTGATATCTCTAACTCCAGTTCCTAACATCTAATTCCACTCGAGCGTGTATCTGCATTCAGCATATGGTAACCCTATTAAGCCCAACCTATATGGTAAAGAAGACATCAACCTGAGCCAGCTCTGGAGGCCACCACTCTGGAATCCCCAACATTTGCAACAAGCATCCGATCCCCTAGCAGCACAGCAGTTGAAGCAGTTGACCCAGCATCTTTTTGCTGGCCTTTTTCTTCACTAAGGTAATTCTCATCAGTTTTTTTAAAAACTTCAACTGCAATAAAAAAGTTGTGCCCATGCAGTGATCCACGAAGACAACATTCCAAATTCCAAAAAAAGTCATATATATTCATGCCCACAAAACACAATAAAAATTTTGAAAAACTTCGTACCAATAGCTGTCTTTGTGTTTTTTATAAAATCTGGATGGCTACTTAAATTTTTGAAGAGATGGTTTTTAAGATACTCTGCAGTTCTGGAGCCTCCATGACCTAAACAAGGAAAAAGAGTCCATTATGAACCCACAGAACAAAAAGTAAGAAAGATAAAAATCCTCCCCCACAGTTATACACAAATGTTTAAAAATATAACAAGTAGGCAGAAGGCATAACCACAGATGAAAGCCGCATCTATAAAGTTTGCTTGTGCTATGAAAAAATTAAAAAATTAAAAAAAGGGCAGCAGCAACATACCGTCATAAACACCGAAAAAAGCAACCATCTGACCATCAACCTCAGATAAACTTGTCTCATAAAAGTCTTCCATTGAAGACCTTTTACCTTTAAAAGTGGAATATCCATAGCTAAACTTTGCAGTTCGGCTTCCAGTCAGAAAGCTAAAAAAACAGATAACAACTATTCAGCCACATATGTATACCACCAGTTCCATAGTGAGATTAAAGTTTAAAAGAGTTTCTTTGAAAAAAAAGAATTGCAGGACAAATGCAGACATAACCTGGCATTTGGCCAAAATTTCATGGCCATCTTTAGTAAATGCAAATATATAATAAAACTTCAGCCGATCCATCTTAAATATCAGAGTAACTATAATATTAATAGAAGAACAGATATGGTCCATTTCAAAAAGATACGAAATTCCGTGCAAGATATGCATAACCATATACAAAAACTTAATATTTTCACAGCACGGTTTAGTTGCTGTGCTTTCAAAATTCAAAGCAGAATCAATCATATCAACACAACAAACGTACCCTTAACAGAACAAATCTAAATTATGTAACAAAATAAAAAATCGTTAGCACACAAATTTCATCAACTAAGAATTTTAAACATAGAATCCCATCACTCATTCAACGAAGAAAGTACCCAACGGGATTAATTAAAGAGAGTGAAGGAAATGGGAAACCTCATGCCTCCGCCGCTGAAGAGGGCATCCGGATCCTGAGCCGCTATCATAACATCTAAAGGCTTGGCATCAGCATCCCTGGAAGAAGATGCAGATGGCTCCGCCTTCGAATCTGCTAGTGTTGCCGCTGTTGGTGTAATTGTTATTTTTGTAAGTTTTGAGTCATTCATGTTCAATATTGATGTTGATGTTGATGCCGCCGCATTTTTTGTTTCAAGGGGATCTGCTTTTTATATTAATTGAAAATGGCTTTCAATTCTTTTTTTTTTTTTCATCCAGCGAAGTGCCAATCGAATCAGGAGCGAGCCAGTTCTTTTTTCCATTCCACCATGTTAATGACCGATTTTTTTTTTATTTGGTATTTTTTTTTATACGTCAATAAAATGTGTTCTGTTATATTATTGTGTAAAATAAGTGTTTGACCCTTTTTCTTTTTTACATTCAATTAATTTAATTCATATTTAAAATGATTCAAACAAAAATTCATATTAAAAAAATAATTCAATCTTTCATTACTGCAATGTTTTGTTAAAAAAAAAAAAGACAAAAAAAAAAACAAGCGTTCATTTTCTGATTGGTGCAAATAATCCAACCAACTCAATTCAAACGTGCCCGGTAATTGCACATCGAAAAATACAGGATGGCAATTGGCTTGAGGAAAATCAAGGGGTGACATACGTGACTATTATTGTTACAGGAGCTTCATTTTGTTCTTAATAAAAAGGAAAATGCATGTAGCAAAGAATGAAAGAGACATTCAGCTGTTTTAAGTAAGAAAAACTTGAGAAACCAAGAGCCATACATGAGAACAGAGGCCATGAAAAGGTGTACAAACAAAACGAACAGACTAGTAGAACAAAGAAAGTCGAAAGAATAACTACTATTCAATCACCATGAGCAACACCCACTAGTTGAAGCATCAGTTTGCGGAGGATTTTCTTTGAAGATGTTCTTTTTCACACCACTTGAGCCCTCGCTCAACAGACTTGGGGTGTCCAAAATCTGCCATCAACATTCAAAATCACAAATCATGCTTAATTGTTATGTAATACTGGTTTTTGAAGATATATAATAGATTATTCGTATGTGTGGTCCTGAATCACGATTATGGTCACTGCCTAAATGAATGCACACAAGGGAAGGGGGTAGAGAGAGAGAGAGAGAGTGAGAGGGGAGGGGAGTGAGAGAAGCTTCATCAAAGCGTGAATTATGTTTGCATTACACTGGCAAGCATAATAAATTAAACTTATAAGGGCATCCAAACAGTTGTCATCAAAGTACCGTACAAGTATCAGGACTACACTCAAGTAAGTTTTAGCAGGGGAATGTTCATGTCTTCTTAATGCATGTGTACATGCTATGTATGAAACCATGTTTAGTTTTATCCTAATTCACTCTTCACTTCTATTAACCTTTAAATAACTCTAGTCTAGCTTTCTGTCTCCGAGGTACCTCCTTACAAAGGGAGAAAGTTTTGAAGAAAACAAATAAGGCTTCCACAATATGTACCTTTAAAACAAGCTCCTCAAAGCACTGCTCTACATTCACTCGAGTTTTAGCACTACACTCCAGAAAAAGGCAGCCGTATTCCCTAGCGAAGTCAATACCTTCCTTTTTGCTGACAACCCTTTCACTTTCCTGCATAAGTATCATTTTACATGCACAGGACAGCATTGAATGGACTACAATTCGAGATAAATGCATGAACATAACATCCAACAGGCCCATGAGAAAACACAGAACCAATATAGTTATAGAATAGAGTCCTAACTAGAGCAATAGAACTTAGCTAGAAGAAAATGCCAGAAGCCTGACCAAAATAATCTAAAAGGACATACCTTATCAACTTTGTTTCCAACAAGCATCTTGATGCAGTCTTGATTTGTTGAGTACAGATCAATTTCTTTAGCCCAAATATCAGCTAAGTTGGTAAATGTATCCCGTCGTGTCACATCATAAACTGTTATAATTTCAAAATGCAGTAAGTTACATAACAGAATGTACTCAAAGTAAAGAAATAAGCATAAGGAAAACGCTGCCACTAAAATGGATCTAAAAAGAACATCAGACGCTTCCAGAAATCAATGAAATATTTTAACAGCTATAGCAAATTATAAAGATGAAGGACATCTTATACCATATGAACAAGACAAATCTACATACCCATGATTATCCCTTGGGCTCCTCTGTAATAGGAACTAGTTAGTGTTCTAAATCTTTCCTGCCCAGCTGCATTAAGGCTGAATAGATTAGTACATTCATCCTTATATAAAAGAAAGTACCATTTTACCAGGAATGAAAAGGGCATTAACATTGTCAATTATAATGGTTTAATTGAGGTCGTGTATGCAAGCAAAAACCATAGCAAAACAGACGACAATAGCTCTCCTCATGAATCATCATAAGAGGAGAGAAAAATAAGTACTCTACAACAAAACTAGAGATACCCTATGGAAAATGGGAGGAGCACTGTCATTGGAGACCATTTCATCTATGGCCGAAACAGGACGTCTCTCTAACTCCTCCTTCAGTGTAAGCAATTTGTTCCCAATTCTTTTGTACAATGAGATGTGACCTTACCGGCTAAAATTCCCAATTCTTACCCTCTCAACTGAATCTCCCATGTTCAACGTTTATCTTTGAATTTTTTATCAATCAATATAGTTTCAAGCATAATGGTCTACAATCTTCTTCTAATCACATGCATTCTTAATTTTTTGACAACAGAATCAAACAGGATAAAATACCATAATCTCACCCCTATAATACTATTACATAAACTTTGTCTGGTTTCATAACTTCTCAGTAAAACAGGTCACTGGCTTAAGAAAGCCAACAGCCTTTGGCGACAAATTGGGATGTATTATAAAACTCTAGATATAAACAATAAACCTTCAATGCCTTCTCAACAAAAAACTGCAAAAAGAACATATACATTCAACACCATATTTCCTCTTGATATATAAGTTACACAGCACATTAGTAGTACAAGTGAATGTAGTGGTCACAAAATGGAAGGAAAATAAAAAAGATACTCACCCGTGTCCCAAATTGCAAGCTTCAATTTTTTACCACCAAGAGTAACATGCTTTATCTTAAAATCCACACCTGTCAAAACAATCAATTTTTTTACCGATCCCAGTTCCAAATTTTGATATTTAAAAAAAATAAAAAACAAAAAACATGACACGAAATGCCAAGATTACCAATGGTAGGCGAGAGCTCCTCAAAGGTATCAGAAGTGAAACTCAATAGAAAAGTACTCTTGCCAACCCCAGAATCTCCAATTAACAGCAACTTAAATAAGTAATCGAACTCTTGCTGACTCGTTGAAGAACCCATCACAGGAACAAATAAAAATGAAGACTTTTGGGTTGAAGGTGATGGGTTTGGATCTGAAGGTGATGTTATGATAAATGTGAAGCAATGCGAAGGCAAAAACAGGAAAAGCAAACAGCTTTGGGCTTTGCAGAGATGCAAAGGAAGCTCTAAAGCCTACTTCTTTCTTTCTCTCTCCAATGCATCTGTGCCTGTCTCTGTCCACCGCCTTGCTTCTTATTGCAAATAACGTACGAGTTCTCAACGTTTTTGCACTTTATTGATTAAGGGAACGTTTTCCATTTGTATCAAATAGGTCCTAATATCTTCTGCATAGTCTGAAATATCCTTTAGTGCGTCTGTGTTACTGTTTGTTAAATTTTTATGTCAAATCAGAATTTTAGGGTAGTTAGGTGTTGCTAAATTTACTATTGCGACTAAATAGGTTATTTCAATTTGGATTAGACACCTAATTGATATAAGTGGAGAAACCAGTATCCTAAAACGATATATTCAATAAGAATAGGGATCTATGTGTTATTCCTCTTTCTTTCCTGTATTCACTTCAGTGTATTGTACTTTCCGAGGCAAGATATAAGCGATGTTTGGCAGCCGTTGATTGCAATCTAATCTTAGGTTGCTTCCGGTTTCGGGAACGTATTTTCAGACAATGATTCATTTTTAAAATGAGGATTGGTTAAAGCATAATACGAGTTAGTCACCAACCGCGTGGCAGAAATAATAATTTGTTTGTGTGGGTAAATGCTTCTTTAATCTTATCCACGAATTTTTAAAAAATTATCAAAAATATCATTCTCATTACTTTCATAGATGTTCATATAATTTTTTAAAAATAGATATATAATATTTTTGTACAATATAATTTAAAATTGAAACAAATTTATCATGTAACAAATAAAAAATATACAATACTTATGTAAATTTTAACCAAAATATATATATACACACACAACAAATCTTATGAGTAAATTCTAATAAGTGAGGAATTGGTGCAAACTAGAGGGACAAAAGAAATATTTACCTTCTATTTTTCAATTAGAATGCCTTCTCCCCCCCCCCCCCAAGCCTTCCTTGGTGGGTGCTAACAACTAATGTTGTTAAGAAAATTATTTACAACTAGTAATTTATATACTTATAAAGTTAAAATACAAAATTTGTATCTTAAATGAAATGACCTTTGATGTGTCATTCATTTATTAGTACTATGAAATTATCTTATTAATGATAATCCAAAAAATTAACTGTTACATTGCAATCTTTATCCTAATTTTATGAACATGTTGTTTTGAACAAATAAGCTAACTTATTAACCGCCCATTTTTAGACAATGTATCAATCTTCTTCTTCTTCTTTTTCCTGTATAAATGCACAAGTTTTGTTGAACGTAGAAAAAAGAGACGAAAAGCGAGCAGCAACTCTGCAAATGAAACAAAAATTAGAGGATGAACCCATAAAAAGGAGGCCCCATGAACCCCAGTGCAGCGATTTAGTAATAGGCTAATAGCCCTACAGGAGAATCCTACCAGTTAAAACAAACTGTTTTTCATTTTTTAACCCTGAAATTTAAGGTATCATCTACTCAATACAGTCAGTGGAGATTGCTTTTCGATACGGGCGACTTTGATTATGGGTGAAAAGTAATATCTAGGCTGGTCATTTCTTTGTTTACCCAGGCGTCTTTCGTTTCAACCCCTATGCAGTCTTCAAACAACACGGGGAATTGTTGCACATATGAGAGTAAGGAAAAATTATAGATTCTTCAAGTATGAAATACTCAAAAAGATTTGTGACGTTTGTCCCTTTAAATTTGAAAATTAATATATTCTGTTAAATTATAATAAAAAGTAGCACCTAATCAATTTAAATTGATTGGTTGGTTAGTTTGTTTGGCATTATTAAAAATATAACTTCAATATGAATTATGATCGACAAGAATTGGGTAACAGCCATCTGCCAAGAAGAACTAATTTGTGACGACTAGCTTGAGGCTATTCCTCACTTATTAATTCCGTTAATCGTGATAACTAATTTGTTTGTGCACATTTTGTAATTGTAAAACTTGAATCAGTAGTATTGATTGGAAATTTCAATCAAAAAATTAATTTTGTTCTTATAAAAGAAAAAAGGCCAACATAAGGGCTTTGAGACACCAGACAAAATACTCTATCTGAGTTTCTTGTAATTTGCATCTAACCAAAATTAGTATTTATCATCAATAGAATGCAGTTAACTATTTTCGTCCTAAGGAAAGTTGGGCAAAAGCCTAGTCCCCACCTTAAATTAAAGGACTCAAATGAGGTTGCACGAAATTGTTCGGATAATCCAGAACTTCAGATTTTATTGATACCGATTACCTCTAATCTTATATCATGTTAATTATCTACTAGAAAGCTAACCATTTTCAGGTATTAATACGTACTTATCATTTCCATTCTACATGTAAGATCCACGTTATTATTGGCCACGTAGCAGGTGATTTCAGAATGTTTTGCCTCTTTTCATTGGTGCATGCAGGAACTGGGCGATCATTACCTTTGTTGCTTTCGAAAGCGTTGAATTTGACGGCTTTAAAGAATTTGCTTATAGTACCGCCGTTGTTGTCTGCTCGAACTCGAGTTCAAGTTCAAGATGGAATCTTTCAGAAAAATCTGTCATTAAAAGATGGAGGATTGCCGGTCCTGCTGTGGTGTTGATGGTGCAGTCTTCTTTGTTGTTGGCTATTGCTACGATGATGACTACTTCTGGATAAAAATGTATTTCTATTCTATCCATTCGGGATCTCAATATTGTCTTGAACGACATGAACTTTTTGTTTTTTTTTTTTTTGAGAAAAAACATTTCCATTAAGATAGTGAATCAAAAATACAAGCAACCTCATCCGGGTAGTAGTTCATCCAAACATTAGGAGTTTCGCATTTAAGGGCGTATTTAGCTAACTTATGGGCTATTCCATTAATAGATCTAGAAGTGTGTTGAAAGGTAACCTTCTGGAAGTCTCCTTTCATATCTGTAATGGCTGTAATCACCCAAAAAATTTCTGTTTTGCTCCCTTTTTATTGCTAACGAGATCAACTACCTCTTGGTAGTCGGTCTCGATGATAATTGATGCCAATTGAGCTTCTTTTGCCACTTGGAGTCCCAATTCTACAGCCTCTGCTTCTGCATACGTTACATCACAGCTTAATCTTGAGGGCCTTACTGCGGCTGCCACGATTCTTCCCTTATCATCTCTACTAACAGCTCCTAAACCTGCTGCTTTTGCTTCAACTTTGGTAGCAGCATCCACGTTGATTTTGAAACTCCCGCTTAGAGGTGGAGTCCACTGATGTTGCTGCTTTTCTTTTGGCTCTCTAGCTTGAGATATTCCAGCTTGCTTCACTCTTTGAAAAGCTTCCACTACTGCTTGGGCTTTTGCAGCTGAGACAACTGGGTTAATTTTCTTCCTTTAAAAAAGGAACCGATTTCTGGCATTCCAAGTAACCCACCAAATGGCCCCTAACAGTTTCAAATCAACTTTGCAGAGTTTCTTAGACATCTTAAACCACACTTCAAGCATATCCTGCCCTTTAAGAACCTCAACGCCTTTATCGGCTAAAATTGATTGCTTCCAAATCTTAGTCGCTATCTTGCACTCGATTAGAGCATGGGACACGTTTTCTAAGCTTTTCTTGCACATTTGACATGTAGGGGATGCAACCGCGTTCTTCTTCCATAAGTTCTCGGCAATTGGTAGCATATTTTGAGCTATTCTCCATAGGAAAATTTTCAGCTTTTCCGGTAGATCTATTCTCCAAATGGCCTTCCAGTAACATGATCTATCCTCAGAAGAGCTAGGAATGTCAGGGTATTTAAGTTTTAGAGCAACCTGATAGCCACTCTTCACCGTGTACATGCCTTTCCTGTCAAAGTGCCAGCATACTTCATTCGATTTTGGACTTCTGGGGAGAGGGATCCTTATTATTGATTCTGCATCTTCTTTGTTAAAGTGTTGCAAGATTAAATCTTGTTTCCACTGGTTTCTTTCATTAATCAGCTCTGCAACTTTTGCATCCTCAGGCAAAGATGGTATCGAGAAAGGTTTGAAAGTTTCTCGCCTTAGGATCCAGTTGCTTTTATAAATCTGCACCATATCACCTCTTCCAACTCTCAATCTAACCATTTTTTTAAGGACTTGTCTACCCCACAATAAGCTCCTCCACAGAAAAGATGGATTGGATCCGATGTTAGCATTCCAAAAATCTGATCGCTTAAAATATCTCGCCTTCAACACCTGGGCAGCCAATGAATTTGGATACTTAAGTATTCTCCACCCCTGCTTTGCCACCAATGCTTGGTTGAAACTGGAAAAATCCCTAAAGCCCATGCCGCCTTTAGATTTTGCATAGCTTAATCTTTCCCATCTTGCCCAATGGATTTTGTGCTTGTCCTCCTTAGAACCCCACTAGAATTTTGCCACCGCTTTTTGGATGTCTTCACAAAGCCCCACTAGAAGCTTAAAAACGCTCATAGCGTAGGGTGGAATTGCATGAGTTGCTGCCTTAATTAAGATTTCTTTCCCTCCACTTGAGAAAAATCTATGCTGCCAGTTAGAGATTTTGCTCAGAACTCTTAGCTTGACATCATTAAAGAAGCTCATCTTTTTCCGACCCACCATGGAAGGCAACCCTAGATACTTCTCATGTCTTGAAACTACCCTGAGCTGGAAAATGTTTTTAGTGGCTTCAGCTTGATCTTCGTTCACCTTTCCGCCAAAAAACATCGAAGACTTCTCATAGTTGAATATTTGCCCTGACGCTGATGCATAAGAATAAAAAAAGAGCTTTTAAATGGTTGCACTCAACTTTTTGTTATACATTGCAGATTCTATCACAACTGATATGTCATATATATAACTGACATGTCATTTATATTATTTACTAAAATGACTTGTCATATATATATGACCGATATGTTAGATATTTGTAATTAATTAAACTAACTTGTTCCACATTTCTAAAACCCAAACTTTGTAATATTTAGAATCCCAATTAAAATTTTTAAATGTGTGAATCTTGGCCAAAATAGTAAATCAGTATAAAATTTTATTTCAAATTCCATCTCAAATGATTTGGCATCCTGAATTCCAATTAAGATTCGAGAAATTCTATCAACCCTATCTACTACGATACCCTCATGTAATTGTGAGAAGAATGATACGTAAGGAGATGCTACTGAATAATGCCACCAAAAATTAATATTTTGTCATCAATAGTAGTTAATCATCGAAATCCAATTCCATAATTGCAATCCATGGAGATGGACTTGCTCAGATATGCACAAATTAAGGGCAATATTTAATTTAAATTGATTTGGGGCAGGATAGACTTTTTATAATAATTTAAAAGAATACATTAATTTCCTTAAAGGGTTAAATGTGATGTTTCCCAAATATGGAGCTAAGTGTCACAACCCATTTGAGTTTAGTTGTAAATATTTCTTACCTATATTTGAGGGAAAATTTGTAATTTTCCAAATTTTCCCTTCTTTTAAACTATTACATAAAGTTTATTACTTTATTTTTTATTCTATTAACAATAAATTTTAGAAATGAAATATAGGACTTGTAGATGAAAAGTAAAACAAGTAAGTTAATATAATGTTGATAAATTGATGTGTTACTGGTAAATAAAATAAAAGCTTACAAATAAAAAAAAAACAAAAAGAACCCACCCACCCAAGGTTTTCTTAATATTTAAAATTGGTTTTTTTTTTCTATAATTCAAGGGTATATCATATAAAAAAAAGGTCTTTGTGATCATTTATAAAATTAGTGGGGTCTATATGATCATTTAAGTAAGCCTTGAGATGGTTGATTTTTTTCCTTACAAATATAATATAAAACTAACAAATCTACATTTAGTGCAAAATAAAACATAAATTTTGGAAATGAAATAAAGGATTTGTAAATGAAATGTAAAATAAGTAAATAAATATAAAACCGATAAATTGATATATTACTAGTAAACAAAACAAAAACCTATAAATATAACATAAAACTAATAATCAATAGCAAAAACAAAATAAAACTTTAATTTTGTAAATGAAACAAAATATTTGTAAATAAAAGGCAAACCAAGTAAATTATTATAAAATTGGCATCTTATTGATAAACAAAATAAGAACTTATAAATATAATATTAAACTAATAAATAATATATTAAATGTAAAATAAAACATTAGATTACATGTAAAATTTATTGATAGAAGGTAAAATAAGTAAATTAATATAAGTGTTTTTGAAAATAAATATAAAAAAATTATAAATGTAAAATGAAACCTTATTATTATATTGATTACATTACATATTTAATGATTTTGTACTTAAATTAAATAATGATAGTTTTAGGTTTATGTAATAGATATGATGCTTTGTTAAGAATAAAACTTATTTTTAAAACTGAATTTTGAAAAAAAAAAATTCTTTAATGCTTTCATAGCTATTGTAAGATGAGTTAATTTTACATCCATCTTACCAATGAGCCTTTGGTTTAGTAGGAGAGCTCTTGCACTTACAATGGTAAGCACAAGAGTTCGAGCCTCCATAAAAGCACTTCAATAGGTGAATGTATGGAAAGGGGGTCTTAGCAGTATATTTACATCCATTTACAATACTTCCTCAACAATAAACCATAAATGATTTTTAAGTACAAGTAAAGAGCAAAGTAATTAATTAATATAAGAATATCATTTTTATTTTATTTTGGCTTGATCCACATTTATAGTTAAACCAATTCAATAAAATTTATTCCACTTGTTTTCAATGCAATTTTTTTGTTTTCAATTAATGAGTGATTTTTTTTTGTTTAATTAAAGTAAATGAATAAACTATTTTTTACTAAAATTTTGTAGAAACCATTTTAGTTGTTTTAATAATTAATAGTCTTATATTAATTTCCTTGTTTTAACTTTCACTTATGTAATTTATAGAAAAATTATTTTTATCATAGCATTGATGTTGTAATTATAGAATTTTCCCCTATATGTAGGTTATATTTGCAGCTAAAATATCAAATTAAGTTTCCTATATCCTCTCTCCAATTTAATTATAAATCCAAAAAATAAGTTTATCTTTAATTAAAGTGGCATCGATTAATTTTATCAATATACAATAAAGTTTCTCTATAATCATAATATTGGGACCATATTAATTTTATTATGAGTAGTGCTACATATTTCAAATTATTTATCCAAAAAAAATCCCAAATGACGTGATATACATCAATTGGTTAGTGAGAATAATACAATTAATTCACTTGAATCGTGTAAAAAATTACCGACCAATCAACTAATGGTATATCATTTGAGATGGAATTTGGGATAAAAAATTTATGATGCTTATTATTTCTCTTTTATTATTATGTAGAGGTTATAACTTAATGGAGGTGTAGTTACAAAGATTATTGATTTGACTTAACTATTCTTAGTGCAAGTAGTACAATGTGAAATAGTCACTAAATTAATAATTAATTAATGGATAACGTCAAATCAATTTATAGATATTGTTAAAGAGATAGATATAATTTCAAAAAACTAGCATATATTTTTTACAATATGTAAGTAATTATTACAGTGAGGAGGCAAATTTCTAAAGATGAGATTTAAAAAATTTATAACTTATTACGATGTGAAATTTGTTATTATTTATAATTATTTTAAATTGGAATAAATTTTTTTTATGAATATATAGAGGTTATTCATTTATGAAGTATCACTATCGATAGGTTTTACCATAAAGAAAGAAGAAAGATATTAGGTTAATAGGTTTAATTTCTATCTATTTATAATTTTTTATTCCGCTAAATTTTTTAATGTTTGACCTTGGTAGTTTGGAAATCCAAATTCTTCCTTATTTGTTTAGCGTGATTCACAGTCCCCAATAAATGAACATGTAGATCGGTCTGAAGAGGATGTAGCATTTTTATTGTGTCTCTAATTATGTGACATATGGACTGTATTGAGATATCTTATACAATAATTAAGGAATACGTGATTAAAGAATATTGAGATAATTCTTCCTCTGATATATCGTTATCCCAATATATCCATGAAAATCCTTCTCATCAATTTGTTAGTCATTGCCTATCCATGCATGCAAGAATAAAATACCAAGTGTCGATTGTTGATATCATCAAAATACAAGTGGCCTTTATCATTCCGACATTTGGACAGTCACTATTCATAAGTACACTATACACGGATTTTGTCATTAAAATGAGATCTACAATTGTTTAAACCATTCAATACACCATCAATTTAGAAAAGAGTCGATTCAATAAGCATAATCTACTTACAAATGTATCGGGATTCTCTACTGATGATCTGAAAGAGAATTTAACTAAAAAGAAGTTAATTTTGACTACATACATGTAACGATAATGCGCATGTGCTGACATTTGGCGTCATAATGCATTAAAGAATTCACATTTCACTCGACAAAATGGTGTCATCATCACCACCAATCACTCTATTAGCAATATAGTTTCTACTACAAAGCAAATGGAAGAAGTACCTGTAGTCATTGTAGGTGCAGGCCCTGCTGGTCTAGCAACCTCTGCTTGTCTAAACAACCTCTCAGTCCCCAACATAATCTTAGAAAGAGAGGATTGCAGTGCCTCTTTGTGGAAGAAGAGAGTATATGATTGCATGAAGCTACACCTTGCCAAGCAGTTTTGCGAGCTTCCCCATATGCCATTTCCTTCTCAAACACCAACTTTTGTCCCTAGAATTGCCTTTATCAATTATTTAGATAACTATGTGTCCCTGTTCGGAATAAACCCTAGGTACCACAGGTCTGTAGAATCTGCAAGCTACGATGAAAATGCGAAAGCATGGATCATTGAGGCCAAGAATACAGCCTTAGACGCATATGAAGAGTATGTTGCGCAGTATCTTGTGGTAGCAACTGGTGAAAACAGTGAAGGGTTGATTCCGGTGGTGCCAGGCCTGGGTAGCTTTGAAGGGGACTACTTGCACTCAAGCAAATATGAGAATGGTGGCAAATTCATTGGCAAAAATGTTTTGGTTGTCGGCTGCGGCAATTCAGGCATGGAGATTGCTTATGATCTCTCAAGCTGGGGTGGATTTACCTCAATTGTTGTTCGTGGCCCGGTAACTCTCTCTCTCTCTCTCTCTCTCTCTCTCTATAACTAGGGTTTTAGGAAAAAATTATGTAGATTCATACTAAATATTACTCGAGAATATGGCTATGATAAAACGTGGATATCGATGTAATCTGCGTATGTTAGACTTAAAACATGAAATGTTAAATTCGTGTAACCCGCTCTTTCGTTTATCTTGTTCAGGTACATGTTCTCACTAAGGATATTGTATCTGCTGGAATGCTCCTGCTCAAATTCCTTCCATGCAAATTGGTGGACTTTATCGTTGTGATGCTTAGCAAAATGAAGTTTGGGAATCTCGTCAAGTACGGGTTAGAAAGACCAAATAAGGGACCGTTTTATTTAAAAGCAATTACTGGTCAAACCCCGACTATTGACGTTGGTGCCATGGACAAGATTCGAAAAGGAGAAATCCAAGTATTTTTTTTCCCTTACAAATTAATGTTTCTTCACATTAACATGATGGCTAACTCTTGCATGCAATTTTGTGATGGTTATTGCAAAAAATATGGCAGGTTTTTCCTTCCATTACGAGTATAAATAGAAACAAAGTGGAGTTCGAAAATGGAAAGATTGAAGAATTTGAGGCTATTATCTTTGCTACTGGCTATAAAAGTACTGTGCGTAACTGGCTCAAGGTACAACAAGTTTTTCTTGTCAGTTTCAATATGCTTAAGTTTCATAAATTGGTTGAAAATATTCCTAGCATGTCTCATGTATCTTAATTATCTTCTAAATCATGCAGGATGACAAAGATTTTTTCGATGAATATGGTATGCCAAAAAGAAGTTGCCCAAATCATTGGAAAGGGGAGAATGGCCTTTATTGTGCTGGATTCTCAAGAACAGGATTGCATGGAATTTCAATTGATGCAAAGAATATAGCAAATGACATCAATTTGGCTTTGACTGATCACAAGTTTAAGGTTTATCAGTAAGATTGTAAATGATCTTGAGCGTTCTAGCTAATCTCTGGGCTAAATCATGGTCATATGCTATGTGTTAATGTGCAACAATTATGTGACTAGAAACCAACAGTCCGGCTTTGCAGATTCCTTTCGCTTTCTCAATGTTCCTTTATAGTTCAGCATCATCATCATCATAATAATAGGCTTTACTTTATGGAAGTCTCTTTATTATTGAATTTTTCTCTGTCATAGCTGTCTATAATTTTGATTCGGAACGTAACAGAAGTTTCACATAAATCTCTTAAGTCCTCCCCAACTCCCATGATAATTTTATTTCAATTAGAGTCGTCCTTGGCCAAATTTTGACCGATAAATCAAATTATTGATGTTTTCATTTATATCTCTCACTCTTCGGGAAACGATTTATTTTGCATGGAATTTATTTCGCCGGATCAATGAAATAACAAACATTTATATATAAATGGAATTTATTTTGTTTATTTATAAGTGTTTGTCATTTCATTTAAAAGGCACGCTATTGTGAAAAGTTTTAGAAAGGGATTTACTTATGCTTTACTTTATAAAAAAAAAAAAAAAGAAATTAGGAATAAAAAATACCATGAAAATTAAATGTTGAAATCGTACGTAAGATATAACTGATAGGTATATGCTTTGTCTTTTAAAATTTGTGGGTCATTCTTCTTGTCCCTTTCTATTCTCGAGCAATGAGACCAGCTTAATTACATAAGTTCCCTCTTGTTTGCTAGCACGAGCTTTACAATGTTGCCACATAAACTAATGAAAATAACAATACTACGTGTTAACATTAATATATATCTTCCCTACACTAATGAAAATAAAAATTACGAGGTATAGAATATTAACAATATAGTGAGAAAAGATAATGGCAGTTTTTTTTTTTCAAGTACACTGGAATCTGTTAACAATAATATATATCTGCCCTACACTTATGAAAAAAAAATTTACGTAATATAGAATATTAATAATATAGTGAGAAAAGATAATAAGAGTTTTTTTTTTTTAATTACACTGGAATCTGTTGATAATTACAATAGAAATTCAAGTAATCTTCTACATCAAGGATGAAGAGAAGAGGTCCGAAGAAATTGATCAAGAGATTTTTAACCATTTTTTAAAATTGTTTGTGTTTAAATTCCCAAAACATAAAAAAATAAAAAATAAATTGAGTGATTTTAAAAAGTGCAAAGACTTCTAAATAAAAGGCTCAAGCTTTAAGAACTTTTTATCTTCAAACGTTTTTATCGGAACTTTTCGAATAGAATTATTCTATTTTTTGAAACTAAGTTCCTATAAAACTCAATTCCAATCAACCCATTGCCTCGTAGTGGCGTGTGGGTTTAAATTTTGCCAAAGCACGTGTCAGCCACTTAATTGTTAATACAATTGTGATTAAAAAAAAATTATTGGCCAGCCCATGATGATAATTGGTTTTGTTAGAGAAAAATTCCACTTGCACGTAGAAATCGATTGATAGTAGTATCTCAGCATTATTTATATATGGTAGTTGACGTTCATGCCATCGCTTTCTGCTTGCACAAAATCTAATATTACAGCGATTATTATTTGCATTGTATTGTGCATATCAAATGAATTTACCAAAGTCAATCAAACCTCATAGTGCTCTAGCTGAATATCCTTGGACGTCAATGGAACGTATTCCCCTAAATAAACTTCAAGATGATCCGATAGCGCCGATTTGTCGATATTTTCATGGTGATATGATTTGCAGACGAAGTAGATCACAGTCTGAATCACAAGTCCAAACAACATCAACTTGAACAGCAACAAGAAGCAAATAACTCCGAACAAAACCCTACTCCCCGTCCCAAGCGACCACCCATGAACCACCAGCCTCCAAAAGATCATTTGAACAACGAAAAGTGAAATATTCATCACGAAAAGGATCACCGCGGTGACCAACATCTTCCCTTTAATCAACGATTGACTCTTGACCATGGCTGCGAATCCGCAAGATTCTTCTAACACAGACACAACGCTAGCCAAATGCCATATGACGGAGAGATAAAAATGCCCCACTACGTAGAAAACTAATATGACATAAAGAATTGAGACCATGAATTTTATATCCCTGCCAGCTGTTAAAAACCCCCATAACAAGACCCACAAGCTGACTAGTATTATTGCAGCTAAGTTGTATAGAAAGTATGCGACAAAGGTACCCAAAAATGTGACCATTAGCCTCTTCCAAACTTTTGGCACCACGCTCATGACCTTCTTGAAGGAAACATCTTTGCCGGTGTAAACGCACGCGACGGTGTAAACAACAGCCGAGGTTGATAATAGAGATAAGACTAGGTAGAAGGTTAAGTAAGCGGCTTTAAAAAGCCAATACAAGGTTCGGTCGGCGGAGATGACGTCGGTGAGTTTGTTGAATCTAGCGGAGCCGGCTGGAGTGAAGTGTCGTTCCATTTTGTCGTGGACGACTTTCCTGTGAAGGAGATCCGTGACTTCAACGTGGGCGAGGAGGATGAATGATAGCGGCAGGATTAAGGCTAGTGTGATTTTGCTGAAGACTCGTCTCCATGTGATGATGACCTTGCAGGCTTCTTTGTATATCCCAAAGATGCCTAAGAATTGCATCTCTTCTTGTTCTCTATCCATAGTGTTTCTGAATTCTTTTTGTGATCGATGGGTATTTTGTTGCACGGAAATTAGAATGAATAAGGGTGGAGGAGGAGATCAATGGATATAGGATAAGAATTTGGACTTTATGAAATCAAAAGATACGCGGATATCCAAATAAGCCACCCAAGTCAACGTAATTATTTTTTTCCAAGAGAAGGATGCGGAAAGAAAGGGAGGGCCATTTTGGGAAGTTCGGTGGGTTTGTTTTTTTTTTTGGGGGTCTTTTAGACGGACGGCGAAGACTAGGTCATTGCTTTGCGTTGCCAATCGGGTCGTGCACGCCGAGGCAACGCTTCGCTTTTGTCAAGTCTTTGTTTGAATCGAGTAGAGTCAACACGCGCCAATTTCTCTATCCTCGAAGTTTCCTTCTTTTGGTCAATGCAAAAAACAACTATTGGGTGCTGTTCCTAAAAGTCATCGATGCATAAAATTCTTTGAAAGGCTATTTTTTTTTTTTTTTATTTCCTTTTCTCATCCTAGAACTCTTATAAGAATTATATATCCGAGATAAATAATTTTAATTAGTAACAATGTACGTACTACAATCAATACAACAGATAACACTAATAAAATGACAAATTTTTTTGTCTCACATAAATGCTGTACTAATTATTATACATACATGAATATTCTTCTTTTTTTTTTTAATTCCTACAAGACTACGCTTCGTCTCACAAAAGAATCCTACTATTGTCATATAATTGCGTAAAAAATTATTCACTTAAGTTGCAGCTCCTGCAATATATGTTTGAATTTCGATTATATCGTTGATACGCGTATATATTTTTTTAATCAACGTTTAACGTAGCCACAAGATTTCAGAGAACACTCGAAAATACATATATACTTCGCACTGCAGAGGCAGATTAAACCTAGTGAAATTTTTTTTAAAAAAAACTATAGTATCGAGTATCCGCTAGTAATTTTTCAGATAATTAACATCATAAGCATTGTGATTATATTAAATTATTAATCATACCAACTTCCAATATATAATTCTCATCCCGCACACCCGTAAGGGGCAGTTCATATCGTCACCTAGAGAATACAACCAATTAACGAGCTCCAACCTCTGAGGAAATTTCTCATCTCTACCCGCATAGAGCCTAAGGAAAAAGTCTGACGCAAAGAACCTCCTGCTCCAGTTATTTATTTGTTATAGAGTGTATCTGTGTATGCCACAAGCTTTTCCACTTTCTTTTTTTTTTTTTTTTTTTTCATTATGGTCCATGTCAAATCAAAATAATACTGGTTTGGAGTTAAAATATGCCCATTAAATTGGGGGTTTGGACTTATCAAAAAAAAAAAAAAGAAATTGGGGGTTGGGCAATATCAACCCATTTGAAAATGGTGGGGTGTGTGGTTAAATTATATGGTCTGCTTTGTCTCTCCAAGTAGTAAACAAAAGTGGATGAACTTCCAAATTTAATGAATGACCATAGAATCTACTGTACGGACAAGGATTTCTTTTTCTTTTTTTTTAATTTTTCTTAGTGAAATAAATAGTTAAGATTAAGTTTTAAACTTTAATTTTTAATTTTGACAATCAAACTTTTTTTTATCACTTTATTAATAATTAAGTAAACTTTTTTTTTAACTAGATTTAAAAGATTTGGAAAGAATAAGAGAGAAAAATAATAAGAGAGAATTCTAATCGTCACTACACACCTGGAGAGGAAGAGAAACTTTATGACTTTTTTTTTTAATCAATTGATGTCATTCTTAGATACTGCTTACTAGACTACAAAAATAAACATAAAAAATAACAAGACAATCTCCAGCTATCTATAGATATCTCTTGATCCTTTTGCTACTCCAATATTCTTGGAGAATTGTACAAGATACTGTACTCTCTATGCTCTAATAAATATTCACTATCCTAAGATTTTATTAGAACAATATCAATATATTTTCTAGAAGCATTGGATAAATTTTTTAATTCAAGCTTAATGGCAACTCAATTTTCTCCCTATTAATGTGAGCGAGATTTGAATCCTAAATCTTTTGATTCCGAAATTTTGCAAACTAAACTATCATTCACAAGAAATGTTAGATTAGTTAATTATATATTTTTTTCTTCTTACGTTGGGGATCTTCAAACTTAATTATTAGAACGAAACTAAACATCAAGTGATGAATCTCAGTTACAAAGCCTACAGAAAGAATATTACAGAAAAAAATCCCTAGCAAAAATTATTTAACAATATGTTCATTATCACATGACTTATGGTTGGTTCTTGATTGAGGTGCTGTGATCAATATGATCTGCTGGTCGTGCAAGGCAGCGTGAACCGGCACATTGGGCAGTTGTTGCCTGTCACAAGCCACTTGAGGATGCAATGCCGGTGATGAACATGCGAGCATTGCAAGCTAATAACTTCATCTCCTTCCGAGAACTCTTCTAAACAAATAACACACCGTTCTTGTCCCAAAACCAAATCCGAACCCTCTTCAAGAGTCGCTATCTCCCATGTTTCAATCACCCGCACAACTTCAAGTTGAATTCCGACTGCTACCAAGCTACATTCCGGGTCATAGAGAGTAGCGTGAGCTGCCGCTTTTGCTTCATCAAGAATCGTTTTCATCAAAATTTCTTGAGCGCATTCCCCTAGCCCTTGAGTACTGAACAAGTTGGCACGCAAGGTCTCAAGAAATGAATCTTGATCGCTATCTTCGAAGAATATTTCATGAAGCTTAAAATGAAGCGTGTGTTCTTGAGCATTCAAGGGAATCCTGACTCTGAGTTGTGGATGTATGAGCTCATCCGTGTTGAAGATTTGGATTATGAAGTAAAAACCTGGAGACAAATTTCGGTCCTGTTCGGGTATGTAATCACTGGACAAATGCACAGCTTTCAGGTGGGCATTATACCACTGAGCCGCATCCATGACAAAACGAGAGAGCTTTCGGCAAAGTCATTTATTTTGTAATCTATTCATTGCAAATATATATAGATTGTGCTTATTGAAAAAGGAAACCTGGCAGCGGAAGGAATAAGAGTTTACTTAAACTTGGGACTCACACAGAAATTGCCAGTTACCCCTTTTTTTAACATTTAAACTTCAGGTAAATAATATTGACTAAATATTTGTGATTAAGTTCTTTTTATTAGAGATTTATTCTTCTCGTGAAGATGTAAAATTATTAATAGGATTTATTTATTTGAATTTTATGAATATAGTACTTATGTTATATTTTACTTTATTTTTATTAATTTTGGGAGAACTTTTAATGGTTAAGAGCCGATATCGAGTCCTTGGTGAATGGTCATAAGCGTACTAGTACTGAACACTCGTACTACTCTTCTCTGTTCCCCTCATTTAGCATTTACAAATTAAAAAAAAAAAAGGAAAATAGTTTTATTAATTCCTAAAATCTCTCTAACAAAAATGTAAAAAAAAAAATCTAAATTTTGGCATGTATAAAAAAAATTAATAATAAAATTATATTATTATTTTTTATTATTATAAAACGTTAGGTTTAGCCTAGTTAGAAGGTAAATTCTAAAAAAAATATTAATTAAAGGATAAGACTATTTACACCGTAAAAAATTCTATAAGAATTAAAAAAAATCCTAATCGGAAATCTTGTTCTCTTCCATTCTTTGCCACCAAACCCACTTGGTCCAATATTACTTATTATCAAGTATTGCTTGGGTCCGATTTCATTAATTACTTCATTGTAGGCTCAGATTAGCCCACTTGTAATAGCAGCCACGTCTAAGAGAAAAACAAATTCTCAAATATTTAATACAAATTAAAAATTTCTCAACTCTCTCTTTTTCTTTTTATATAAGAAAAATCTTATCAGGTACTACAAAGGAACACAAAACAAACAAGCGGTAGCAGCATACGATAGATTTGTTACTGACAAGACAAAGGACCAACGAGCCAGAGCTACTGTTTTTAAAGTCTCACTGTAGCTCAGTGTTACCCTCATAACTGAGAAAGGAGTAGTACATAAAAGCTAGTTAACAATTATTAGCTAGAAAGAGTTTTTCCTTGGGCCATGCTAATTAACTCATCTCACAATTTATTACATGGCATTGATAGCAATCTTCATGCCAGATCCACAGTGCCCAACAGCGCTGCAAAGGAAGAAGTTCTGCCCCCTCACCAACTTTATCCGATCCTTCCCTGAGCTGTACACTTTTGCCCCTGCCGGAGCTGTGCAGCTGCCGTAACTTGCTCTATTCACGGCTACCACATTGTGGAGTGTTGGATCGTAATTGAATACTGTAACATGCATTCAAATATACATTTAAACTAGTGGACATTCTTAATATGCTATCAAACGTGTTCCAAATCTTGAAAATTTAACGTGCAGGACAAATCTGAATGCGTTGACAGGCTAAACTTACCGAGAGTGTCTCCAGCTTTGAAGCGCTTCCCTTTCGCCCAACTAGCCATATTGAAACTCCAACCAGCAGAGTCTCCAACAGTATAGGTTGCTGCATTAACAACTTCGACGTAAACCAGCAGTAGGCAAATTAGAAGTGCAGCCATGAGTGCGGCACATCTTGCACTGCCTCTTCCCCGAGACATTCTCCGTGCAGAAAAGTTAATTAAATTACGTAGCTAGCTGAGAGTGAGAGAACTTAAATGTTCAAGACTCAAGAGTGTTGTTGCGCAAAACTAAGGGGGTCTATGAATGATCTTATAACGTGGAAAAGCAGGCAGTAATTCCTATTGTTTGACAAAATGTGATCAGGCCAAAGAAAATAATGCTGGTGTTGATCTCTAAAGGGAATTTTATTTGATTAAAGTCGAAGCCAACAACCACGCAATAATCACTACCTTGAACTTTATGCTGTTGATGAGATGAGAAATGGGCAAAACAGGATAACATTGCCGAGTGCTGTTTCAAGAGAAAGTTTGGCGCTACTACGAGTGGAGTAATTGCAAAAAATTTTGTCCAGTGTTTTGAAAGGGAAATTTGAGCTAGTGCTATGTAAAGTGTGCACGCCAGCTGCGCGGTATGGCTCACGAGTGACATAGTCAGTTCGCCCGTGAACTCTTTATTTGGACTATATTGGTTTTGCTCACGTTTTAGGCAAATTATAGATGTAGAAACCTGATGATCCCGTGCAGTGTGTGGTCCAGCATTAGTTAGGAGGTCCAATGTCGGAGCCAAAGAGGGCATAAATCTCCATACCATACCCCCTCCTAAGCAAGAAAACGGAGAGAAGTCAACCGAACAGATGATTTGCTGACAGAAGTGAAATGTGAGACGTAAATTGAAGAGACTATATTTGTCTTAAGTGTAAAAATACTATAATTTAGATAATATAAAGGTTCTATTTGAGATAGACATAGTATAGAAACAATCGGGATTTATCTTATTCCATTGTGAATGATTAACTGAGTAGTTACACGAGAAAATCACCAGCGGCAATAAATTTACATTTCAATTCGACTTGTTCACAGAGGAAAGGGGCAGCCATACATTACAGTTGAACAAGCAGCAGTCAGCACAATCATAGACAAAAGACATGATCATCAGTCAATAAAAATCAAAGACCGGCCAGGAATTCTTAGTTTCCAACCCAAAGTTATTTATGCAAAATGATCCATATCCTTTTCTGTTTGACCTTACATGCTGCTTCATTAAATAAGCAGCATGTTAGGTTACCTTCCTCTTCTCTATCAATATTTTTTCTCGACAGCCTTCTTAAAATTTGAATATCTTCCTTCAATCTCAAACCAAGACTCCAAGTTAACCAACTGATTGAATTCCTCGAAGGTGGCCATCTTTTCAAGATGGTCTCTAGTAGTTCCACTTTCCTTCAGTGTCTTAAGAACATCAACTAAAGCACGTGCTGATGCATACAGTGCTGTGAGTGGATGGACAATCAGATGAAAACCCATAGCTTTCAGCTCCTCAGGGGTGTGCAAGGGTGTGGCCCCACCTTCAAGCATATTACAAACTCTGTATCCCTTTGTCTGACGGCCAATTTGCCTAAGCTCATTGTCATCCCTTGGTGCTTCCACAAAGCTAGCATCAGCTCCGGCCTGCCCAACCAATCCCCATCCAAATTATAATAGAGCTTGTAACCTTACCAATGTCAAACAGTCTGGCTCAAATATTTCTTTCCTAATTACTCCAAATATGTAACCACACATCAGAGCAACAAAAAATTTAAACACTGCTTATGCACACGAAAATGTTGAAGCAGGTACAATAGGCAAATTCACAGGGTTCTTAAGGAGACCTTCTTCAACATGTTATTAGCATGAAACGCTTTCTCCTTTTTTTTCCTCAAGGACACAGTGACAAGCTAGTTTGTAGTTTACTGATCAGTGTATACTTAAAATCTGAAAACATAATAATAATAATAATTAACCTCGGCTGAATTATGTACAATTTTTTTAAGTTATATAACCATGACAGGTCATCTGAAGATATGCATACTCACAAGCAGTTTACTATTTCAGGACCACGGAAGAGAAAAGATTGGGATGCATTTCATTTGAATAAACCAATCTTTAGCTTAAGACTTTCTATGTCAGAGTCACAGCTTTCATGTGCTGAACTACATTTATGTTAGAATGAAAGGAGTAGTTCTTGGATTGAAAAAAATGGTATTCCATGGAGAATGATAGTTAGATACATGTAATTCTATGATGTTCAAATTGTAAAAAACAACAGCCTAAACACAATTACATGACTGCAAGATCAATTGCCTGAAAAACAAAATTTCTTAGTCAAAACTATTCAAAAGATCAAAATTCACGCTAATAATTGTCTACTTAGCAGGCCCCGAGTTAAATCGTTCTTGATGACCCTAGTTCCTGTAAGTACATAGTCATGGAGATGTAGGAAGACACAGCTCTTAGGATAAGCACAGGAAGCTTAGATACAAAAGTTCTAGTGCAATAACATGACAGACAAAATCTATCCCAGTGGGCAAAACTTTATGAATTTGTAGGCAGAATGGAAAATGAGAGATAATAAATCAAGCATCTGCAAGCTAAAATCATACATAAGCACAAACTCCAAAGTTCAATCTATTGCTCCAAAATGAAAATGGAAAATAAGAAACTTGAATCTAGGTATCAAAAGTATTAGTAAGAATGAAAACATATAAACTCAACTGGAATTGGTTACAACAGGCCGACTACAATAACTCCATAACATAAAGACCCTTATGACAAATAATGAGAATGCAAAATGGATACCTCCCTGTATAGATTAGCCCTAGCAATGGCATCAGATAAACCTGTTTTTGCTGATGTTGCCCGTGCATCAGTCCGGGCCACGAGAAAAAAGTCCGAATCCCCTATAGCATCCCTCGCACATGCTACTTTGGCAGCATGCTCCTCAGCAGGTATAATCTGAAGCAGTGTAGAGGGTGGAGAGATTTCATAGATTCTTTGAAAAATTAGTTGACAGTAAATGATTAGATGTAACAATTCAAGAGATCTTGCAAATTCAACACCACCAGCTTGAGGTTTCAACTGAGAAACTGGCTCTTCTGAGGAAAACAGGTTGAGTTTATCCTATAAAACTAATCAAGGATTCCAACAAGTACCTGTTTGCCACGCATATGTCCTAGTTGTGAAAGCACAAGAAGAGAAATAATGAGCAATGGTAGTGATATACTAACTAAAAATCTGAAAAAGGGATCATTATCTATTCCCTGCTCATTCAAATCTAGGATAAAGCAAAAGCTGTGTAATCTTACCACACTTCTTTGGCCAAGCTTGATCCTGAAAGGAAAATAAACAACCATCATTTGATATATATCCTTTTCAGGATATCTGAGTTAATAATATTCATGATGAGGAAGCAACAACATGGCAATGACTGAATGATCATGAATGGGAGCAACTGTGCCTGGTCTATAACACTATAAAAGCTTGTACATCCACAGTTCACAAGTAGACATTCTAAATGAGATAATATTTTGTAAGTAGAAATTTCAAAAGTTTGAACAGCATATTCCCAAGTGCCTAAGAAATGCACTCAAATTGAGGAGTTTCACATAAAATTAGTAAGAAGATGAAAACAAACAAAGCAATCTTCAATTATGAAAGTTTGTCTGAACACCTAAGTTGCTGCATAATAGTGAAGAAGTAGTACCTCAAGAAAGCAACCAGCAGCACCTGCTGCAATCAAGTCTTTGACAGTCCTCTGTACATTAAGAGCATTCCCGCCACCAGTATCTGAAGCATGGAAAGAAGATAACTGGCATCAAATATTAAATCTCCAATTAAGTGCTTTTCAACTATACAATAGCTATAGACTCAGGGAATGTTTTGTAACCATTGTGAATCAGTTCAACTTTGAAAGCAGAGCAGCTAAAAACATGTCTGGTAAACACCCATTTTTACTAAGGATTCAACTCCACGAACACAAAAGCCATGGATTAAAAATCACAATATGTCAATCCCAAACATACTCTTATTTAGCCAGATTGAAGCCTCAATTTTTCCTTTCATCCATAAAACACAGTAGCTCTAAATTGAACTCCAAGATTTTACACAGTAAGTAATTGAGATTAAGGTATGCCAATATACATGACTATCATTTTAAATATGGAATAATAAAAATACCAGCATCAGCGATAATGGGTATCATCGGAGCCGCAGCACAAACTGTCCTCGCAGTGGCCGCCATTTCCGGTGGCCTAAACACAAAGAATAAAATAAAATAAAATTTGAAAAAGAAAATGACAGAAAATTAGATAGACAAATGTTGGAAGTGGCCCACGTAAGCAAGCCGAAGTCGGGTTTGCCGAGGAGAGAGGCAGAGAGGGCGTAGCCGGAGATAAAGCCGGCGCTAAATCCGGACTTTTGAACAATGGTGGCGGAGAGCGCGTCGTAGCAACCTGGCATTAGCACTATCCCTTGATCCTCAATCAGACGGTGTATGCGCGTGTGCTGCTGCATTGTAACCGTGTGATACACTGATTGGCTGCCAGGTCGGATGTTTGACTGGAACTTCGAGGAGGAATGTGCGTTAATGTTGCAGTTAAGTGGAGTAGTAGCTTTTGTTGCCATCGTCATCGTCGACACTTCCGAGGGGGAGGACTGTAGGTGGAGGGAGGTTTTGGGGAGGTTTTTACTGTAAATTTGCCACTTTAAATTGGAAAGGTAAGTGGAGTTACGTGCCATGACAGCGCGTGTTAGGGGTTTTCGATCAGTTCGGGAAAATCCCGTGCGGAGCTGACCACGTTAAGGCATTTGTTGGTTGAACGCGTTTTTGATTCACATTCAAGATAATCCGTAAAAACTTTTGTAGTCGGGTAGATTTTAAAAACTTTTATTTAAGGTTATCTGAGTTTAGGAAAAATTTTATAATGTCGTAATGAAAATTATAACATCAATGGTTTAATATTGTGACAGATATAAATATTATAAATTATATATAAAACTAGTAAATTCATACAAGATTATTAATTATTTAAAAAAATTAACATTATTTCTATAAAAATTTTAGTGAAAAATATTTTATTCATTTACATTTTTTAAATTAAACAAATAAAATATTACTCATTAATTAAATAAAAAAATTACACTAAAAAAAGTTGGAATAAGTTTTATTAAATCGGTTTAACCATAAATTCTATATTTATTCTAGGACATCTGTATAATCTGTTTTCCATCTTCTATAATAATATCTATGTATTACACAGGTTAATTAAGTGTAATTATTTATCTTGATGTGCTTCAAGCACAAACAAAAAAAAAATCTTATATTACTAGATACATATATGATATATCAATAAAATTAAATTTAATTCGGAGTCTTATACATAATTCATGTGGTTTCAAACTTTCTACTTTATTTAAAGACCATTTAAGTATGGAGAAAGCATAAAAAGATGCTAAATAATTTTATCTTACAATAACTATGAAAGATATTAAAATAATATTTATTCACAATCTAATTTTAAGAAAAAATTTCATTTTTAATAAAACATCACATATTACGTAAATGCAAAACCAGCATTATTCAATTTAGATAAAAAAAAAATCAATAAATACATAAGGTAATAGATACTATAATGAATTTTTATTTTACAATTGCGAACTTTTTTTTTAGTAACTTTTATATTAATTTACTTATTTTACATTTTATTCATAAGTTTTAAACATAATTTACAAAATTTATGTTTTATTTTACACTTTATGTTAACCTACTTGTTTTATATTATATTTATAAGTTTTCATTTTATTTACCAGTAATACATTAATTTCCCAATTTATAGTAATTCACTTGTTTTCCCTTCCTTTTACAAGTCTTATATTCCATTTCTAAAATTTATGTTTTATTTTACAGTTAATGCTGATTTACTAATTTTATGTTATATTTGCAAGTCTTTATTTTATTTACCAATAATACACTAATTTACTAGTTTTATATTAATTTATTTATTTTATTTTCTATTTACAAGTCTTATGTTTTATTTCCAAAATTTATATTGTATTTTACGCTTAATGTTGATTTACTGGTTTTATATTATATTTGTAATTTTGTGTTTTATTTACTAGCAATATATCAATTTACTAATTTTATACTAATTTACTTATTTTTACTCTCAATTTACAAGTCTTTTGTTTCATTCCCAAAATTTATGTTATATTTTACTGTTAATATTAATTTACAAGTTTTAAGTTATATTTGTAAGTTTTTTATTTGTTTACTAGTAATACATCAATTTACTAGTTTTATATTAATTTACTTGTTTATCTTTCATTTATAAATCTTATGTTTTATTTCTAAACTTTATGTTTTATTTTGCACTTAATGTTGATTTATGAATTTTATATTATATTTATAAGTTTTTGTTTTATTTACTATTAATACATCAATTTACTAATTTTATATTAATCTACTCATTTTACCTTCTATTTATAAGTCTTATATTAATTTCTAAAATTTATGTTTTATTTTATAGATAATATTGATTTACAAGTTTTATGTTTTATTTATATAATTTATGTTTAATTACAGTATTAATGCCGTAACTTTAACCATGGCATCAAATAATGACCCCTAAGTTCAGTAGTGACAAAGCTTTTCAAAGGTTATAGCCTAGTCAAATTTTGAAAAAAAAAATTTAGGGCTTTTTTTTTTTCTAAAAATTGAATTTTACTTATTTTTCGACATTTATTGTTTTTAATTTATTTGTCTTCTATCACTTATGTCTAATTATAAAATGTTTAGGCCATAATAAAAAAAATAGATATTCTAACTTTTATCTGAATGAAACTTTAATATTATCTCTCATTGATACCCCTATTAAATAAATTTATTTCTTATTATATACATTATTTTTTTTATCTCCTTTTTTATATACCTATATTAATCTTCTTCTTTTTTGTGAATATGAATTTTGAATGTAATAGAACTTTAAATGTGTTTTATAATAGGTCAATTTCTTTGTATTTACATATTTTTTATAATAGAGTTTGAATTTTATTTCATACATTAATTTTAATTCAAATGATTAAACAATTCTTGATTAGTTTATTTAGTTAACAAGAAAAAATATTACCATAATATAATAAAAATAACATTATAGGTATCATAGATTAACATAAAAAAATACACATGTTAAATATATATTTTATTCTTCATGCTTTGTTAAAATAAACATTATCAAACCTTTTTTACTAATTAAATAATTTATTTATAATATGTCACGTGTTTGACTAATAAAATATAAGTGTTATTAATATTTATTAGGTTTATACATGTCAAAATATCATATTTCAATTTTTTTTTAAAAAATAAATAACTTAAACTTATATTCAGATATTAAAAAAAGAAAAACAAACATGTCATTCAATATATATGTTGATGCAAAAAATCTGGCGATGACCTTGAATCTGCAAAAATACTCCTCTTGTTCTCCAATCTTGTGAGCTGTAAGAACAACTCTGCTCTGCTTCTACTCAAACTAGCAAACAACTTGATCGTGATCAGGATAGCACATGTATATTTGCACCCACAACCATTGGTTATAGGACGCCGAATGTTTTTCCGGCGATAACCTTCCGACACTTAAGTCAGTATTCGGGTTTTCTCTTTTGGAAAAACTCAAATGACCACTCTCCGACCTTAACCCAATTTTCTGCTCAGATAAGCAATTTGATTTTATGAAAGAAAGTGAATTTAGGATTAAAAAGAAGAAAATAAGGTTAATATATACGTTTCTGAAAATTTTTGCCCCTTTTACCTTCATTCCTTGAAGTTTTTATACCCAACCTGCAACTTCTGTCCCACCTTTCTCTCCATCTCTATTGGGACGGTTGCCCATCGTAGAATGATGGGAACTCAACTGCCTACACGTGGGCATTGTGGTTAGAACCCACGTTCTAGCAATCGACATCAACCAGACCCCTGACTAACCCAATTGGGATTTCCAAGCGACTAAACTCATCTCACAAAAAGAAATAAACCGACCCGGATTCTGCTCATCACAGACTAACTGCAACGAGTGACAACTAGAACTTAAAAGATCACGTGCTCGAGGAAACGACCCTAGATTTGCTCGTCACTTCCTAGTCGCTGAGCATTTCTCACCCCAACAATATATATATATATATATATATATATATATATATTTAGCCCTATTTAGTCTTCTGTTAAATTTAAATTCATTGAGATTTTAGACAAAAAAAGAAAAAAAAAACGCTAACTTAGTTTTATTCGTAAAATTGCCATCACTTCAATTTCACAAAACTATCACTCACAATTTACATATTTGTCACTACTGTGATTTCACTCACTTGATAAATTGTCACTCCAGTATTTACAAAATTACCACTCTAATGGTTTTTTAATTTTTAAAACCAGCCATACTCATCTTTTTTTCCCAAATTCTCCTTCTCATCTCCGTCTTTTCAGAATTTCCGATGCTTTTGTTTCCCATATTTCATTTTTCTTCTTTTTAATTTAATAATCTACACCCTTTCCTATTTAAACTAATCATTTAAATCTTAAAATCTAAAACCCAATAGCTATGTGATTATTAAAAGATTACTTACATTTTATTGTACAACTCCATGCCATAAGGCTTCTTTTAGTGGTAGCTTTTGTTATCTCTATAATTTTAGACTTGACCAATACGGATAAGTGCATATATTTCCACAAATATTAGTGGGGTGTATTTTTCTGAATTAGTTTTGATTGAACCTATGAATTATACTATAAATGTGCACAGTTAAATTCCCATTAGACTTCACATGGTAGCGTACAAAATGTAGATTGTCAAAAAGAAAATCCACCTAAATAAAAATCCTAACTTTACCTCTAAGATTTGAGTCTTGGGAGAGACAAGGGGTTCAAAACTAAATTTGAGTTTTCCCCGCTTCTTACCTAAAAAAAAAAATTAAATTAAAATGAGGCTGGTTGTTAGACGCGTGAAGGTGTCATATGATTCATATAACTTAAGCCACACCCTGTTATTTTTTAATTGTTTAAATTTATTAACAAAACATACAAGATAAAATAAAAGAACAAAAGTAAAAACGGAGACAACCAAAAGGCAATAACCAGCAAACACATTCGGATCCGGGTTTCCGAGTTTTTGGGCCTTTTAGCAAGAAAAATGTCGAGCTACATAGTTTTTCATATTTTCAAAGAAGTCATCTAAGCAAATATGGGTAAATACTTGATTAGTGTTTACATTTGATTTAAATATTTTTTTAATCTTTATATTTTTTAAAAAATATTAAAACACCTCTACAGTTAAATATTTTACATTTTTATCCTTTCTTTTTATTTCTTTTTGTAACTATACCCATGAACAAATATTATTGACATTAGTTAGTTTATCTAAAAAAAAGTCAATTAATAAATTAACCAATAAATATTAGTGTGAAAGAGCTAGTAACATAAAAAGTAATTATTATAAAGACTAAATGGGTATTTTTTATACATGTCTAACAATCTTACTAATAATTATGCTATAAAAAATTAATTTGCCAAATTAATCCTAAAAGTAAAATAATAATACAAAAGTTTGTGTGAATCTTTATGTTACTTTTAAAGGTTAATTTAATAAATTATCAATTTTTCTTTTCATTAGTATCCGTATGAATATTATTATAAGGATATTGTTGTAAAAAGAAAGAAAAAGTAAGAGTACGAATGTAATATATTTAACAACATGGGTATCTTGGAGAATTTTTTTAAATATAAGAATTAAAAGGATACTTAACTCAAAATATAATAACTAAACAAATATTTATCGAAAGCAAATAAATGAGCCCAATGATTATTGCTTACTTTGTTGTATCTCATCATGTAAAACATATATTAATATATTTGTTATTGCTCATTGTACATAGTTTTTCTCCAAAGAGTAATATTTCAAACATGAATTAATTTTTCTTGCATTAACATATAGATGAATATATTTACTTCTTTAGTGATAATGCTAGCTTATTTATGGCATATTTATAATGGAGATGCCACGTTATATATGATTTTATTTCCTATGGTTAATCCCCACCCTCAGATTCATAAAAGCATGGTTGCATTTTTTTTTTTTGAGGGAATTTATGTTATGTTGTAATTATTTGATTTGATCTCATATATTGTGGATTAATATAAATTATTATAATTATTTTATAATTTACTGAATTAATACATGATTAATTTTAAATATTAAAGAGCAATTTTGATAGACTCATTTGTTATGTAATTAAATATTATGTTAATGAATCTAATTTTAATACATGTTATTTAAATATATTATGAACAAGTATATATAACCTTAGATTGTCTCATTGTGGCTATGAGATAAGCAATTTTATAACTAACACATTATTAGGAGTTCCCATGCTTATACATATATATGGCTCATTGAAAATCGCTTTTGTCGTTGTCTATACTTGGGCGAGAGTGTGCATAGCCCTCGTCTCTCTCTGGCTCACGTCTGCCTTGCTTGTCTTTGTGCAGTGAGTTGAAGCTGTAACTGAAGCTAGTTTTGGAACAAGGCAGCGGGTGTTAAGAAGCTCAATAACAGCAACTCATTAATGGCAAATCAAGGTAACGTATTTTCTCTCCCTCATTCATTTGTTTGATTGTGAAATGCAAGGTCGTGGGATTTATAATGAAAGCAATTTAGCATGTTATTCGTCAATTACAGTTTAATTCACAGAAGAAAACAATATACACACACCAGATTACCATTGCGGGATCTTTATTGGTTTTTTAAATTGAAAACTTTTAACCAAATACTCATATCCGTTAATTAGTCATACAAGTTAATCATTTACGAACTCTTACTCAAACTAAAATATATTCAAATATTGTGGCTATCTAGTTTATTAACCATAAGATGCAATGAATGTCACCTGAAAAAGAAAAATTTTGCAAGAAAATCTGGGTTACGTGCAGAAATTAACAAGACAATTCTTGTGCAAGCATTATGCACTTCCCAGACGATTTGTTAAAGAAATGGAGACAACATCAACAATGGGGAAAATGATCAGATTTAAATATTGATTTTTATATGTATATATCTAACAAGGTTATTAAGAGCTTGGATTACAAGTTAATTAATGCCGTTGCATCTCAGTCACCAACCTAGATATTATAATCATAATTAATTAATTGTATTTCTTTCTTTCTGCTTCTTTTATTATTGCTATTACTATTTTTTTTTCATTTCAGGATTTTAACTTAAATACGCATGACATATTGACATGAGGATTTTTTCTGGAAGGCATGACGTATGAATTGGAATCACAGACCCAGTGACTCGTTCAAAGGAGCAGTACATCCAAAGACATGCAACTATTCATTGATAGATATTGTCACGTATAGATCTAACTAATACAAAGTTTAACGGCATCAATTAACCCATCGGACGAAAATTAATTGAAATACGTTTAACAGTTTTAATTTCACTGCTTGATTGATACTTTGCTTGCTATCATGATCTTAGCATTTATAAGCCTTTTTCCATACAATTCTAAACCCAAAAACAAGGTAAAGTTATTGCCACTCGATTGTATTACATATATATGATTTGATTATCATCCATCATATCTGTTTTTACACGAAAGATTTTAGTGATAATGACACTAATTCTAACTAATTGCTTTCTTACATATCAATTACCATTAAGACTACATAGGTTAACAATCAGTTTTTGTCTCTAGTGATTGAGTTGATGTGTCGTCCATGTACTTCTGATATGAAATCATCGAATTACAATAACATGGGGGAAAATGAATATGACATTCCAGTAAGTTATTATGCCTGTTTTTACTGCTACTTAGCTAGGCTCAAACTTCAGAGATGGATATAACATGATTGATAACTTAGGACAGGGCTTCTTTTCATGGGCATGATATACGTATTATCATTATTGATTTGCTACACAAATACATCTGTCATAATGTCATCATTGTTAGTAATTACATTACAAAAAGATTAATGGAGCTGAGCACATATTGTTTTAACCCTATCTCACTGATATTAAAGAAGAAGAAGAAAAATTTAAGCTTAAACTATTACTCGGACTCAACCAGTGTTTCAGTTCATATATAGATCAAGAGCATTTCACATATGATAGAACTCAAATATATATGTAATTAGTCATAATCAATCAGAAGAAAAACTTATATAACTGCAAATAATTATTACTGATGAAAAGCTAAACCTTTGGTTTTCTATCAATATATTTTATATGATCAAAAGGTGAAGCTAAAGCTAACACTTACAAGAGCAAAATTAGTTAACTAAAGAGCTCTTTTGGTAATCAAGAAGTGATACCGACACCGAGGAAATCTATGAAAGGAACTTCTTCATGATGTTTGATAGATTGATCATCTGCTTGAGCTTGTTGTGCACTCAATCTCAAGTTTAAGTACGATGGCGAGTTATCGGAAAATTTTGCCACCTCCTTCTTGATCACTCCATGGCTTTCATAATCATCACCAACTTTAACATAACCAAATGGACTTGGAACAAACCTTCTATAATTTGTTACCCCGAATGAACTAGAACCGCGATAGCTGCCATATGCTGAAGAATTCGGATAACACGATCTATAAGGATGTTGGTCTGAAACTTTTGAGCAAGTATTAAAGAAATCTCCTGCTTCTCTTCTTGACAAATCCACTGAAGACGAATTATTTGAACTTGTCACGATTGGGGCTGTGCCAAAAGCCCATGTAAGGGAAGAACTAGGAGGTGGTGACACTGCAAAAGTCCTATCATTGTTGGGGTTTCGAAATTCAAAGATTCTACTATTTTGATCAAAGCCAAATTTTGAGCTAAGCATAATATCTTGGGATCTTGATCTTCTTGCATGAATAAAATTTTGATCAGAAATGATACTGCCTGTTTCTTGATGACTTCTCTTTCCACATAGCTTGGATTGCTCTCTCTGCTTTCTTGCCATTATAACATGCCAATGATTCTTCACAGCATTATCAGTTCTTCCAGGAAATAGTCTTGCTATTAGTGCCCACTTGTTTCCATGAATCCGATGAGCTGCAAGTAGTCTCTCTTCTTCATCTTCTGTAAATGGCCTTCTGTTGATTCTAGGGTCAAGTTGATTAAACCATCTCAATCTGCAACTTTTCCCTTGCCCCCAAGAAAACAAAAATCGATTATTTTATTAAAATTAAAAATCATAATTCTTGATACATGTTCAGGCTTATAAAATACAAATCAAGAGTTATTAACCCTAATGATCGGGGTTAATTATATTATTCATAAATTACTATTTAATTACCTGATCTTCCTTGGAGCTTTTCAGCAATAGAATTCCAATTTTGAGCACCATATTGCTCAACAAGTTGCCGGAGTTTTTCATCCTCAGCAGGTCTCCAGTGACCTCGAGGGCAAGTACTTGTACTGCTTTTGGTGGCATCATCACTAGAACCAGCTCCTGAATCCTCCATGTATCGCGCTCAATAATATTATTATTGGCGCCGTAGAGCAGCTGAAATTTTCTTGTTCATCAATTCATTAAGCAGCACAAAAGATAAAGAGAAGATATATAGAGAACATAAGCAGAAGAAGAAAAATGAGCACCAACAGAATAAGAAAGTGGGGTTTGGTTTAGGGTATGGATGGCAAGTCACTTTTATTGATTTTACACGACACATTTTTACCCTAATGTAATAATATTATTTGTACAGAATGAAACTACTAACCTAGCTTTCTTGTTATGCTATTGGCCCATGAACTTCTCTATCAAATTCCCAAATGTTTCTTAATCAATTAATCTTTCTTTCTATCTCGGTACCATTAATTTTACGCCATGGTATTACGTTAATTCGAACCTAGAGATTATTTGGGTACCTTATAGTTTCTATTAAAGGGACAGCTCTCCTAGTGCAAAAGCTTACTATCTTCCTAATTCCTTTCATTAAGAAGGTACCCCATTTTATTAATTAATGCCATCTTCATAAAAAAGGATCAATTTCTGTACAAAGGTTGGTGTGACTATGCATTTTAAAAACCATAAAATTAAAATTTATATTAGTACATAGATTTTTAGTGTACTTCTATGGTAGAAGGGATTCTATGAATAAAAAAAATTACAAAAAATTATAAATGAGAAATAATGATGAACCCTAAAAAATGAAAAACAGAAATCTTTTTTAAAAGTAACAACGCAACATCGAACCACAATTAACTCAACATACTATAAATATTTTGGAGACTTTGATATAAACAATTTTATTTTTTACTTTTTAAAGAGAGCGAGGAGAGGAGGGAGAGAGAAGAAGGGAAAGAGGTCCAGATCCACAAAAATTAATATGCCATTTAAACTTAGCTATTTTTGACAACATAATGCTTCTTATGGCATCAAGACTTGCATGGCAGATGGACTCGGTATAAGCTTGCGCATTAAGTAGTGTCAAATTAAGTCGGTAAATTCCAAGTTGTCACACCCTAAATTAGTAAGAGATTAATGTTTTGATCGGTAAGAATTTAAAGCACCCACATGCACATCATCCGCTTTGCAATGAAGAGAAAGCTGCGTAATTATTAATTAGCAACTGGAGGAATTTGTTTGAGATAATTAACTAATTTAATAGGTAAGAAGTCAAGGGTTATACTTGAAATAACATCCAATACTTACTATTTTTATCAGTAGCATCGAGGTCAAACCTAAGGTTACAATGTAACCATATAATTAACACTCAAACTAGAAAATAATCCCAGATCATAACCTCTTTTAACTTTATAATTATCTTTCATATATAATAAGTGTTCATTTCAAGATTTTATGATGACCAAAAAATTTAATTAGCTTTCTGCTAAAAATTTTCCAAATAAATAGAAAACGTCTCCAAATGAAAGGCCTCTTCATTAATTTATTATGCATCTTAATCTGGTAATGCCAGGCATTCCGCATTTCCAATTCCATCAAGAATTGCAAAATAATTATATATGGGGGAAAATTCGTCAATCTAGAATAAATGTTTGGGATTAAAGTTCAAGATGGATTTATATATAACACCATAAATTTATCCCGAATTTAAAATGTGGATAAAATAAACATTTTATATATGGTATTATTATTGCTGTTGTTGTAATTATTTTTTAGCTGTTTTATTAGAATGCAAAAGGCTTAAGGGTTAAAATTTCTAATGCCGTGTAAGGGCAGCATCAAGAAAAGTATGGGTAACCCGTCTGCCTTTATCGATACTTCCATGCAGATGGCAAGTCAAAATACAAAATGTTGAAACATTTTAAGAAATAATTTTAAACTAACCATATTAATTACAATTGTACTTTTCTTAACTGATTGAGATTTTATACCCCACGAAATCAAACACTTGAAATCCCATCAAAATGTGCTTAAAATAGCTTATCCATTAACGTCAAATATAAAATCATTTTAAGTAAACTACACATCTGCAGCTAATTGATAGTTGGTATCAAAATGTGCCAATTTATCGGGCCATTTACTAAATTTATTTATTCTGTCCAATTTGAAGATTAATTTGCAAACTGAGCTTAAAGAGAATTATCAATAAGCAGATGTATATTGATTTTGGGCCATAAATAACTCAATGAAGTGGAATTTATACATATTTTTCGAAATTTTATAGTGACTTTAACATGTAAGAATTCATTTATATGTAGAGTGATTAGTTGAAAGAATTTGCTCGTTTTCCAATTTAGTTAATTAACAGATGCATTTAGTTTAAAAGATTATTGAATTATTTGATTGGATTCTGCTCATTAGCTTCATCAGTCCGAAAAATTGAAAATAAAATCCCGATCCACGCATTTAAAATATAAAAAATTGAATTAAATCTAATACATTATAGTCACTTAGGCTACAGCCTAGTGGTAACCTACCCTCTCGAGTTGTGGGATTATGTTTAGAGTCCCTGGAGCCACAGAGAGACACTCCCTTCTCATAACTGGGTAAGGATGGTAGAAATATGGGTTATGACACAACACAACAAAATTGGTGGCTGCAGAGAGATACTCTCCTTTCATTATTGCTTAAGGGTAAATATAGGTAGAAATATGGATTATGACACAATAAAATTGATTTAAATTTTTCTCAGTAAATTTTTAATTGTATAAATTAGCTTCATCCTAGTCGTAAATATATAAGCATTCAAGGAAAAAAAATCGAATAATGCATTATAAAATTCTGAATCTTTTTGTAGGTAAACCTCAACGGAGCAAGGAAAACGTTATTAAATTATAAAATTCCGAATTTATTTGATTGATGTTGTTGCTTTCGATCATGCATTTGCTTTTAGTTCATGCAACCAATTTGAATACATAGAAAAATAAAATTATCCAGCGATCAAATAATTTTCGAACAACAAATTAAGATGGACTGTCAAAATTAATGGATGTGAAGAAGATAGCTTTACATAGAAATAATTTGACGAGAAAGTGGCCGAGTTGAGGTGTTAGTACCTCAAATTTGAAAATGACTTGAGCAGAATTGTTATCAATAATTATTTCATCGTCTTTGGTAGTTGAATAGTGTATGCAAAAACTTAATGGCTGCATCCTTTAATGGAAAAATTAAAATGCTCCGTTGATGGTAGAAATATAGAGTGATGGAGTTGTTACCCTTTGAAAGCGAAGGCTCGGGTAAGAGTTGTGAATTTGAATGATTTCGAACAGGCATTAGAATTTTTAATTTTAATATTCCTGAGAAGATAAATACCTATAACATTAGCCTTGTGAACTAATAATTAATCTATGCGCATTATTACCATGATTTCATCAAACTGTAAATGATAAAAGGTGTCGTTTTAGTTAATTTTATTGCCCCAAAGAAACTGCAATGCGAGAAAATAATTTTTTTTTCAATATTCAAGCTTATAAAAATAAAAACCATCAGAAAGGAACCTTGAGTTAGAAGAAGATTTGACTAATATGTGCTTGAGCTGGCCCATTTTACTTTTTCTTAATTATTGCCAAATTTTGTTGTGATTCTTATCCTGCAATTAGTCCTACCGATATCTTGTGGGAAGTTATTATTAATCGTATCAAGAATTCCAATAGTTGCGAGAGAAACTTGGAAAAGTTTTGTAACTTTTTCCATCCACTTTTCGGAAACAATATTAACATTTAACAATCCTGTCAAGCCAATCAAATTACTGTAATTTTTTTTGTTTCACCACCAAACAACAAATGCAAGTCAATATTCTTAATGGGAGCTCTTATAATTATAAGCCACCAAATTAAAAGTTTCAAAATGGTGCGATTAGTTTTACAGTTAGAATTGTCAAAATGCGCTGTCTCGAGGTGCATATTGTACCAACTTTGCTGTTATTGTGTGTGAAATATTTCTTTTTCACAGAGAATAGACCGTTAGGAGAATAAGAAATATCAACTTGTATGGAGTGTGTGCGTGTGTGTGTGCATGAAGCGTAGATAGAAGGGTTCAAAATTGCTTTCAGACAGTGAAATCAAAGTATTTCAGGTACTTGCGCACCCAAAAATTCACTTTATTAAAATGTCTTTATTTTGTGAAAATTACGACATACCTTTGCTCCCAGATTTTCAAGAAATCCGTGGCCACTACTCTTTTATAATTACCTTCTCAGCAAGCCTATCGATGGTAAATTACCCAAAAATGCTCTTTGTTGCGTGGTAGATGATGATGATGGTGGTGGCAGCTTCGTTTATTCAACTTCTTGAATTAATCTCTTCATCATGGAAAAAGGAGTCTAGAATTAACTTTCAAAGTAGGAGGAAGTCTCAAGTATTACCATTCTATCACGTTACTATACATATCATCATCTCATCACATAGCATATCACAGTTGTCAAAAATTTAGATTTCAAAATCGCCATTTATATATTATAGTATATTCTTTTCTTATTTAGAATTGATTTCTAAGTTGCGTTTGTCGTTGTTATGTTGATCATATCACATTGCGGTCCTCAAAATATTTTTGACGTATCGGCATTACCTCTTGCGTATATGTAGCTTTTCAATTTGAACACTTGTCAACGTTGATCTCAATTACGGGCAGAAATTTGATGCTAGCTGCTCTAGCCCTAGGTCATTTTCTTCTAAGTCTTAGATAGCAATCAATTCTAAGACAACCAATCTAAAAGGCTCTGTTGTAAAACCATGACGTGTTATCCACACAAAATGGCACTGAAGTGAAGTAACCCAGAAGGATTAATTTTGTTGAATTAGTTGGACTCGTCTACTTATTCAAATGATCATGCTCAATAAAATTAACCTCACTTTAACATGAATAATATAATGTGTTTTCAATACTATTTACAAGTATGGTTATTTGGGGTTTTTTTTCTCATTTATATTTATTAAGGTCTTGTTTGAAATTGAGGTGCTATAATTGTTATGGGAAAAAATATAATTATAAAATAAAAGTTAATAATATGTAGTAAGTATAAAATTTAAATAATAATTTTAATAAAATTATTAAAGATATGATAAATTTTTCATTATACAAGTAAAAAATTATATTAACATAATTTTAAAAATACAACGACTAATATAACACTTTATTACTGTAACTTTAACCAACTTCAATCTAAAAAGCACCCTGATTTAATTAATCTATTCATTAATTATTTCGTCAAACAATAACGACGTTTTGATTCTCCATTATGATGCCTAACAATTATTATGCTCAGTGATGATGACAGTTTAGCTACCTTTATGGTTCTATCTCAATTAATCCTATTAAATAGTCTTGCTTAGAGTTTTTGCTGCAGCTTTTCCTTATCGACACTTATCATGCAATATACAGTGATGAATTTAGAGAATATTACATACGCTTTCGTCGAGAAAGTAAAAAGGAGTTTTTATTAATATGATCAAAAGTATTTCTAACCATTCATTAATTGTTTCCCTAACTTTATCCCATGGCCACTTGTTTACCATTAATTAGCATTCGAAATCAAAGTAGGTGGGTGTCGAAACTATATATATTAAGCCAAATTTTCTTCTGAGCAAAATGGTACGTTAAAAATAAAAATAAAAATAATTGTTTAACTGAAATCGTCCCAGTTGCTAGCCTAATCTAGTTATTGTTATAATTATTTTTCAATTTGATGAGAAGGGGCAGTTTGGTCGGTTAATATTATACCTTCACTTTGCTACTGGTGTGACATAATAATAGCTGCCACTTCATAAGCAAAATTAATGATGATTTAATTTTGACTAAATCATCATTAATTAAGAACTTCAATTTGGCTACTTATGCCAATCCATTCTATTGAGTTCAAATGAAAAAATAAATAAATAAATTAGTGATTTCCATCCCATTATTCAATCATGCCCCTTAATCAAGGGTGTGAGGTATATAAGAAAATATCAAGAGGTAATGATATATTTACAAAGTTTGAATTCCTACTAAATGTGATGCTAATACAAATTCATTTATATGAGAAAATAATAAGATTTAATAACTAATTAATTATCACATGAACTAATGAGATAATGCACACTATCTGTCGTATCAATTGAGAAATTGAATACGAACTTTGTATTCAAATTTTGTAAGTTTATCATTATTGTAATTTAAATCGTTGTTAAAATTCAGGGATTGAGATGTAATTTTTAAGTTTTCAAGATTTGTCGATGAAAAAGTTTATGTGCCTTGTCATACAGTTATGAATTTTATTTGTCATGTGAGTTTATTTTTTTGTCATATAAAAATAGAAAAGTAGCGAGCACAAAGCTTTCATTCAAATGTGGTGCAACACATATCCCAAAATTTTTATTTTAACAAATGTCCCAAATTATGTGATAGTCATTAATTCTTAGTGAGATAATATAATTAATTCGTTTAGATCTTGTAAAGAACTATTAACTCCTTGATGAATGACACGTCACATGAGACGAAATCTAAAATAAAAAATTTAGAATATATATTATTACTCAGCATTTATTTATATGGTTTCAATAAATGAAATTCCATAGCCTTTTTTTGTTTTTGGAAAGCCGGATTAAATTAAAAGAAAGTGCAATATATGTAAAATGTTATAGGCCTAGCCCTTAGATTGGAGCCCAATTGTCGAAATGTAGAGTTTGCTTGCTTAATGGGCGTATGGGTACCCAATTTAACTGGGAATTTGAAGAAGGAGTTTTAGACTACCGACAACCCTCGAAAGTCCCAATAAACCCCTCTAACTAAACTAATAATAATAAGAAGAAGAAGAAGAAGAAGAATTCATCATTTTTATGAACACCCACCTATCCCTCAATGCTGTGCTTTTTATAGAAATAAAATAAGTCCATGTTTTGTTTGCAAGAAACGGCAGGAGAGGTGAGAAATAGATAGGAAAAAGGAAGAGAGAAAATAAGTGAAAAAAAAATTAATTTTATTTAATTATTTGACTGAACATGAAATTTAATTCTTTTCCCTTTATTTATTCATTCTCTTCGCCTTTCTTCTCCTTTCCTTTGCATTTATTTCTTCAAACTAAACGTGTCATAAGAACTTTCATTGATGAACAATGTGAGAGGGAGACTAAGATTTCGCCCACCATTTTGAATGCAATCAAAGGATCAAAGATTTCGTTTAACATTTTTCTTAAAGGATTCCGCTTCTTCGAAACGGTGCTTGGATGAACTGGTCAATTACGTTCTTGAATGCCATAAAATGAACGGCCAAATGGCTGTGCCAGATTTCTGCCGCACAGGCCAATTTGATGTGCGGAAGCAAATTGGAACTTTGTAAAGCAATCTTACGATTTTATTGGAACCCATGTGAAATTAATAGTACTAGGCCATAAGTGTGTTACAGTGAAATTCCACCTCCTTTCCATGACTATCACTCGTGCAACTCGGTGGCTGGAGGATACGCTTCGAGAAATGACCGTTTTCTTTGAGATTTTTTTTTTTTTTAATGAGTATTAATTTTTCAAAGCATCATTCACGGGGAGGAAAGAAGCAGTTTACTAGAAAGGAATTGAATTAGGGGTAGTTTTGAAAGAATATAGGTGCTCTTTTATAAGCGGTGAATTCTTTTAAATATTTAATAAGATTTTTTTTTTCACAAGTTGGGTATTCTTATTATAGAATTAGGATCCTTTCCTGATTTGAGCTCTCATAATCTTTTATAAATTTTGTATTAGCTGTATTTTAAGTACTAGCGTATATTAGGATTTAACAACCTTTATTTTTTAATTTATTAACTATCAATCAAGTTAACAAAATTTACTTGGAAAAATATCATATCAGAGATCATCCTAATGCTTTATTATGACTTTAAAGGGTGCTAATAGTCCAGTTAAAATAAATAAATAAATGGTACTTGTTATTTATGATTAACATTCTTATCCTAATTCTTTTAAATTTTTACAGTAATATCCTTACAACAATATTCCCGACATTAATTTATTTATCTTTAAAATGTTAATTTCAGGAAATTAATCGATTATTATTTATTAGTAAATTAACCAATAAATATCAGTATGAAAGAATCAATAATTACAACAACCTTACTAATATCTATTTTTAAATAAATTAATATCAGCTAATTTAAAGCAATGTTTATATCCTTACAATAATTTTAGTAATAATCATTTTATAAGAAATTTATTTTGTAAAATTAATCCTAAAAGTAAAATAAGAATATAAAAATTTAGGTAAATTTTTATGTTACTTTTAATGTTAATTTAATAAAATTATCATTTTTTTATTTTCATTAATATCTTTGATAATATTTTTGCAAGGATATTGTTGTAAAAAGGAAAGAAAAAGTAACAATAAAAGTGTAACACATTCAACAGTTGGATGTTTTGGGATTTTGTTTTTAAATATAAGAACTATAAAGACATTTAAGTAAAAAATATAAGGAGTAAATGATCATCTATCCTTATGTGGAATGAAAATTAATGAACCTAAGAATTTGTATTTACTTTGAAAAATATACATTTAGGATGGTTTAGCAAAGTCTTTTAGATGAAGACCAAAATAAAATTATTCTAATTTTATGCTCTAGCAGTGAATGCCATATTGAGTTCTTTGAAAGAAAACACTTTGTCTATAGCAAAATTGATGATAAAGAAAATTGCAATGGTGCTTTTTTTTTTTTTTTTTTTTTCAGAAACAAAAATCTATTTTCTCGTTTTTGTTAGGTGAAGTCCAATTCTACGACTTTTAATTGAAGTCTGTGGTCGCCTCGGTTTGTGAAGAACGTGATGGATTTGGCGCTGTTTTATTGACCAAATGCACCACCAATAAAGAGGACAAAGATGTAATTTCAAAAAAATGGAGGTCCTTCAGGGAATTTATTTTACCTATTTTGTTTACGGGGAGTTGTCCAATTAACTTTAAGTCATCAAAAGATTTTATTAACTTTTTGAAGTTTTTTAACAAAGAAAACACAGGAAGATCCAATTGATGATGAAGTGTAATATTGATTTGCCTTTTCATTCTTGTGCCAAAACGTGGCATGCCAACGTACTCCACCAAAGATCAATTTAATAATAGCTTAATGCTAGTTCTTAAATTACTTTTTTAATATTGCTGGGTAATTGATGATGCTTTTGCCAAACTACAATCCAAATAATGGATAAGATACGAGATAGGATGATTAGGATTTATTATTAAGATATTATTCTTAGTTGTGTCTTACAACTTGTTCTTTTTTTTTTTTTCAATGCCTAATTTTACCATTTCTTTATCTTATGATTGATGACCTTTTGATTCATTTCCCACTAGCAAAATTAATAATTTAAAAAGCTTTGAGTATACGATCAGCTATAGTTTTCTTGTTGAATGGACATTTTCTTCAATTTTGATTTGGAAAAAATCCCACTTAATTGCTTTCATTTCTTTTTGACCGTCTTTTTTGCAATTCCGTACCCCAGAACTTGCCTGTTTGCCACCGCATGATTGTTCTGCATTTTAGTGCCTTCTTTACTTTTTATTATGAGATTAATGTAATTATTATTTGTTTTTATAAATATTTTCTATTACAACAATTCATTTTAAATTATATGTAAAATTCAATGCCAATACAAAATTTTAAAAAAAACAAATGGATTGTCACAAGGGTCAAATGGATGAGTGTTACCTTTTTTTTTTTTCTCTCCTTTTTTTATACAACGGGAGCTATTCAAGATTTTGTGTCAAAACTTTTTTAGCACGATTTAGTCCGACATACTCAATTGACTCCTCTATTATGCATGTCAAAGAAAAATAATCTCATTTTTAATAGAACCGTAACAATTTTCGTGTCTATTTAATAATTTAAAAATAATTTACTTTATAAAGAGGAATATTCTTCGAGGGCATAAATGTCTTTTCGAGTGCACACGCGTTTGAAAATTCGATCACACGTCAAAAAAAGCATTTTTTTGCAACATACATATATATATATATATATATATATATATATATATTATAAAGGAGGGGCTGCAATGCAAAGCAGAATCCTTTGACTTTTTTAACATTAAAATGTGGATAACAGCTCCCACTCATTCAATGACGTTTGATCCAACGTCACTAACCACCATGGAAGCTTTTACTCCATCGCCGTACATTTGTCATTCATCGTTTGATTTGTCACCGACGCATGCACATTTGCCCTTTAGCCCTTACTCGGTTCTTATTGATTTATTTGTAACCAATGTGTACAATTCTTAAATTCCAATGATATTTGGTTTTGATATTTTACTAAGATTACTTTAAAAATTTTCATTTTAGTTGTTCTTTTAGTTTTGATTCAAATACAAAGAAAATTCATTAGTGGGGTTATGATAGAAATCCCCAAGTTCTTACATTTTTTCAAACAATGATATAGTTTATCTATTTATATCAACTAAATCCTCACCTTTTTAAAAAATTACATTATGGTCTACGAGTCTCATGTAAGATGCATTCAAATTTTGTTGAACTTACTTTACTAATGTCCAATGCCCCCGCTTGAAAATTTTTTAAAGAAGAAAAATTTTATTCTTACAATATAAGTTAAGATACTCAATCTTTCGACCTTAATAATAAAATGAGAAAATTCACTAAAACAAAGAGTAATTGCCATAATTAAAATATTCAATTTATCGGAACTTGCCTTCACTCTTGTTGAAATAACCGAAATACTGTTTAGTGTTAGGTTACGTAGCATCACATTGCTATGATCAAAATTCAATATTATGAAATGGTGATTTGATCATTTAAGTAGGAACTGGGATCTGTTTGATACAACCCAAAAACAGATGTCCTAGTTTGAAAAATGTGAAAGTCAATAGAATCAAATGTTCATTTGATAAAATATTTTTGTCCACGATTTTCGTAAGATCGCCTTTTTTTTTTTCATTGTTTTAATTTTGACCAGAGTTTTTCACATTTTACTGCCTAAGTCAAAGTCTGTAGTCTCGATGCAAGTTGATAATCCATATCAATGGCTATGATTGGTTGATCAAAATTCTAAATGATAATACCTATGATAGCATATTAGCATCTCACCATACGATCAAGAAAGTCTACCGTCAAACAAACTTTCAGTCAGACAAGTTGGTATAAACATGCAATGACAAACGAAACTCGAAAAATAAAAGGAAACTGCACTTTGTGTTGAATCTAAGAAGAAGTTTCTCTTAAGGGAAAAAAAATTGGTAAGTTTCTCACTACTTTTCTTCTATTTCTCACTGCTTTTCTTCTATTTTCTATAATTTATTGCTGTCAAGTATTGGAATATTGATATCTTCGGATTCTAGAAAATTTGGTTGCCCATATCATCTCAATTAATTAATTAATATTATTTTTGTGTGAATATATGTATATGCTTCTGCCTTATCTGGTTCTAATTGATTGTATTTATTTTATTGTTCAGTTTGGTTTTTTTCCTGCTGCTTTGTTGTGGTTTGTTGGCTTTCAACTGCACCTAACTTCACAATCTAAATGGTTTTTTTATTAGCGCATGGATACCATAAAAGAAGACGGAAATTGTCTTAAATAACTCTTATACAAGGTCAAAGGCTGATAGCTTTTCTCTTCCTTACTGAGGTTTTATCTTCATATGGGATTCTTCTGAATTGCAGGATTTGACTATTTTGATTATCTTTTGCTGTTCCCTTTGGAGGCCATTTTTTTGCGTCCGGTATGTGACTGAATATGTTCAATTCTTGTTCTTCCATGATTCGTTTTATTGATCTGATGTTTATGTTTGTACTGTTTGCTTGCAATAGCACTTCTTTGGACAGAAATTGGTTGCCATATTGAATATAATCTTTTTCTATTCAAAGTTGAAATTCCCAAGGTTCTGGCAAAAGTTTGTTCATGTCAGAAAGGGGAAAGTTATTTTAGTGGTCCATCTCAAACATAGCCTTTGACATGTCTTTCACTGATTGATCATGGATTTTGGAATTTTCTCACAATTCGCAAGTTTGTAAACTTCATAATTCTTCCAAGGTTAATCTTGCACTTGCATCAGTGTGGGTGGATGCTCTGTAGTTCATTCAATTGCCAGTTGTTTGGCAATACATGGATACAAATCTCTTTGATCTCATAACTTGTAATTATAAACGATAAAATAATTCTCTTTTAGTGTATCTACTATAAAACCTGTGTGGTCTTTTGTGTGGCAGGGTTCAAATTCTGTGGTACAACTTCCCTCCTTTGAAAGTGGAACAACTTGATAAAAAAGCATGTCGTTAGTTAGTTCTCCAGAGCCACCTGCTACTTCATATAGAAAAACTAAGCTCTACACTTTGAAGGGGAACGGTCATAGCTCTGCTTTGTCTACCCAAGCATTTGGCTCTGATAAGCATAAGATGATGTATCAGACTGACTCTTACTCCAGTGAGAATTATGAGAATTATATCCTTGACTCCCCAACAGAAGAACTAATACATCCATCAAGTTCTGCTGACTCAGGAAATTCATTTCAGCAACAAGGTGCCTCTTCTTACCAGCTAAGGGCTGGTTCGAGCTTCCCCATGGCTGCTCAGAGCCCAGTGGACAGTTCTTTTATGTCCATGAGACATTGTAGTGGGTATCAATCCAGTTTTGAATCAGGTTACTTGGAAAATCAATGCCCAGATCCTGTTGATTATGATGAAGATACGATGAGATTAAAGCTTCAAGAACTGGAGAGGGCACTACTTGATGATACTGTTGGTAATGAAGATGATGACATGTTTGCCACTATTCAAAACATGGAAGTTGAAGGTGAATGGCCCGACCCTATCCAGAATGTGCCCTTCCATGACTCTCCCAAGGAGTCTTCATCCTCAGATTCTATCCTCAGCAGCATCAGCAGCAATAAAGAATTATCACAATTATCTCCTCGGACACCTAAGCAGTTGCTTATAGATTGTGCTGCTGCACTTTCTGATGGAAACATTGAGGAAGCAACAACTATAATAAATGAACTCCGGCAGATGGTTTCAATTCAAGGAGATCCTCCTCAGAGGATTGCAGCTTACATGGTGGAAGGTCTTGCAGCTCGCATGGCCTCCTCTGGCAAGTTTCTCTATAAAGCTCTAAAATGCAAAGAGCCCCCTTCTTCTGACAGACTAGCAGCGATGCAGATCCTCTTTGAGGTTTGTCCTTGTTTTAAATTTGGATTTATGGCGGCAAATGGTGCAATTATAGAGGCATTTAAAGGTGAAAAGAGAGTACATATAATAGATTTTGACATAAATCAAGGCAGTCAATATATAACACTGATACAAACAATTGCTTCTCTGCCTGGTAATCGACCCCACTTGAGGTTAACTGGGGTTGATGATCCAGAGTCAGTTCAACGTCTGGTAGGTGGCCTTCAAATTATTGGGCTAAGACTTGAGAGTCTAGCAGAAGCACTTGGAGTGCCATTTGAATTTCATGCTGTGCCCTCAAAGACTTCGCTTGTCACACCATCAATGCTGGACTGCAGGCCAGGGGAAGCACTTGTAGTAAACTTTGCTTTCCAGCTTCACCACATGCCCGATGAGAGTGTTTCAACAGTAAACCAGAGAGACCAGCTACTCAGGATGGTTAAGAGCTTGAATCCGAAGCTCGTAACTGTTGTTGAACAAGATATGAACACAAACACTTCCCCATTTTTCCCAAGGTTTATTGAAGCCTATAATTACTACTCTGTTGTGTTTGAGTCTCTTGATGCAACTCTTCCAAGAGAAAGTCAGGACAGAATGAACGTCGAACGACAATGCCTGGCACGTGACATAGTTAACATCATTGCATGTGAGGGAGAGGAACGGATAGAGCGGTACGAGGTTGCAGGGAAATGGAGGGCAAGGATGACCATGGCTGGGTTCACTTCATGCCCAATGAGTGCAGATGTGACTGACACAATTTGGAAACTTATAAAGCAATACTGTGACAGGTACAAGTTGAAGGAAGAATTGGGTCTACTGCATTTTGGGTGGGAAGACAAAAGCTTGATCGTTGCTTCCGCATGGAAGTAGCAAGTACAATTCTGGAGTTTTTCTTTTTCTTTCTTTTTTATTTTATTTTTTTCATTTTTGGCCGTGTGATAGTTGTAAAATATTTTTTGCGGTACTGCACTTGACATTTCATTTAGGTTGAGGTTGAAGGATGAAGAACCTTATTAATGTTTTGCTAATGTAAATTTCGCTGATGATTGGGCTTGCTGATTATCTAACGTTCATGAATAATTTATTCTGCTGCTTCTTTCTCTTCATTTTTTTTTGGGGAAAAAAAAAGAAAATCTGGTTACCCACGCGTCTCACAGAAGCATTAGACGATCAACTGTATTTTATCATTATTGTCATTTCTGTATTTTATGGTGCGTTTATTTATTTAATTGGAGTGAGAATTCTGGAATTGAGAGAAGATTGGGAGTATGGAGTGGAGGGAGACTAGGTTGTTTACTTACACTAGGATGAGAGTATGAAATCGGAGTAAATGGTTTTAAATTATAATTTTATCCTTATTTAAAGAATTGTAGTTTTTTATTACAAAATTAATAAAAAAATATATTTTAAAAAATAAAAATTTTATTTTATTGTATTTGTAAATTAATAACTATTAATATTCTTAATTATGTAAATTTTTATTTTTTATTAATTTTAATTTTAATTATGTAAATAAAAAATTATTGATAAGAGTAGCACAAATGAAATATTATTATTATAATATAGTATAAAATTAATTTTTTTAGAATAAAATATTTATAATTATTAATTACTAATATTAAATAAATATAATACTATTATTTTTAAATAAATATAATAATATTATATTTTCAAATAAAATATATATAATAATATTATTAATTCTTTATGAATATAATAATATTATTTTTAATTAAATATCATAATATTATATTTAAATAAATTTAATATTATTATTTTTAATAAATATATTTTATAAAATAATATAATAATATTATTTAAAATAATAATAATTATTTAATATTATTATTTATAAGCGTAAAAAAGAAAGAGGGTGGAGTAGATTTTCACTCCCACCCCTCATGGGAGTGGAAATTCCATTCCGCACTCCAAAAATGAGTTGAACCCATAGAATGAGAATCCCACTCTTTTATTTATGTAAGTAAACACTGGAGTAAGAAGAATCCACCCTCCTCACTTCAATAAATAAACGCAGCCGTAGTAATATTGTCATTATAACTTATTCCTTCTGTACCAAGTGAATGGAATTCGAAACTCCACTTCTTATTTCCACAATACATTTTACAAACTGAACTAAATGGCACCCACAACATTCAGCTTTATAAATATCCCTCTGACATTTACCATGACCATGTCACTCCAAAGCAAAGAAGAAACGAATAAAGTCAGTTGACAAAACAGAATTACCTAAAATTTTCACTGTTGAAAAACATTTCATAAAATTTGTGAGCTTGAATGACAAAATTTCCCTGTCATGGTAGTTTTACTGTCGTATTAAGATTGTGAAAGCCAGACGGTTGCATCAGTGCTATGTCCCAGTATTTGGAGGTTCAAATCCTTCTGTCCCGGACTCGGTAGAATAAAAATTTGACATTCCCGTTTGAGCAAATGTCTTTAATTTTTGATAAAACATAGGTTTACGCCTTTTTCTAATAAAAAAAAAAAATCTTTTCTGAAGCAGATCTTTTTTCACAAATTGAATCTATATTACAAATCTTTTGGTGAAAAAATAAATATACCAAACAGAGACTTCAATGCTTCACCCCAACAAAGCACAAGGCCACTTCAGCTTGAGCCTGAAGCTCTTCCAAGACCTTCACAATCATCTTCCGGGACATTGAGTTTTCACTCTGTTCTCTGAGCATTTCCCGTAATCTTCATCCATGCAAAAAGATTAAATAATTAAACAAATGTACAATTAAATTGAAAGGCTTGATATACAAGAGTCTGCATCTTGATTTCTGCCTATTCATATGAACACAATTCTTAGAGATGCCATGCCCGGTTCAACGATTTTGACACCTTAAAATAATGATGATACGAGTGATGGAACAGAAACCTTTTTCTACCTGATCTTCAAGATATGTTCAATACAATGATATACTAGAGCCACTCTAGTACTTCCAGCAATGCATATATACTATACGGAAATAGTTCTGAAATCTATGCATTCATGGTTGGATAGCTGAAGATGATTGAATGGGGTGTCAGATCAACCAACATAATGAACAATTGCTCAGATTATGAAGCATTATAGCAATTCTGAACTTCATCTTGGACAACTAAAGAGATACGACAATGAAGAGATACCATTTGACACAAATCTAATATAAGCTTAAACACAAAAATCTTGCATGTTTTTAAAGAATTGACCAAACTAGCAACTAGATTGCGCATATTTAGTAGATAATAATGCACATATACACCATATACACCATGGCCAGGAAAATGAAAAGTCTGCCAATTAAATAAGGAATACATAATTTAAAAGGATGCACATATATCAGCTCAGTTTTAAAAGTTTTGCTTGGGAAGAAGAGACAGAGATAAATGTAAAAGCACACAGAAATCATGGCATAATATCTGATTAACAAGGTAATAACAAAAATGTACCTATGAACAATTGCTGTATCTCCATGTCCAGTGCAAATAATGAGCATGGTGTTCGTAGGTAATGCTGTATAGAGACTGTTAACCCTAGCATCTGTTCGTGCTAGAATTTCCTTTATTTCAGGTGTGACAAAGCTTTTAAAGCGTTTCGAGTCGGAAAGCTTCTTATCACACGTAGCCAATGATGTCAACTCTGCAAGTTTTCCATTCAGCTTTGCTTCATCCTTGGCTTGTTTCTTGAAATGCAAATTCAATTCTGAGAACTGGGTCCACACAAAGTGTATCCGATCATTCTTCACCTAAACAATTCGTAAAAGCAAACAGGCTAAGAAGAATGAAGCAGTTGCACAAGAGAAGAAAAAAAAAGACAGCTATCCATGTAACTTACATCCTTTCTAGCCTTTGAAAGGGCTTCATCATCAGAACACACAGGAATTGCATGTGAGGACTCAGAAGCATATCGTTTGATTATTGAGATGTTGTCAATGAGAGTGGAAGTTTTGCCATACTCACTCAAAACTTTAAGGAGCTTTGTCCGCATAAATGATGGAGGAGAACCAAAATCAGGTCCTACATGTGAAGCCACATGCATGCACGACAATTAGTAAATAATTTTACATCAAAGGCCCTCATTGAGAAACAAATAACCAAATGATACGCATCAAAGTCAAAAAGGTATGTGTCAAAGAACTTTACGAAAAGAAAATAATCCTTGAAATAAAAGTGTCAACATTCCATATTTGCCTGTTTAAACCCAATTAAGAGTAGTATGCCATGCTTGCTATCAAAAGTGGGTTGAAAGAAGATCATTTGTTTTGAAATTGACACGTAGAAAACTTGCCATTTCTAATCTTTAAAAGTGCCAGTTCCATAGCAGCTCTAGCATCTTCAGTACTGTCGTGTCCAAACCCTGACTGTTGTATCTCCCTGGAAAGAAATTTCTTAGCAAGAACACGGAGAGAAGTTTTATGAGATCCACCCCGTGGATGCTTGTACAATACTGCAGTATCAATCACCAAACCGTGGGAGATCTTCAAAGCTAACAAGTCATTCTCCAAGGAGTGCCCAACTAAGATAGTCTCTTTGTAAACCAGCTTTAAAAATTCTTCCTGAAGATAGGAACCAACTGTAAATAGATTACATAACAATATTACAACACGACATTGCACCATTGACCCCTCAAGCACTGAAGCAACAACAATCCTCAGCCACGGACAATACAAAACAGCATAAAAACGAAAGAAAAACAACAGTTAGGCTATGAACCTGAATATCTTTAAGACTCGTAGTAACCCCACTCAACATCTCATGCGTGATTCCACTGAACCTGTGTAATCCATAACAATTCCGTAAAATTCACATTCAAGAATCTGAGTGAGGGAAATTCCCATCAATAAAAACTACAGGCCTAACAGTAGTTCCTACCTTGTGTTGTAATCAACAATGGTGTTAAATGGTTTTACCAATTTATCCAGCAGAACCTGTAAAAAGTCATGCAAAGTTAGTTGAAATGTTTAAGGAACACAACATATTTTCTCAGCTTAATTTTACCAATCATAGATTGAGAAATTAACATCAATAAATCACCCAGTGCTGCCTGAGCTCAATTTTTTCTGCAGAGTATGGGGAAAGAAGGTAGGGCATACCTGGCCTTTAATATCCACCAGGGTCACTCTTGTGAGCTCTAAACCCTCATTTGTGTAGCACTAAAAATACAAAGAATAAATTATTAATAAAAACTTAACAGTGAAGATGACATTAGTATACAAATGACAGTACCAATTATTGTCCTATAATACAAAGAAATCAATTTTTATTTTCTTTTTCTTTTTCCTTATAAATATCTTCTCAAAGACCAAAAATAATGTATGCACAAAAAAAAAAAATCAATATACCATCTCACAATCAAGTGCCAATATTTCATAGGGAGAAGATCCAAAAGGAGCAGGAGCAGTTGAAAGAAAATCTGCATAAAATGATCAAAGGGCCAAAACTAACAATTCAATGAGAAATTTACAAAAAATTCTAAAGTGTACTACATTGTAAAGGGGAAATGAATGCAGATTCTTTTCACCTGGTTGATTGTAACAATAGTTATTGTCTTCCAATTGTTTTTCTGTAAGCATGTAATATGTAATAGGAAATGGAAGATCTTTCAAGAGTTCTGCAGAAGATGGATTTTCTGTAACAGTAGAACAGTTTTCTGCATAACAAAGAAGATGTCAGCATACTGTGACACAGAGGCTTTTAAGTCAGGTACAGAAACCGTGTTAATGTTTTGTTGAATGATTTAATGCACATACACCAAAGCTTATAGATGACGTTCATATACCACAGTCCACACAACAATCCAAGCTTGTAATATAAGTTTACCAAACATTGGCAAAAAGGTAGGTTGAGAACAAGAACCTACGATTATCAATAGTAGAATTGTAGATAACAATAAGAATAAAAAATCCTGATAACAAGTTCCATATATGATTTGGGAGAAGTCATCAGATGAAAGAATACAGATTCTAACTAGAATAGTAAACGGAAGATCTGATCAACTCTAAGATGGATTAAGCATATCAAATTCCTGAACCCAAACCTTAGTATGCCACAAATGACTAAATAGTTTTTTAACAGGAACTAATCTTTCTGAGCAGGTCTGTACGATCTCTCTTCTTAAGCTGTTCATCAATTTTCTATTATCACTTCCTGCTCCAGGATATCTTTATCTGTTAATGTAAATTGATGAGTTGGCATTTCATTTTAAGGAGAAACATGTTCGTCACTAATCCACCATCAGCACAAAGAATTGCTAAACCTCTACAACAACTTCTACACTTCCATCAAAAACAGTGCACAGGCTACTTTATAAGGAACATTCAAGAAAACTTATTTCTACAAACAAACAATTGGAATATGAAAGAAAGAATTAAGGTTTAATATATAACGCAGGACCTTTTTGAGATGTCTGGGTAGACTTCGTCATTGAATCAACTGCATTTCTCTTTCTTTTCGACTTGCACGTTAGGAGTCCATCTATCGTCAGCATAGTGTCTGATAGACAGCTAGAAAAAAGACACCAAAAAGCATGAGGAATTTGCGCCCAATAGATTGTATAATGAACCAAAATCATTACTAACCTCAGAGCTAAAAGGGCCCTTGGTTTGTCACAACATTCTTTAAATCCAGCAAGTGTTTTGGATTGTGATAAGTACAAAGCTGCATCCAGGCCAGGGACATAAAGCATAACCACTTTTTGAATCAGAGGCTTGTTCTGCAAAAATAGAAGTATCATTTTTATACCTCTAACAATGCATCATTTCTATGACAGTAGAATAAGGAAGATAATTAGAAAACTTTTGCTAAAATAAATGCAAAGTTCGATTTGTATTTTCAACAATCTAGCAATACTTCTAGTCCGCAAAAACAATTTTACAATGTTAGAGTCTGGTGTGTTTTCTAAAACAATCTTCCTTTCCAAAAGAACCACCTCCAAAATAAATAAAGAGTCTATAGAAGGCTTCTTGAGTTGAACAGTAGTTTGTCAATAACATTTTATATTAATGATTATTAAAATCAACAAATTAACCGACATATATACAATTCAAAAGAAAAGTAAAAGAAAAAAGAATGTTGTTACCTTAATAAAAACCCAAGAAGGCATTATTCCGTCAGCAAGAACCCATGTAACAAGCCCTTGCACGTCCTGAGAAATTTTTAATTAAAAAAAAATTCAGTCTCAACGCATGTACAGAGATTAAGTTAATTTTATATTAATGGCAGAATAATATGAACGGGTGTTGCACTAACATACCGTCAAGTTCAAAGTAGACTCATTCTTGAAAATAACTTCTGCTTTTCCCTGAAAATTCATATCGTATTGATATGTATCAACTCTCTAACAGATTAAACACTAGTATTTTTCTTTTAATAAACTTGAAATTAAAATCATTAGTACTTGAGGTCCATAGATGTCGTAGAAATTGTTGCCTTTGTTTCCGTTATTATTGTTGTTGTTGCTACTGTAAATATCTTCATCAGAAGACTCCTGCTCTGTAGACGACATTTGGGTTATTCTCGTCTTACTTTTCTGCTCTTGCCTTTTTTTCCCCCTTCTGTTTCCTCTTCGGCTACTGAGAGGGAAAGGTAATATCCATGAAGTAATCTAACCGGCACTGAAAAACCCTTCTAATCCGCTGCAAGTGAAACTGAACATTTGGGCTGGGCCGATTAGAAAATTCAGGCCCATTTTACCGAAAGCAATAATAACATGTAGGTCCCTAAGTTTATCATATTTATGGCCATAGAACCGCAATGCGTTCGTTCGTTTGTTTCGCATAAAACCTGGAAACTGATCGCGAAGGTTTGAGAAGAAAGAAATAGAGATGTCGAAGACACTGGTTCAGCCAGTAGGCCAAAAGCGGCTGACGAACGTGGCCGTCGTTCGCCTCAAAAAGCATGGCATGCGCTTCGAAATTGCTTGCTACAAGAACAAGGTTCTCTCTTGGCGCTCTCAAGTGTAAGTCATCTTCATCGCCATTGCCAATTCTTGTATTTATGCGTTGTGTATTCGATTATTATATTAATTCGAATTTACCAATTTTAGTTAGGTATTATTTAATTTATTTTGTGTTACAAAGGGAAGAGATTATTATGAGGTCTAGATAATGAAATTTTTGGAACAGAGAGAAAGATTTGGATGAAGTATTGCAGTCGCATACTGTTTATTCGAATGTGTCAAAAGGAATTCTTGCGAAGTCAAAGGATTTGATTGCAGCATTTGGTACTGATGATCAAACAAAAATTTGTTTGGAGGTTGGTAAAATTTGCTTTGTAAACGTTTCTGTTATGTTTTGGTATTGGTTAGTGTTGTTTGTTTTTGAATGTATTGGGTTGGCTTCAAGTGAAATGATTTGTGTGTTTGGTAGATTTTGGAGAAAGGGGAGCTCCAAGTTGCTGGCAAGGAGAGGGAAACGCAGTTCTCTAATCAGTTTCGGGATATTGCAACCATTGTTATGCAGAAGACTGTTAATTCTGAAACACAACGTCCTTACACTATTAGTATGATTGAGCGACTTATGCATGAAATTCATTTTGCTGTTGATCCTAATAGCAGCTCGAAGAAGCAGGTGAGTGCTAAGAGTTGATGTAATCTTCCAAAACTCGGTGAATTTTTGCTTTACTATTGTTAAAGCAGTTTTCTACTTGTGGAGATATTGGACTTAGTTGTTATAATTTAGTAAATTTAGTTGTTGTAATATTCTGAAACTTAGTGAAATTTTCCTTGTTATTGTTAAAGTAATTTTCTACTTGTGGAGATATCAGACTTGCTCTAGTTTATTAAGTTTAGAGACCCGTCCCATTTTAGTTAATATGACTGTTAACAATAAATTTTTGTGAAGATTATAGGGAAACATGCAAAAGAAGATCAAGCATTATGCAGTTGGACTTACAAGCTAAACTTGAAAGAAGTTGGAGTTTTGGGTTGTAATTAAACATTAAAAAAATAATAATAATAATGAATAAATGTCACTGGATAAGTGAAACCTAATAGCTGAAAAATGTTTTGACTTTTGAGTGCCCTTATTCAAAGTCATTACTATGCAGTATTACTGTTTGCTAGAATTGATGTGGCTGATGTATTTCGGGGCTTAAGTACTCAAGCCAATTGTACTTCTTATGCAGGCATTGGAAGTCATTCGGGAGCTTCAGAAGCATTTCCCAATAAAAAGGTCTCCAATGAGGGTGCGACTTACTGTTCCAGAGCAAAATATTTCTTCTTTAATGGAGAAGCTAGATGCATGGAATGCTAACATTGTCTCCAAAGATAATTCTGGAAGTCAGCTATCTCTTGTAAGTGTTTTCCTATTCCTGAAGTACATTCTTCTCCCACTAACTATGTCTCCTCTAATGTGGTTTTTTTGTAATAAATTATCTATATGTGAAGGATCAAATGAGAATGTGTTGGTTTGAATTCATTCACAGTGGTTTTGATTTATCATACGTAAACATTGAACTTATGATGCGATCAAAAACCAAATTTCTAGAAATTCTACGCTAGTTTGCTATTCTTTCTATGTGTACGATTTTTGTTATCAGTGAATTTCAACTGTCGCAAAGTTTATAGCTTTGTCACAATGTCTGAAAGTATTAAGTACAGGTCATGTTTACTTGTGCCATTATTGTTCTTTACCTGCTCAACTTTCTTTAGACAGCTAGTACTAATAAAGAGTGAGGATGTATATGGATAACACATCTGAGTAGGGACTTGTATTGACGCACAGTACTAGGACTTTGCTTGCTACTTTCACTCAGATTTAACTGAGCAAAGCAAGGCATATTGGCTTTGCTTGATCATTTTGTGGTTGTCTTGCTGGTGTAATTTTCCTGCTTTTAGAACCATAAGGAAGACTTTTGTAATCACTAAGTGGGTTTTCATTTCCCAAGTCTTCATCTACTTGTAAAGGTTGATATTTGATTGAACTCACACATTGGGATGCGTTCTCTGTTTTACACTAGTATAATTATTCCCATCTCTCCTGTATTTTCTTTGACGTATGCCCCATGATGGTTAATGTCTCCTCAACATCTAAATGTTGAAGCTTAGTTTCTTTTTGGAGGTGTTAATCTTTCTTATGTTTGTTGTGCAGATTTGTGAAATGGAGCCAGGTCTTTTTCGGGATTGTGATACCCTACTGAGGAATCTGCAGGGCAGGTTGGAAATTCTTGCAGTGTCAGTGCATGCAGAGGGGGATGCAAGTGTGGATCACTATGATGATCGTGACGATGTGCCATCACTCCCACCCAAGGAATTTGCTGATGATGTACTCAAATTAAGTGAGAAGATTGAGAAACAGTCTCTCTCTTCTGGAAATGGGAATGCTGAGGGGAAGGTAAAGCAAAACAAGTGTAGTACATGCAATGCTTATGTGGGGGATGCCAAGCAATACCGGGATCACTTCAAGAGCGACTGGCACAAACACAACCTAAAACGGAAGACCAGACAACTTCCTCCACTAACTGCAGAAGAGTGCTTGGCTGACATGGAATTGGATGACTCAAAAGCAGATCTGAAGGAATATTCTTTTTGAAATGGTATTGAGAGTTTTAGCTAGCGGTTTTGTCAATGTCTGCATATAGTTTCTTCTTAATTCTTTTTTGTTTTCGTCGTACATTTTGAGGATTTGTTTGTGTATCAGGAACAAATAGCTGAGCTCTGATATCAGCTCCTACTGTCCCTGCCTTGGGGGGGAAATGAATTACTAGTCTAAGATTGAATTTAAATTTTGATGTTACATGTTAAATCTTAAGCATTGGATTGAAAATGCAAATGTGTTAAATCTTGGGCACTGGATTGAAAATGCAAATGTTTTAAATTTTTAGGATCACATAAAACCGAAAACAGTGCAGGCCATGCCTTTAATGGGCTCAAGTAATGACCCAAAGCTGCTTGCATGGTGGATGAGAAGCTTATGGTGAATCGAAGAGGAGTAGCAATAGCATGAAAAATCTAGCTTCCAATCCGAGTATTTGGTCCATTGGATTAAATAGCTGATTTGTTCAATATTATCCACATAAATCTTGTACACTTTCAGCGCCTCAGAATTGTGTTACCATATCCACATGTTAAAATTACAAAATCCAAAACACAGGGGATGCAAAAGAAAAAGAATATCAGCCATTGCCCAAAAGACCAAGGCCACATCTTCTTCTATACTCCTATCAATCCTCTTTAACTAGCTGTGAACACGAACACACCCAGCAAAAGAAAAAAGAGAGACGGAGAAAAATGGCTATGAAGAATTGTTTGCAAGTTAGCTCAGTGTATAGCACTAGAGCTGGTGTGGTACAATGTTACCAACCATTTTCATCTGTAAAAAAGATTCATTTGCCGATTAATAACGGGTTGAATAAATCCAATTTCTCATTCACTTCATCATGCTCATCTCTTTCTCTTCCACTCGGAAGCAGAAGCAGAAACTCCTTGATTCTTTGCAAAGCTCGAGAAGCTGTCAATGAAGGTTTGCTCATCTCACCATCTTGACGACCATTTTCCCATCAAAAAGTGCTTTTTAACATATGTTTTTGCTGTATGTAGTTCAAGCGGTGACAGATTCGAGTTGGGAAAACCTTGTAATATCGAGTGGAATCCCTGTGCTTGTGGAGTTCTGGGCACCTTGGTGCGGACCATGCCGGATGATAGCCCCAGCAATTGAGGAATTAGCCAAAGAATACGCCGGAAAAGTTGCCTGTTTCAAGCTCAACACCGATGATTGCCCCAACATTGCAACTAAGTATGGAATTAGAAGCATTCCAACTGTGCTCTTCTTCAAGAATGGAGAGAAGAAGGAGAGCATCATTGGTGCTGTTCCCAAATCTACTTTGTGCTCCACTTTAGATAAATATGTAGAATGAATGGCAAAAGTCACATTTACATGTTGTATGAATGACATATTAGTGCAAGTTTATTTTTCATTTCAAATGTAGAAATCTCTTTCCTTCGATATGTAAATATCGCCATGAAGTTAAAATTTTCTTGAAAATGTACGACACTCTTTGTCATTTGAATCAAAAGATTCACCTTTTCTTGCTCCAGGCTGCTGATGTTTTTGTATCAACTAAAAATTAGAAATACAATTTTGCTTGACCACCAAGATTCATCCCACAAAGGAGAAATCAAAATACCAAACAAAAGTATCAACTAGTAAAAAAACAAAAATTTCTTTGTCTATTATCATCAAATTTTCCAAAAAGAAGGAGAATAGATATGATAGGCCAACAAAGATAGTTGAAACTTGGTAACTAAGATAACTTACAAAAGCAAAAAGCAATTCATTCCATTAAATAAATAGTACCTTAATAGATCCATAATACATATTAAAATTGATTTACAGATATATCGTTACAATAAAGAACCAGTTAAATTATAAAAATTTACAATGTCACCTGGAGAACAGAGAGGAAAAAAATGCACAAGACAGTGATACATCAATACCTCCTCAGCTCTTTCATTATCTAGTTTCTCTAGTTCCACAATAAAGAATCGCTTAAACAAAACTACAATTCTGAGTTTATAACTCTTGACTTTATTCAAAAATATATTTTAGTAACATTTACAATCATTTTAATAAATAAAATTTCCATACGATGTGTGGTGTCAATATGGTTGTCGGACAATCAAGGAAGGCTCAAACAAATACGCATTGAGCTCGGCCCATAGATATTGAAGTTGGTGTGATCATCATCTCCGTTCATAAAGATTGCATTGGAAATGACTAATAATGTGAAATATTCAAAGGAATAAGTGGGTATATGTAGTTAGTATCCCAACTAGTGTATCATCACTCCATGTATGTGATAATGATTTACATTATTATTCATTATTAATAAGATTATTTTACATTCTAATCATGACATATAAGTGTCGAATTAATGGTTGAAACTTCATGTTTCTTAATGGGCACTATTGCTGGCGGTAACATAGTTTGTTATGCAGGGCTACGTCCAGCTGCAGAAGCTGATAATCTGTTACCATTGAAGATCAAAGGGCTGATATTGCATTCACCTTTCTTTGGTGGGCTCAATAGGACTGAGTCAGAGTTGAGGCTGGAGAATAACATGCATCTTGGGATAAAAATTGTTCGAGTAGGTATAACTTCACTTCTGATTTAAATAAATGAATAAAAGCATTAATATATATATATATATATATATATAAACTAATAAATAAATAAAAATCACACTTGACACATTGCTTAACATTATTGCAAATTAACTATTAATTATTGTACAACAAACACCAGATGCAATATGATCGATACTCTCTTACATAGCAATGGGTGGATAAATAAAATTTCATAAATGAATAGCGGCACTTTGCAGCACAATGGTCTCAATCGTGAGACCCGGCCCGAACCCGAACAGACGCCCCATTGAAGCCCCTCACCAGTGGTGGCTTCCCTTTCGTCCATCGACTTGTTCCTCATCTCATCGAGTGTAAACAGCACGCTGGGACTCCACATGTTACCATATTCGCTCAGCACATGCTTGCTGGCTCTTAATTTCTCCTTTGACAATCCAAGCTTTTCTTCCACGACTCTGAGAACTGATGGGCCCCCCAGATGGACTACATAAAACAATGAGTTCCAATCACTGATACCAAATGGGTCGAGTCTTTCAATACAACATTGTACTATGTTGTTGCCAATGACCTTAGGCACCCCTTTGGACAAGTAGTATTGCATGCCCAGTTCTCTTATTTGCCCCACAATCGCATTATCGGAGTCAGGGATCATCGTTTTAGCTGTAGAAACAAGTTGGAATAGTGGACGTTCAGAGCTGGTTTCAGTATCAGGATCAGCACCAACAATGGCAGCCGCAGCTCCGTCGGACAATATTGTTGAGCCGACAAGAACATCCATATATGTATCAGAAGGTGCATTGAAACACACGACCATCAGCTCAGAGCAGACGATGAGAACACGCGCACCAGCGTAGTTCTCGGCAAGATCCTTGGCAAGGCGAGGAGCAGTGCCGCCAGAGAAGCAACCTTGTTGATAGATCATGAACCTTTGAACAGTAGGTTGAAGGCCAATGAGCTTGGCAACCTTATGATCTGCGCACTAAGCATGTCTATTCCGGAAGATGTACAAAATATGAGGTGTGTAATTTTTGAGAGAGGCTGGCCCCATTCTTTGATGGCCTTGACTGCTGCTTCTTTGCCCTGTTTCGGTACTTCGCAACTAGGATTTCTTGGCATGTATTAGAAGATGGAGCGTTATTGGTAGCGATATTAGGATTCGTCTTGATAATATCTTCAGTCAAGTACATGTGGCGTTTCCTTATAGTTGATTTCTCACCTGCAAATTAGATCAAAATCTTCTTTTAACGGGTTGGTGAATACTGTGTATATATAGAGTTATTGGCTGATACCACACTTTAATAAAGTGTAAAAACCTAATTGGGTAATTTTTCAACGAGAGATTCCTCAAATTGTTAAGATAAGAGATAAATTAATATTGTAGTGGTATTTTATTTGTCTTTTAATTTATTTCTTATATTAATAATTTAAATGATCACTTTTTATATATATAATATCAATATCAATTTTTATCCCCCTATTTCTTTTAGGATTCAAACACAATTGGCCAGCTATGACACAATAAATTAAAAAACTATATGCTTATCAAATTGATCTTTAATAAGTATATTTGAGTTTTATTTTTTAATTTTCAAAAAATAAATTTAGAAAACACAATTTGAAAAGCTATTAGTACTAAATGTACCCTTAGCACTTCGCTACCACAGCAGCTAGTAAGCTAGCTACTTTAACGTTAATGGAATTAATCAGATTTTTTTTGAAGTTTACATGTAATCTAAGGTTCCCTTCAATAAAGAAACATTACAACTTATAGTTAAAATAAAAATTATAACTGCGAAAAAAAAAAGTTAATAAAACTTAATGAATGTGACTTTTAAAATTTGAGAAATAATAATTTTGACATAATAATTAAATTACTTAATACTATATGCTACTAATATAACTTTGAAAAGATTAAATTTATTATCTCATGTTTGTTTTTCATTAAAAAAATACTAACTGAAGGACTAGGTCAACTATTCAATCAAATGATATTGAATAATTTTTCTATCGCTTCTCGACAAATAAGTGCGCTGTTTCTTTATAAAATTGCGCTCAATTTTATATGTCCCAAAATCTCTTCATTAGTTGGGAAAGAATCTGCATGAATTGAATTTTTTGAGCATCATGGTGGGAAAGAATTGGATTTAAGGTATTTATCAAATACTAGACACAGCTAACCAATGCAAAGCCTAAATGAACTTTACACATTCGTTTGAACTTGTCTTTTAAATGAGTCAAATGCCGCTTTTGGTAACACGGAAATAGAAATCGGGATAATCGGATTGATAGAAAATGTTGGGTGGATTTGCGGGCCCGACTGCTCGATTTGTAGCAGGGCCTCGACTTCGAGCCTGCCGACTTTCCATGCTATTTCCTACCGACGCCATATGTTTGCCTGCTTCTAAATTTTTAGTGTTTTAGGTTAAACTTACACCACAGCTTATGACGAGATGGTATAGGCCAAAAAGTCTGTGCTTTCATTCATTCCGCCTTCAGTTATGGTGAATTGCTGTTTTACAATTTAAAAATAAAAGATTAAAATCTTCTTCTAATATTTTTTTTTTCTAGTCTTTTCTAATCTTTTAAATTTAATGAAACAAGTTAGTTTAATTGTAAATACAATAAATAAAATTGATTTAAATTTAATTTTCATCACTTATTTTCACTAAAAGAAACAAAGAAAAAAAAAAACATTAAGAGAGATCCTTATCCAACAAAAAAATAAAATCATTTGGTATGCGCTGATGCCTTGGGGGGCCCGTGCCTTGGGGGGCTTTAAAATATCAGCTTGCTGACCAAACATGAGCTTTCCAATTATTGGGAAATTATAAACGTGATCCTCGTAATCCTCAAAATTCATCTAGAAAAACGACACAAAAATGAGGAAAGCAAGAGGAATGAGGCCGAAAGCTTTATTTTCTTAAAAAAAAAACAGAGTAAAATTCTAGTAATAATTAACAGTCAATATAATAAAAATTTATTGATTTCATCCTTCAGAATTTGTTGACACTTGACATTAGTTGTTGTCTCTGAATCCGTTTGCATGCATCCATTTGCGTTCATGCATGGTCTTTGTTCTTTTAATATTTTATATTGGTTTGTTATCAGTTTATTTCTTAGGGTAAGATTTATTGTAATCCTGTTAAATTAAATGTATATATTCTTCATTTTATTTAATAGAACTTCTCTTGTATTGTTGGAGTTCAACGGAAAAAGAAAACACTAAATGTTTTGAGTATGAAAGTGCATAATTACTATATATAATCAATAATTTTATTTTTTTTAATAAAATTAAATTCAAGCCTAGTTTATTGTGTGGTTATTGTCAGTGTATTTATTTGTGTGAATGACTTTTCACCTACCATCAATAATTTTTTTCGGAAAATCGTTGGTGGTTGGAAAATTATTTAAGTTAGGTAGATTTTTTTTTTTTAAATCTGAATAAATTTAAATTTTTTAAAGGTCTGAATAGGTTTGAATGCGAAAAATTAAATGACATGTTTATTTTTTTTAATATCTGAATATAAGTTACATCTTGTTTGTTTTTACAATAAAAAAACTTAAACTTAATTATTTGACATTTATATCATTATAAATTAAAAAAAAAAAGAGGATTGAATTTTATAGTTTAGGAAATAAATTATTTCATAGAGATATTTTAAAAATATAATATTTACTTGTTATTCATATTTTTTTCATTTAGATAAAAGTTATAAAAGTTTATTTTTTTATTCATATGTAAATGTCTGAAAATCATATATAAGTTTTAAAAATAAACAAATATATTTTAAAAAATATCTGAAATTAATAAAATTTTAAACTTCAGATATTTAACAAACAACCTCTTAGTGAAGGATGTAAGAATGAGTCATATAGCTGGTATATATTTAAAAATTAAAAGGCGATAATAATAGTTACCCCAATATTTATATTTGGCAAATGCTAAGTTACAGCTGCTATTACAACACACATAAAAATCACATGTGAACAGTAATAAATGATGGGTTCTGCATGATTTTTATGTGTGTTATAAATTACAATTCGTTGTAACTTAGCAGCTCCCTTTATATTTTAGTATGAGTCTCAATTTATATATATTATTTATTTATTTTAATATAAATATGAATACAATAAGTATTTTTAATTTAAGTGACTTTTAATAAAATTAAATATATTAGAATAACTAACTCAAATTATAAGGACTAAAAACTATTTAACTAATATAAAAATTCAATAAAAAGAAAGCACTCCCATGCAACTTCCTAAGGTAGAGAGTAGAGCTGGCAAAATTTGACATAATTCGATTATTTGACATGAACATGACACGAATAAATGAGTATGGGTCGTCAAATTTAATATGATTATTAAATTGGTTGAGTCCAGATCGACATGATTTTTTTTCATGTTGGGTTAGAGTTAAAGTTATTGACTCATTTACTTGATCAATGACACGATTATATTTTCTATTTTAAAATAATTTACAGGTTTTTGTCATCAAAACTTAAATATTAAAAATGATTATCTCTTTTATTTTTATTTTTGAAAGGATGAATATAAACACATTGTTTATATACATTTAGAGCTTCAATAGTATAAATATGTAATATTTTGGTATATATTTATATTTTATAATATCGATTAAGTATGTATGTATGTATGAATGAATGAATGAATGATAATGTGTAGATGTTTGATGTAAATTTTATTTAATATATAGATATTAAGTGGGTTATTGGGTAATTCGATTATTTTTTCATATCATGTTTGGATCTCAATATTTTAATATGATTATTAAATAGGTCGAGTTTATATTGACTTAAATTTAACACGATATGAACACGACCTGATTGCACATTTTCCTAACCAACCAAAATTTTTCTACCTAATAATATCGGTTAGTACGATTGACAAGCCATATAATTAATAATTGCAATCATTGCTATTTTGATCTTATCATCACGATAATATCATATATTATTTTCCTTCAGCATGAATTGCGATCTGCTAAACCGACGAGAAAGATAAATAAATACAATAACAATCGATAAATGAATACTATTTTTTTTTTGTAGTATTTCATAGATGAATAAGTTTTTGAATTAATTTGTAGGTCATAGATTCTCCTAACTTAGTAGAAATATTTTACATGAATAAAACTCAATAACAAAATTATGATGGGTTATATGGCTAAAGTGGACATATCTACTCGGTGATTGGCCTAGATTGTCAGATTGGTGTAATAGTCAAATCGCCACCCAAAGCGAGGATGAATTTTTGTTATCGTTTTATTATATATTTTTTGACCCTCATAAAGACACCTGCCATAAAAAAGGAGATTACAATATTTCACATTATAAACAAGTGAGAGTTAGGCTAATTATAATATTTCACATTATAAACAAGTGAGAGTTAGGCTAATTATAATATTTCACATTATAAACAAGTGAGTGTTGGGCAAATTAATAAGTTTTGCGCTCTCCTAACAAAGTAAATGTACAAAACCTAGTAATAAAAACATGATGGATTCTATGTCCAAACTCATCATCAGTACTTATAATTGTTAATCTTTTACTATTTTAAAAATAGATATGCAATTTTCTCCAGTTTATTAATTATTGATGACAAGGAGGAATCGATTATAAAAAGAGAGATGATCTCCAGTTTAGTTCTCATATCATACAAAGAATACAAAAGGTTTGTGTATATAAATTCAACTTTTGTTTTTATGCATGCTTTTCCAGTTCCATTACCAAGTTCATTCAAATACATCATCCCGTCCCTGGTTAATCTTGTTAAGTAATAGTTAAAAAACCAGGTTTTAACAATATACAGCAAAACAAGATGGCAAATTCCAAGCCCAAGAGGAATGACTATCTCCGAGGACTAAGAAGAAGTTGGAAAACATGCAATCCGGCTGGCTAATGTGGCTGTTCTTCCGATGGTACTAAAATCAGCCATCGACCTGAATCTCATTGACATCATCTCTGCCGCCTCTGCGGCAGAAGACGGCCATGTTGGGTTACTCTCACCTACTAAGATTGCGGCTAGGCTACCTACCAAGAATCCAGATGCATCGTTTATGCTCGACCAGATGTTAAGGCTTTTGGCGAGCTATGACATACTCAAATGCTCGCTTCAGACGGGAGATAATGGACAAGTGGAGAGAGTTTACGGCGCCGCGCCGATTTGCAAGTTCCTGATTAAGAATCCTAATGACGATGATGTAAAAGAGATTGTAATATTTGTAAATATTGAAGTTTGAATAATAGAATTGTTTTTGTATGATAACGGCGAACCGTTTAAAATAAACGGTTTGCCGATAAGTTTCAGAGAGCATGCTGTATGTTAACGGCGAACCGTTTAGTGTTAACGGTGTGCCGATAAATTCCAGAGACAATTTTAAAGTCACTGGAAACTAACGGTGAGCCGATAATGTCAAATGACTAACCGTTTATTTCCAGAGTTAGTTAAATTTCAAACCGAATTGTGTCTTTTTGAAGAGTTCTTTGTCTTTTGAATATGTGCCATGATTATGGTTGTGATTTTTCACGAAAAGACACTTTCTTCATAAAAGAAAACACTGAATAACAAATATATATATACAGATTTACAGATTTGAAAAGAAATATATGTTCTGAGAATACAATTTTATTGCTAAAAGATTGTATTCAAGGTTTGTTGTATCTTGGGGGTAATTTACCATTAAACTCTATAGCAAACCAAGTGTGGTGAGGGAAAATAAAACCTTAAAAGGAAGTGTAGACACACGCCTCAAACCTTTAATTCTTTTCTTTCCCTTGTTTGCCTCCATATTGCTATAAATTCACCAACAATCTTTAAGGTTTTATTTGTGTTTTCAATGGAGGCTGAAAAGACTCTATCTTTATTCCTAAATCCTAGTGTCCATCTTGATCGTTTTGATGGCACTAATTTTACTCGTTGGAAAGGGAAGTTATTCTTTCTTCTCACCGTTCTGAAGATCGCATATATTCTTGATCCCAAATTGGAACCATTTCCAGAACCAAGAGAAGATGATACCGAAGTTGTTAAGGCTGCAAGGAAACAACGTGAAGATGATGAAGTGATGTGTCGAGGTCACATACTCAATACTCTATCTGACAGACTCTATGATTTCTACAACTCAATTACTTCTCCTGTTGAAATATGGAATGCACTGGAATACAAATATAAAACAGAGAAAGAAGGTACGGATAAATTTCTTGTTTCGAAATATTTTGAATTTGTCATGGTAGATACAAAATCCATTCTTGATCAATTACATGAATTACAAATCATAGTTACTAAGCTTCGAGAATTGAAAGTTGAAATTTCTGAATCATTTCAAGTTGGGGCTATTATTGCTAAATTGCGTCAAAGTTGGAATAATTATATAAAGAAACTTTTACATAGTAGAGAAAACATAACTTTAGAAGAATTACAAAAACACTTGGTAATTGAAGAAGAGACAAGGTCTCGAGATTCCAAGAATAAGAGTGATTCTACTAAGGTTCATGTTGTTAAAACTAGTAAATTTTCCAAGAATTTCAAAGTCAAGAATGACAAGAAATTCAAAAAGTCTAATAGCACACAAAAGTTTTCTGGAAATTGTTTCTTTTGTGGAAAGAAAGGCCATCGCCAAAGTGACTGTAGATTCAAGAAGAAAAGAGAGGAAGTAAATACTCAAAAAACTAATGTCATTGAGGATAAAGTTGAAAAGATTTGTGCTATGGTTTCCGAGATACAAATTGGCATGATTACTGAAACCAATGTGGCTGAAACTAAATCCAGTGAATGGTGGCTCGATTCAGGAGCAACCATTCATGTTTGTAATGATAAGAAATTTTTCTTATCATACAAAGAAGAAAATGAAGGACAATTGGTTCTCATGGGGAACAATAATGCTGCCATGGTAGCGGGAAAGGGAATAGTTGAGATTAACTTCACTTCTGGAAAGAAAGTTACTTTGTATAATGTCTTTTATGTACTTTCCATTAGGAAGAATCTTGTTTCTGCTAGTTGTATGTGTAAGCATGGGCTTAAAATTGTACTTGAGGGTAGTACTTGTATTGTATCAAAGAATGAAATGTTTGTTGGGAAAGGGTATTCTTGTGATGGGATGTACAAACTCAGCATTAATAATAATAAAATCAATTTAGCTTACATTGTTGAGTCTTGTGATGTTTGGCATGCTAGATTAGCACACTTAAATTTTAGATCATTGAAATATATGTCTAAGCATGGATTAATTAATTGTACTAATATTATCCATAATTATAAGTGTGAAATATGCATCCAAGCTAAATTAACTAAGAAACCTTTTCCGAAAGCCGATCGAAATACTCAAATATTAGATTTGATACATACCGATATTTGTGAGTATAATGGCAATTTAACAAGAGGGGGTAAGCGATATTTTATCACTTTTATTGATGATAGTTCAAGATACACATATGTGTATTTACTTAGAACTAAAGATGAAGCCTTTGATAAATTTAAAATTTACAAGGCTGAAGTTGAGAACCAAAAAGATAAGAAAATCAAAATGGTTCGAAGTGATAGAGGTGGTGAATATTTCTCAAATGAATTTGATAATTACTGTGAAGAACATGGAATTATTCATCAAAGAACAGCTCCATTTACTCCTCAACAAAATGGTTTAGCTGAAAGGAAAAATAGAACTTTTACGGATATGATAAATTCTATGATCCTTAATGCAAAACTACCAAATAATCTATGGGGGGAAGCATTACTCACTGCATGTCACATTTATAATAGAATTACATCCTTAAAAACACATGTATCTCCTTATAAGATTTGGAAAGGAAGAAAACCAAATTTGATGTATTTAAGGGTCTGGGGTTGTATAGCTTTTTATAAACTAAATGATCCTAAATTATCAAAGTTAGGTGCTAGAGGTATAAAAAGTGTTTTCGTAGGATATGCTAAAAATTCCAAGGCTTATAGATTGTTAAATATAGATTCTAATGTGATTGTAGAATCTAGAGATGTTGAATTTATTAAAAATAAATTTCAATATAATTCTAATGTTGAGTTAGAATATATGATTAATCAATCTTGTGACAATACTCCTAGTATCTCCACAAATACTAATAAAAGGAAAGAATCTATGATATCTTTCAAACCAAAGAGAAGTCAACGTGAAAGGAGAGAAAAGAATTTAGCACCGGATTTTATTTCATCACAAGCATTACTTTTCTTAGTTGAAGGGGACAGAAAAAATGTACTTAATAAAGTGCCATTGTTGTTAAATGTTCAGAAAGATCCAAAGACATTCCGTGAAGCTATGTCTTCTAGAGATGCTTTCTTTTGGAGAGAGGCGATTAATGATGAAATGGATTCGATCATGTCGAACCAAACATGGATCTTGGTTGATCTTCCTTTAGGATCTAAACCAATTAGCAACAAATGGGTGTTTAGAAGAAAGTACAATAGTGATGGTTCTTTGCAAACTTTTAAAGCTAGATTAGTAGCCAAAGGGTTTAAGCAAAGAAGTGGTATTGATTATTTTGATACATATGCTCCAGTAGCAAGATTAACATCTATTAGAATGTTATTTGCAATTGCTTCATTGAACAATTTGTATGTGCATCAAATTGATGTTAAAACTGCTTTTCTTAATGGTGATCTTGATGAAGAAATCTATATGGAACAACCCGAGGGATTTGTTTTACCTAAAAATGAGAAAAATGTATGCAAGTTAGTCAAGTCGCTTTATGGTCTAAAGCAAGCACCAAAACAATGGCATGAGAAGTTTGATTCAATAATCTTATCTCATGGTTTTAAGCATAATAATGCCGATAAATGTTTGTACTCTAAGTTCACAAATGATTTTGGTGTGATTATATGCTTGTATGTTGATGACATGCTTATCTTTGGAACAAACATGGAAGGAGTAAATGATACAAAGAAGTATTTAACTTCACAATTTAAGATGAAAGATCTTGGTGAAGTAGATACAATCTTAGGAGTAAAAGTAAGGAAGAATAGTGAGGGTTACTCGTTGTGTCAATCTCACTATATTGAGAAAGTGCTTCTTAAATTCAATCATTTGAAATTTAAAGAAGCTAATACTCCATATGATTATAGTATTAAATTACTAGAGAATTCAGGCCGAGTAGTAGCACAACTTGAATATGCTAGTGCCATTAGTAGTTTGATGTATGCTATGCATTGTACAAGGCCGGATATAGCTTTTGCGGTGTGCAAATTGTCTAGGTTCACGAGTAACCCTGGCATTGAACACTGGAAAGCAATTGGAAGGATATTTGGTTATCTTAAAAGAACCATTAATTTGGGTTTGTTTTATAATGATTATCCTGAAGTACTTGAAGGATATTCGGATGCTAGTTGGATAACCAATACAAGTGACAATAAATCCACATCTGGTTGGATTTTTACGGTTGCTGGAGGAGCCATTTCTTGGGCTTCAAAGAAACAAACATGCATAACTCACTCAACAATGGAAAGTGAGTTTATAGCTCTTGCAGCTGCGGGCAAGGAAGCAGAATGGCTGAGAAATTTGTTATTTGAAATTGAGTTGTGGCCACAACCGATGCCATCTATTTCTTTGTACTGTGATAGTGAAGCTACATTATCTAGAGCTTATAACAAAGTGTATAATGGAAAGTCTAGACATATTAGCTTGAGACATGAATATGTCAAACAATTAATAACAGATGGTGTTATTAATATTGTATTTGTTAGGACAAATAAAAACCTAGCAGATCCTTTAACAAAAGGTCTTTCAAGAGATTTAGTTAAGGATACATCTAATGGAATGGGATTAAAACCTTTTGTTGATAAAGTCACCAATGATGGTAACCCAACTATATAATAGTTATACCGCTATTCTATAGTTAAATGGGTAAGAACAAGTTGTTGTTATGTGACTGGTTTGGCACTGAAAATAAATAATCCCATTTGAAATGTTTGGTGCAAATTAGCTACGAGGTTGAGGATAAGTATTTGCTCTTAATGAAATTCAAGTCTTAAAGTAGCTAAAGACATGATTGAATTTTCACCTAAGTGAACATAAAAAATGGTGCCGTTTCTAACAAGATCATGGTTTAATCTTGTAAATGTTCATGAATCCAAGATAGAGCACAAGGCCGGAATAGTGCTAAGTGATTATAACATAATTTAGAATCTGAGATAGCTTATATGTGATATATTTCCGGTATTTACTTAAGAGACAAAGTTTAATGCTTAGCACACTGTTGTCTTGTAAATATTTTGAATTATATTCACTAATTGAAGGTTAAAATCGAAAGATACCTTCTTGTATGTATAAGTTGATTATTGATAAATCTAGAAAATATTACAATCTAGTGGGGGATTGTAAAAGAGATTGTAATATTTGTAAATATTGAAATTTGAATAATAGAATTATTTTTGTATGATAACGGCAAACCGTTTAAAATAAACGGTTTACCGATAAGTTCCAGAGAGCATGCTGTATGTTAACGGCGAACCGTTTAGTGTTAACGGTGTGCCGATAAGTTCTAGAGAGCATGCTGTATGTTAACGGCGAACCGTTTAGTGTTAACGGTGTGCCGATAAATTCCAGAAACAATTTTAAAGTCACTGGAAACTAACGGTGAGCCGATAATGTCAAACGGCTAACCGTTTATTTTCAGAGTTAGTTAAATTTCAAACCGAATTGTGTCTTTTTGAAGAGTTCTTTGTCTTTTGAATATGTGTCATGATTATGGTTGTGATTTTTCACGAAAAGACACTTTCTTCATAAAAGAAAACACTAAATAACAAATATATATATACAGATTTACAGATTTGAAAAGATATATATGTTCTGAGAATACAATATTATTGCTAAAAGATTGTATTCAAGGTTTGTTGTATCTTGGGGGTAATTTGCCATTAAACTCTATAGCAAACCAAGTGTGGTGAGGGAAAATAAAACCTTAAAGGAAAGTGTAGACACACGCCTCAAACCTTTAATTCTTTTCTTTCCCTTGTTTGCCTCCATATTGCTACAAATTCACCAACAGATGATGGATCTGTTGCCCCGTTGTTTTTGCTACACGACGACAAAGTATTCATGGAGAGCTGGTAATTCTAGTGGTTCATTAAATGTAAAGTTGGTAGGTTGAAGATTCTTTGTCGATTTTAGTTACTAATATATATTATCATAAATTATTTCCCACCCCCCCCCCCCCTCAAAAAAATCTCAAGTACCACTTGAAAGACGTAATATTACAAGGGGGTATTCCATTCCGCCGAGCTTATGGAATGACACAACTTGAATATCTTGGAACTGATCCAAGGTTCAATGGGGTATTCAACGAAGCCATGTCAAACCATACCGCTTTAGTTATGAATAAGATACTAGATGTTTACAGAGGATTTGATGGTCTCAAACTGTTGGTTGATGTGGGTGGTGGCATTGGTGTTACTCTTGGCATGATCACATCTAGATATCCTTATATCAAGGGCATCAACTTTGATCTCCCTCATGTTTTAGCGAATGCGCCTTCTTTTCCAGGTATTGGATTTTCAATTAATAATTAAAACCTACGTGGCCTGTACAAGTATGTTATCGTTGAACTTGCCAGCTTTGATCACGTAATTCTTTTTCATAAATAGGTGCGGAGCATGTGGGTAGAGCGAGCTTTTTTTTTTTTTTAATTATGTAAAGATAAATACTTATTTATTTTTTATGGTTTCAGCCAATTATCTGGTCAATTATTCCTCACTTATACTTCAGAAACACTATTCATATAATTAAATTTGCTTGAACTTAAGTTATGTTAGACAAAATATTATTTTACGCTTAAAAAATTTAAACCCAATAGTACTAGTAAGAGTAACAGTGTGATCAATTTTTATTAACTTTACAAAATATAAAACTAAGTAATTGGCCCAACCACTAGGGGCTAAAGGGAAAGTTAACTTATATAATTTATATAAAAGACATTGATGAGCCCCTTTATTTATAATTTTTTAATTTGTTTTAATTTGTACATGAAATTAATTATAATTTGCAGTGGATGCTACATGGATGGAGTGATGAATACTTCTTGAAACTACTCAAAAAATGCTGGGAAGCTCTCCCAGAAAATGGAAAGGCCATCATTGTTGAATCGATTCTTACTTTGGTTCCTGAGAATCAAGCATCTTCTCACATTGTCTTCGAGCGAGACTTGTTCATGTTAGCTCAAACAACAGGAGGCAGAGAGAGGTCCAAAAACGAGTATGAGGCCTTAGCAAAGAACTCTGGTTTTTCTGGGCTTGAAATTCTGTTGTGCCTACAATAGCTGGGTAATGGAGTTTCACAAATGATCGAGCACCCTGGTTGCAGATCATTCAGAAACTTCAATTTCAATAAATTTTTTATGTGCTATTACACCTTGTATTCTCTCAATATTAAATAACGATGTGGAACTTAGCTTGTGCATTGTACGAACAATCTTTTTATTGTTTGGGAGTATAAATTTTTTTAGTTTACTATGACACAAACAGCTCCTAGTAGAGGACATTTGGTGAGTTTTGAGCCCCAAAGAGCCTTTGTTGCATCTTTCAGTAACTTTATACTACATTATGTAATGCACTATTTAAGAAAAGATATACTAAACAATTCAGAATTAGGGGCTGAACTTTACCTCGGATGAACTCAACCAAATCATGGCCATTATTCTAAACACTCATCAACTTTTTTATCATAATTATAACTTTTATTCCCATGCCACACGGAAGTTAAGGCTTAAAAATTACAAAACCACAATGCCAAATAAAGCCAAGTCTTGTTAAGACAGTTAATATGGTTAGTTATTGTTTCAGTTTGTTAAGCAAGATAGTTAGAGTTGCTGACGTGTTAATTAAGCTGGCATAAATTAGTTATTTTGTTAACAAGTTTGTTAGGGCACACTATGACTATCTCTTAGGTGCTTAATTCAAGTATGTAGAATCTAGAATGTTCATGAATCTTGTATAAATACATTTATAATCAATTAAAGAATGTAAGATTCAGTTTATTCATCAAATTTAGCTATTAGATGATCTCTTCTCTTTCTTTCATTTTCCCTCATTTTCTATCTTGCCAAACATATTAGAAATCTTAACTTAGTATCAGAGCCTGAGCTATCAATTCTCATAGCTTCTTCAAGTTCAAATAAGAATATAAACTCCTCTGTTTCCTTATTTACTTTCATTTCACCAATCAAACTGAATCGATCAAATTATACAATCTGGAAATCATAGATCTTGTCTTCATTCTGTGCCAATAGACTAGAAGATCTACTTGATGGATCAAAACTCTATCCTAATTAGTTTCTTTCTACTGAAACTAAAGATTCAACAGTTGAAGCACCGATCAATCCAGCATTCACTTCATAGAAGAGAAAGGATCAATTGTCACTCAGCTAGTTAATGTCATCCATCAACATCGAGATACTCAGCCTTGTGGTAAATTTTCAACCTTACTTGAGCTTTGGATTAATCTGGATCAACAATTTGGATTTGAAACCTTTGCTAAGAAAATTCATTTGAAGATGATGCTTAATACTCTAAAAAAAGGCTCTCTGTCTATGACTGAATTTTTTAGAAAACTAAAAGCAATCACTGATGAACTGCCTATTGCTGGTAATCTTATTAGCTATCTGGATCTTTCCACTCATCTAATCTCTGGATTAGGTCAAGTTTATTATCCAGTTGTTGTGTATATTAAAACAAATCTTGCTAAAATTACTGTCAATGAAGCCTATTCTATGTTATTAACTTATGAGGCTATGTTAGAGGCTAATCAATTAAGTGCTAGTAAGGAAGCTAAGTTGAACTATGTTGTTAATATTGCTTAAATTGGACCTAATGATAATAAAAAATTTGGAGGACAGTTTAATAACAATTGGACTAGAAGTCAATCTAATAACAATTGGAACAAGAATGTTGGTTTTAGAGGAGGTTATGCTGGAGGTAGAGGTGGTTTTGGCAGAAACGTTCCACCAAATCAAGGAAGAGGTAACTGGAATGGTGCTTGGAATGGCTTGACAGTTGAAAACTACCCACAGAATTTTGGTAGAAGTGGTTATGGTGGTAATAATAATGGTAACCTTGGCTAGAATAGTGGATTTATGAATGGAAAGAGAGTTCTGAATTTAACCACTGTTGCTGTGATTTGTCAAATTCGCTTTAAACCAAAGCATACATCAGTTGAGTATAGAACAAATTCAACAGAGACTATATTCTTTCTTATTATCGATATCAGAATTCACCAAATGCTGCTTACCTTACAACTTTAGAAAGAGTAATAGCTAATCAAAGATGGTACATTGATAATAGAGTTACACATCATCTCACCAACAATTTACAGAACCTAAATGCTGGAGGAGAATGTTCAGGTAATCAACTTTTACATGTTGATAATGGTAAAGGATTACACATTTCACATATTGGCTACACATGTCTCCACACATCCTGTAACTCAATTCTAAACTTAAAAGATGTTTTATGTGTACCTCAACTTACAAAAAATCTCATCAGTATTTTCGAGTTGTTTAAAGATAATGACATAACTATTGAGTTTGTTGCCAATATGAGTTTTATAAAGGACAAGAAAAAGGAAATGCATCTAGCTCAAAAGATTGTTAAAGGAAGATTATATCAGTTGTTGTCAAAGGATGATTTTATCTCTAATTCTTGTAATCTCAGCTTTATTCCTAAGTTTATGCTTTCAGTTTTCAATAATTCAGTCTGTAATCTTACTGATATAGCTGCAATTGAGATTTGTATTCCACAACGTCATGTGAATACAACTAAGTCAGAGTCTGCAAACTTGTTTCATCAAAGATTTGTCCATCTTAATAAACACATATTAAAATGTATTTTGTCATCTCTTCCTCTAATTTCTTCTGTATCGGAAACTAATTTTTGTGATGCTTGTCAATATGGTAAAGTCCATCAACAACCCTTTTATTCAACAAGTATTAAAAAAAAAACTCCTTTAGAGCTAATACATTCTGAACTTTAGGGTTTAGCACCCTCACTTTCTCTACATGGTTATAGATATTATATTAGCTTTATAGATGACTATAGCAGATATTGCTGGATTTTTCCCTTATCTCTAAAATCAGAGGCCTTAGACATCTTCAAATATTTTAAAAACCTAGTACAAAAATAGTTTGGTCATCCCTTAAAGCTGCTGCAATCTGAATAAGGAAGTGAATATAGAAGTTTTAAAAGCTTTCTTGAAAAAGAAAGGATATGTTTTAGATATAGTTGTCCTCACACACATCATCAAAATGGTGTTGTTAAAAAAAAGCACAGACATATTATTGAAACATGACTCACTCTCTTAGCACAAGCCCAAATGCCTTTGTCTTTCTAGTGAGAATCATTCCACATAGCTTCTTTTGTTATAAATAGACTTCCAACACCTATGTTAAATAACATTTCACCCTTCACCAAACTCTATAACAGAAATCCTGATTATCAATTTCTTAAAACATTTTGTTGTACTTGTTTTCCTTTTCTAAGACCATGCAAAAAATATAAGCTCAATTTTCATACACAAAAAATCCTTATGATTGGTTATAGTCTAATACACAAAGGTTATAAATGTCTTGATTCTATTAGAAATATTTATATTGCTAAATATGTCAAGTTCAATGAGTCTAACTTTTCATCATCTGAACTTTTTCCTTCATCCAAATCTACTTAAAAAATGTCATCAAATTAGCAAAATATGTCATTAATTTAACAATTTCATATTCTTTTAAATATTGTTCCTTCTACTACTGTTATTCAAGTTAGTAACCAAATGCAACTGCAGAACCTGATTCTGGTCACTCACATTCATCATCCACAAACCTTCCTTCTCCACACAATCAGTCATTACAAGCTCAACAACAATTAGTAGTACAGATTACACATTAACCAATGTTACAAAATATCCACTCCATAGTAACTAAATTTAAAGTTGGAGTGTTTAAACCTAAAACATACTTGGCAAACACTCAAAATCTTGAACCATATTCAATCAAAGTAGCCTTAGCAAATGCAAAATAGAAAGTAGCTATAAAAGTAGAATTTGATACTTTACAGTAAAACAATACCTGGATTCTTGTTCCTAAAGAGGCAATTGGAAAAATTGTTAGCAACAAGTGGGTGTTCAGAGTAAAATATAATTCAGATGGCAGTATCTCAAAGTATAAAGCAAGGTTAGTTGCTTCCATCAGATAGAAGAAGTGAATTTTTTTGAAATATTCAGTCTTATTGTCAAGCTCTACATTATTAGAGTAATAGCCTTGCAGTCGTAAATCATTGGTGCATTAGACAACTTGATGTCAATAATGCCTTTCTTAATGGCATACTCACTGAAGATGTTTATATACACTAACATGAGGGTTTCATTCATCCTTAGTTTCTCACACATCTGTGCCAGCTTACCAAAGCTCTTTATGGCTTCAAATAAGCTCCAAAAGCATGGTATGGGAAGCTGAAACCTTCATTGTTAAATTGAGGCTTTATTACTTCAAGGTCAGATACTTCATTATTCATTCATCATAAAGTAGAGGATATTATTGTGATTCTTATTTATGTTGATGATATAATAGTTACTAGTTAAAATACAAAACTTGTAGAGAAGGTTATCAATCATTTGGGATCTCAGTTTGCATTGAAAGATTTTGGGGAGTTTTAATTATTTTATTGGCTTGAAGTCACTCCACTTGTTAAAGAGTTACATTTTTCTCAAACAAAGTATATTGGAGATTTACTTAAAAAGGCCTAAATGCTGGACAACAAAGGTTTTCAAACTCCCATAAGTTCCACTGAGAAGTCAGTCAAAGATAAAGGTGCACCGTTTGAGAATCCTTCACTTTACAAAAGCCTAGTTGGTTATTTACAATATGTTACATTAACCAAGCCTGAAATTGCATTTACAGTCAATAAACTGAGTCAATTTCTTATTGCCCCATCAATGTTTCACTGGTAAGCATACAAAAGAATGTTGAGATTTTTGCAATCTACAGCAACTTATGGACTGCAATTCTATACGACTAGAGTATTTACTCTCATAGCCTTTTTAGGTTCTGATTAGGGTTCAAACTTAAATAACAGAAAATCAATATAGGGATATTATGTTTACTTAGATGACAATTTGATTTCATGGTCATCTAAAAAACAATATATAGCTTCCAAAAACATAGCAGAGTCAGAATCCAGAGTTCTTACATTGGTAGCTTCTGAAGTGCTCTGGATTACTTATTTACTTAAAGAATTGAAATTTAATTTGCTGCAAATTCCAGTTCTTTATTATGATAATAAGAATGCTGAAGCTTTGGCCAATAATCCTAAATATCATTATAAAACTAAGCATATTGGGCTTGATTTACATTTTGTTCGTGAACATATTGATTAGAAGCAAATTCAAATATGTCATGTCCCTAGTTGTGATAAAAAAACCTCTAGCTATTGATCAGTTCAATTATCTAATATCCAAGTTTAATGTCCTTTTCAGACCTTGAGCTTGAAGGGGGTTGTTAAGATAGTTAATAGGTTAGTTATTGTTTTAATTTGTTAAGCAAGATGGTTAGAGTTGTTGACCTGTTAACTGAGTTGGCATAAGTTAGCTATTTTGTTAGCAAGTTTGTTAGTGCATACTACTTATCTCTCAGGTGCTTAATTCAAGTATGTAGAATCTAGATTGCTCAAGAATCTTGTATAAATACATTTGTAATCAGCTAAAGAATGTAAAATTTAGTTTTATTCATCAAATTTAATTATTAGATGATCTCTGTTCTTTTTTTCATTTTCCCTTATTTTCTTTCTTGCCAAACAGATTAGAAATCTTAACTAGTTTGATGATAAAACATATAAATTATAAAGAGAAAACTAATTTTTCTAATTTTTTTTTACCTAAATGAAAATAATTTTTAATAAATAGAAATAAAGAAACCATAAAGTAACAATATTTATTTCCAAAATAAATATTTCTTGTATACGTAAACAAAATCTATTCTTGCCTTGCTAACAATGTTATAAAGATAAGTTGATTGAATTTGTGAAATATTTTGGATATGCTTAACAATTACTTTTATATCATTATTATGATATCATGACCCAACCAATTAAGTCGTGCTAGGTAGGCTAATTAATTAGATTGTAAATGAAGTTGAATATCAAGCCTAAAATGTCGAAAAAACTTACCTTTTGTAAAGCATTGTCAAACGGATTTCACAACAATAGATAAATTCTTATTCATCAAGCTTGTAAAATTCAGAGTACAAATACGTATCTTGACATGCTGCAATTCTTCTAGTGTCAGACTGACTGCCAACTATCAACTTGAGAGTAATGATAGAGCTTTTGGTTTATATAATAAGATGTGGCTGGCATTTTGATGTTCAAATAGCAACTTAATCGAGGTATTCTTCGATGGTAGTATACTTAACATCATGATATAGCTCCAAAGCCTCCACTCCAGAGGCTGCATTGATTTCAAAGTTGGCCTGATCTCTTTTCACAAAGGTTGCATAGGTGATTGCTAATAGAACATTTAAGGGAATTGGGGCATCTATAACAAAATAGCTAAGCTAAAGTTGAATAAAACATACATGCATATAGCTAGAAAAGCTTAACTAATAATCATCGTAATATTCATTAAATACTAACCTTGGATGTCTTTAAGAAGTTTCTCCTTTAGAATATAAGTTTTTCTTTAGGGTTTTTCCTATCTTTTTTTTCCCAGAGGGTAACAAGCTCATTGAATGAGTAAACATTTTCTGGAGGCTTGATATACAGAGTCTTGTTCAATGTTCTTGGGTCATTGATAGCCTTAATAGTGTAAGTTGCCATGTCATCTTTCTTGTTATAAACCCATACACACAAAATCGATCAGTTTGCAGTGAGCCATGCCTATGTATAAATGATATATCTACCAACTAACACCAAAACATTGATAGCTTGACGTAAATAATTGAATACTCAACCTCTACATGGTGGTGGATCCAAACACCTTAGTTAGATCTAATAGGAGTTCTTATGAATTCATGATATATTTTGTTATCTTATGATGTTAAAAACGTGACACCAAAATTTCCATGAATTTTGAATTATAGAAATTTTGATTTATTAGAATCTATAAGTAGCACTATTACTCTTACTACTAAGGATTATTTATAGGGTAATTTTGGAAGACTTATATTTTCCGAAACCTAATAAGGTTTCTTAGGACTCCTTATAAATTCATACTTTTCTCTCCTTCATAACCCTAGGTTCACAATGTTTTCTTCCAAATTCTCTACTACTCAATACTCCCTTATTCATAACCTAAAATTCAAATCCTTTCTTAAGAGAGAATCTTAACGGTTAGTAAGTTTTACTCTCACTATTCTCCACATGTTGTTCTATCTTTCTATTAGGCTTTTATTAACATGGTTTTAGATTGTTTTAGACCATTATGCATGATTTAAGATGTGTATAAGTTGAGTTTAAGGCTTTGCTTTATTGTTGTGTCTTGTTAATCAATCATAGAGGCAATAAACTCACTAAACAATTCTAGACAGCATGAATATCTTGAAATTAAACATATATCTTATGAAAAATTCTAGAGAAGAACCTTATCTTTCTGAAAACTAGACATGTAAGGCTTATTGAATAAATTTTGTTTTGTAAAATTTGACTTTGTTTTTTATTTTATATGGATTTTCGAATTTAACTCTGTTGCACTAAAAAACTACTATTCCAGTAAAATGACCGGATTCATAAAATTATTTGTATGGCCAAATGAACTCGAAAAGTTCTGAAATTTTAAACAGAGGTTATTATATATGTCTAGTGATTTTAGTTTTAATTTCATAATTTTTTTTATTTATGTATAATTTTATAAAAATCTCGGAATCCATAGTGTCCAGTTAAGACACTGTGAGACAATTTCAAATTTATCAAGAAACAAATAATTTTAAAAATTTTTTTTGTGTCAGATCCTTTTGAAAAATTTATGGGAGATATTCATGGATGTCAGGATAGTGCTACAAAATATTGTGTCATTCTGATTTCTAGATTAAGAGTTAAAATTCTAAGAATCAAACTTGTGCGGGTATAAATTAGAAAATCAGATTCTTAGAATAAGTTGTTAATGGTTACAACTTATATTTGTTTAAAGTATTGAGGTGTTTGAGGCTGTTAGAGGTTTAGAGGAGTGTATAAATCATTACTTTTATCAAGGTAAGTAACTTCATTCATTATGTACTAGATAAGTATGATTATTTTGATACTACTCTAAGTACATGTGTTTTTATAGCTCTTTGAAAATCAATTATTTTTCATAAAAAAATTAGTTTGAGTAAATGTTTTCAAATCTGAAAATTATGTTATTCTTATGCAATTTATTTTGTTACACGGTTACCTTTTTATGATTTTGTTTATCATATATCTTGGAAACCTAAATTATGGTTATGAACATTTATGAATATGATACGAATGTTTTGTGTCTGTGTACGATTTAAATTATTTATGATTATACGGGGGTTACCTCTTGAGGGCAAGAGTGCCGCGAAGTGCCACATACAATGCAAAGTGTCACGCACAATTTATTACATATGAAAAAACTAATTTGAATATTTTGGCTCATTGTCTATAGTTATTTTGATTCTGATAGTATAATACGATATATATATTGTCTAGATCAGTACTGGGTTTCTATTATGAGTGTGGACATGATATTCTGATTCTGATTATGTTTCTGACCGAGTCATCGAGAATATAAGTGACACTATGTGATATGAGCTAACTTCTTGTTTTCTGTATATATGCTATATTATTTGCTTCCATAATTAATTATGCTTATGATATTTTGAATGACTACGAGCTTATGTTATCTTATTGTAATACGTTTTCTTATGAATGATAATATATGTTTTGATAAAAAGAAAGCTTGTAGTATTTTTGGTAACGATAAGCTTAGTGTGTTACGAATGGTTTTACTTATCGAGTTAACGGCTCACCCTCATCATTACTTTTATCATTGGAGTTAGAGATTCATTTCCTTTTTCTAGTTGAATAAGAGAAGGATGAACTCATATTTCTTTTAAGTCTATTTATTTTATGAACTTGTAATTGGGAAGTTTTGAGACTTTTGTTATATTTATGTCTTCGTGAGAGATTATCTAGTGTCAGACACATGGATTTATAGATTTTATTTGATTAAAAATTTAAGATATCTTAATTTGAGATTTTTGTATTAGGATATTGATTTGTTAGTAACATTTTTCATCATTTGCTTCGCACGTGTTGGATTTAGGGTGTTACAATAACTTTTTATCATTTTCTTTCTTATTTTTTTAAGATATTGTTGTCAAAGAAAGAATAAGATGATGTTATAAAAACTGTTACGGGTGAGTGGTATGAGGTAAGATTTAAAATGTGTGGATGGTTTCAATTAAAATTTAATTATATCTCTGGCGTTTCCTTCACCAAAGATTGTGACTTTTTCTTCTGGAGGAGCAGTGGCTCCAAACTGTGCTAATGGAGGAAGAAAATAGCCAGCGAAGCAGTTGCAGGAGACATAAGTGTATGGGATCCCTTCAGCCTCTATAGCACGACGGATTTTGATATTGGCTGCGTATGCGGACTTTGCTGGCTCTACCACATTCTGGGAATCGTCCACATCGTTTCCAAATTCCGATGGAAGGAATCTCTGAACAATTCAAGCGCTATCACAATATAGACTACATAAATCATTATTGAAATTGAAATTTTGTGCCTAATATATATTAATTAAAAGTGATGAGAAAAATTAGCATTTGTATTTTATGTCAAGACCCAGACATTTCTCTTGTATAATCATTAGATACTAGTAGATAAATCATTGTTCTTTTTGGTTAAGTGGACTCCCTAGAGAACGGAGTTTGTACTGTTAGTTAGCCATTTGTCCGACTTTACACCCCGTTAGATTATTTATTCGGCTCACTCATTTCCTATTGTATTTGTGTCTGATGTGCCTTTGTTATGCTGTCCGTTTTGATCATATATGATGCAGTTGCTCTTGTAAATTATTATTTTTCTTTAGAAGACTACTGCTAACCTTCACGTTTCCAGCTTCTTTAACTGCAGCCATGATCTTAGCTTGCTCTGGTATCTGATCACGGGATACCGTCGACATCTCAACATCGACCTGCTTGATTGCCTTAATCAAGCTCTCATGATCTTGAAGATCTCCCTGCGCATATACGTCCCATTCTTACTTAGAGAGATGAAATTACATGCTTGCATGAAAATTAAATAGATTAAATAAATACAACTCCTGTTACATACAGTACGTTGACACCCAAGTCCTTGAATTTCTCAATAAGTTTTCCTTTGGCAGGATCAGAGGCCGTGCTCTCTTAAAGTTACCAAATTCAAAGGTCAGATTTCCGGCCTTTGCGCTGGCTTCTACGATGAATTTTCCGATGTATCCAGCTCCTCCAATGATCAAAGTTGCAGCCATTATTAGATTGATTTTTGTTAAGATACTTTTTGGAGACACAAATTTCAAAACAAGAATCTGTGGAGAAGATGGATATTTTGTTCGCTATTAATAGCTAAGACCGAGAGTCTAAAGTTACCAAAATATCCAGGCTCTTCTGATTCTGAATTGTGATTTACAATTTAGAAAGGGATGCTGGTGGGTGACGGCTGGGGCCATTGTTCTTCTTATTAATGTTATGCTAAAATTAATCATTACCAAGCGATTATTTGCTTGTGGTTTGGACGTTATTTATTATATGCCTAGGATCTTTTAATGCATTATTAGTTGTGCTGTATCTTTCAGAATAGACTACGTAAACAAACTAGTCATATAATCAAATTCACTAATATAAATTGATGCACTAAACAGTATCTTTAATAGACAGTGCCAGATCACGATTCATGAACTGGAGATCCAAATTCTTTGTAATAGGGTAAAATCGAGATCAAGTGGACAAAATCCTAAGAAAACTATTTAGAAAGCTTGTGCAGATTCACTTTCGTCAATAAATTAAAATATTTTTAATTTAAAAGATAAAAGTAAATCGACTGAATTGAATAAAGAGAGAGGGGAAAAAAAAACTCAATTTTCTTGACATGAGAATTGTCCATGAATTAGGATTACCTTAATTCTAAGAGTATGTGAGGTTAGAATAAAGTAACATTCAACCTTATAAGTGCGTTTTTCTTATTCTAAAAACAAAACCCTCTAATTCACGTAGGGATTATATTGACATACCAACTAAATTAATATCCAACCAATCAAGATTTTTATGACTGATAATAATATTGGCGTAATACGATAGACAAGCCACCTAATAATCAAACTGAATTATTATTTTGATCTGCTGATTGTTTGTTCCTCCGCATGGATCACGTTATGTTTATTAACAATATTTTTTTTTCCTTTGTGGCATGAATCACGTTTGACTTGAATTCTCACCTGATAATCTGTCAATATTATTTATAATTTGTTATCTTTTATGTAATTTGATGCAATTGTTCAATCCTAGCTAAGAGGGCAGATACTGATTTACTAAGGAGTATTCAATTTTTCTTCAGTTTATTCAATTTTTCTTTTTTCTTGTACAAAAGCGAGTGAGACTGGAAAATAAAGGTCAGCAAGAGATAAACTTGTATATGCAGGAATAAAACCTCAAAATGAGGCATTGCGAATTACGAATTAAATTAATCTACTATTTGATTGCATTCATGGCAAATATGTGAACAGTAGCTATTAAATTAACCATTCATTCTCAAGACACAAGGAGGCTTTAATAAGAGTTGAGCAAGCGGGAGATGACGTGTATAGATGGAGTTGATCTCACATTAGCTAATTAAGAATAAATTTTATGGTAAGCATACAAGCTTGAGGTAATCCATAGTTCATGAGCCGACTAGTGGCTGAAAGAGGCCCAGACTACTTGCTACCTTTTCCTTTGATTAGGACCCATCACAAAGACCAATTTGCACCTGATGGAATATGTTAGGAGATAATCTCATGACCATGTGCGAAGAGCTAGAGACTGCCTTTTTGAGGCATCAACAACTTCACCCACCTTCCTCAAATACTTTTTATTTTATTTTTGTTAATCTAAAACTACTGTTTTTTATTTTTTCAATTAACTCATACATTGTACGGTGTCTATAACGAATTTGTATTCCTAAAGATACAGGTATCTATACCTAAAAATATATAACATTTTTTTTAAAATTAATATTTTATTTAAAATATTTAAAAGATTGAGAGGTGGACTAATTCCAAATCAATATTTTAATCTTCTACCTTATATAATTCGAACTCAAATAACCAATTACATAAAACAACTTAAAAATCACTCAATCAAGTTCATGAGGAAAGTAATAAGCATAGTTTACTTCAACAACACGAGCTAAAAAGATGGTGTTCAAATAGATTCAAAGAGCAAAAGCATTTATGGTATTAATGACAGTAACTCTTGTTTGTGTATTAAGAAGTTGAAGGATCCGCTCTCTTGTGGAACTCCATAACGCAGCTATTGTATGCACGGCATATGACTTCACAATTGGAGAATCCAGACATTACTGCTAATGCCTCAAAATCTTTATAGGACCTCTCTTTTCCTCCTGGAGACTGAGCCAACATCAAAACTTCTCGCTCCAAGACAATGTGCGATGTAACATAACACTGTTGATCGAGAGAAACAGGAAGAATTGATTCGATGATGATCACTTTGCCAAAGGTCGGGAGAGCTCTCCAACAGTTCTCAAGCAGTTAAAAGCAATGCTCATCGCTCCAATCATGGAGTATCCACTGCAAGTTTCGTCTTATATGTATCAGCAAAATATGACAAAATTTGAGCCTCTTGTTATTAAATTATTCACACCTTCATGAAAATTGCGTCCCCTTTCGGAACACTTGCAAACATATCTCCCCCCACATGCTCTACGCCTACGATCAACGGGACTTTAATTAATTGTAGTGAATATAATTGACCATTTTTTTCTTTCAGGATTCAAATTTGAGCAGCCAATCAAAAAGAGTTGCTTACAAATGTCGAATTCAATCCAGCCCTATGAGCGAATACCATTGACAATTGATCAATGCATTATTGAAATTTGAAAACTCACTACATCCCCTTACTAAGTTTACTAGACTTCTTTTTATTATTTAAAAAAAAAATCGATCCCCCAATATTTACATCTAAAAAAATGATAAGAAGAACGTAAAAACAGCAATACTAATCATCTAGTGCGTAAAGAAAAAGAAGCAAATTCGTCAGTACCTGAAAGTGAGGGTGCATGAGCTAAAACATGAGGCAAATCAAAATTATTACCCTTGATGTGAGGATACATAGAAGTGATCATATTAAGAGTAACACCAATTACACCACCCACGTCAACTAACACTTTCAGGTCTTGAAATCCTGTGTAGGCATGGAGAACCCTGTTCATGATCAAGGTTGTGTGATTCGACATCGCCTGATTAAATAACCAGTTGAACCTTTGATCAGTACCAGGGTATTCAAATGAAGTCATTCCATATGCCCTGTTGAAAGGGACGTTGCCTTCTAGTACTGCATCATTTAAGTGATACCTGAGGAACAAAGTTATTTGATCCAAAGAAAATGTAAGTCTAAATCACCTAATTAGCTTGTGAAGTTGTAATCAATGAACTAATAAAAAATAATATCATATATATGTACCAGCTCTCCATGAGGACTTTATCATGATGCAACAAAAGCAAAGGGGACAACTGATCCCGCTCCATCTTCATTCTTAACTAGGAACTTGCAAATGGGTCCTGCACCATAGAGTCTCTCAACCACCCAATTTTCTCCCGTTCGAACCGAGCACTTGACAATGTCACAGCCGGCCAAGAGCAGAAGCATTCGATCGAGCAAAACCGGGGCGTCGTGGTTCTTGGTGGGGAGCCTACTCGCAATCTCTGAAGCTGAGAGGAACGCGCCTTCACTCGATCCTGATGAAGCAAAAATTGTGTCTATTACGTTGAGTTCCAGTGCTGATTTCAGCACCATTGGCACACCGCCGCGTTGGCTAACCTTATGGCTAGTTTCCCCAACTCTTGCTCTTCTTCATCTTCAAATTTGGACATCATGTTAATTTCGCTAGAGAATTCTTTTCAAACAACTTTAACAATTGGGAAGGATATATGGTACAATTTTAATGTTTGTAGTACCTATGCCCACTATTCCAAGCGGAAGTGTGTGTATGTGCATGTGAATGTGTATGGCTGAAGGTATATATAGTATGATTTTAATGTTTGTATTACCTATGCCCACTATTCCAAGCCAAGTGTGTGTGCGTATGTGTATGGCTGAAAGGGTATATTAGTATAATTGAGTTAGTACGCCAAATGGATTTGAATTAGTGCTACTATGATCTTTGTGGTTTGTGCGTATGTCAAGAAAGAGATGAACAAGTCGTCTGGTCAACACGTACGCAAGGACAAATTGATAGACTAAATACATATAACTAATTCGCAACCAATCAAGATTTTATTTAATATTATTGGCAAATACGATCGACATGCCACCTAATTATCACAGAGAAATGTTATTTTAATCTCGTTATAGTCACTTCGTCTGCATGGATCACGAAATTATAGTTATTATGATTATATTTTCCCTCGGCATGGATCGCGTTTGGTCTAACCTGTTGGAAATATTAATGCATAATCCCACATGTTATAATAATTCTCACCTAATAGTTTGTCCGACTATAACAATCAATCATTGATACTTATAATTTTGTTAATTTATAAAAATATTTTGAAGATAACTTATTTTACTAAAAAATGATAGTAGAAGCTAGCTAATGATTCATTGATTTGAGTAACTGATCGTTTAATCCCTTGAGTTTCAATAAATCACCCAATTAAGCTTTATATATTTTTTTTTCTAGATTAATCAAAAGATTCAGGTTGCATGCCCATTTCTAATTTTAGTAATTATTTTAAACATAATAACTTACTGCATAATTGGTTTAAATTACATACACTAATGGAGCATTTGCCTGATTTACTGATTATTCTGAAAGGAAACGGCTATAAAAAGGGAGACGGTCTCTAGTCTAGCTCTCATCAATCATATAAAGGTTATGAACGGATTGATATTTTTACAAAATCTAGACAATGCATTTCTCTTCTTTTACACTAGTGTCTTCCTTTCTTTTTACTTGATTAATGTTTTGATAGATTTGCTTCTCTCACATTCTCTTTGTTCATGGTTTAATTTTTTTTTTTTTTCAAATTTGATTGTGGATTAGTCAACAATGAGTTCTGAGAGTCTAGTTGAGAACTGCATGGGGTGGGCAGCAAGGGATCCATCTGGAGTTCTATCACCCTACAAATTCAGCCGCAGGTGTGTGTCTGCGCGCGCGTGTATATATATATATCTTCCTTATTTTACTATGTAAAAATATCTAAAGAAATGAGAGAAGAAGTACATCGATTCCACTCTCTTGAAAACATATATAGCTATATGTAATTATGTATAGCATTCTTCTTTAATTCATGCAGGGCTGTAGGAAGAGACGCTGTTTCAAAAACAATTAAATACTGCGGAATTTGCCATGCTGATATAATTTGGCCAAGGAATGAACGCGGGGACTCGAATTATCCTTTGGTTCCTGGGTATGTATGTGTACCCTATAGCTAGCTAGCTAGCTAAGACTAAATAATGGACAATATAAATTTCTTGCATTTCCTCAAACTAACTAAAGTATAGCTCTTGTCCTTGATTAATTACCTGCAGACATGAGATTGTTGGAGCTGTAAAAGAGGTTGGATCAAAGGTCAAGTGCTTCAAGGTTGGTGATCATGTTGGAGTAGGGCCTTATGTCAACTCATGCAAAGATTGCAAGTATTGACTGTATTGTAATGACAGTCTAGAAATTTACTGCGAGAAAGGATTTGTTTTCACATTCAATGCCATTGATGAGGATGGCACAATCACTAAAGGCGGATATTCTAATCGAAATGTTGTTCAACAAAGGTAAAGTTTTGATAAAAATCTAATTTCTCTCAATTTAATTCCATTTTTTGACCATCCCACCTCAAAATATGTTATTTTGGTACGTTTCATTAAGATTAATGCTACACTTGTCAATAGATATGACCTCATTGAAAGTTTTGGTGTAGAAATTTCAGGGCTTAACAGACCCTCATTGTTGGCACTTTGACAAAATAAAAATAAAAATAAAAAAACAGGTTCTGCTCCAGGATTCGAGATAAGTTTCCACTGGAAAAAGCAGCGCCGCTGTTATGTGCCGGAATAACTTGTTATTCTCCGATGATGCGTTACAAAATGAACCAACCCGGCTAGACTCTGGGCGTGATCGGACTCGGTGGGCTAGGCCACATGGCTGTGAAGTTTGGCAAGGCTTTTGGATTAAACCTTACAGTTTTCAGCACAAGCTTGTCCAAGAAAGAAGAAGCTTTAAATCTTCTCGGTGCAGAAAAATTCGTCATCTCATCTAACCTTCAACAGATGACGGTAAAAGCAAAATAACAATTTTATCATTCAACTATAATTCATCTCAGCTTCATTTTTTTTCTCCCATCGATGATTAATTTATAATGTTATATGTAGGCCTTAGCCAAGTCTTATGACTATATAATCGACACTGCTTCGGGTGATCACCAGTTTGATCCATATATATCACCCCTGAAGATTGCCGGTGTTTATGTCATCGTTGGGGTTCCCGAAAAAGTCAAATTTAGAACTGTAAATCTTATCATGGGTACCTAATTGAATTTTGCTTGCACAATATGTTAGACTTTTATTAAGAATTTAATCATTTCAAATTTCACTTTTTTTTAAAAAAAAATATTGGTTCATACTTTGGCAGCAATGAGGACAATTGCTGGAAGCATAGTAGGTGGAACACAAGAGACACGAGAAATGATAGAATTTTGTGCTGAAAATGGATTATATCCGGAGATAGACATCATCCCAATTCGATATGTGAATACAGCTCCTGACAGGGATGTTAAATACCGATTTGTGATTGATATTGCCAACACCTTGAATTGAAACCCATCGCAGGGCCATGGTCATGCCTGGATAAAATTCTACGATAATTTTGATGTTATTTCCTTTTTGAATAAATAATGTAATAAGTTATGTTCGTTCCCTACCTACAAAGGAGATAGAAGCAAATAAGTTATGTTGACCAATTCGGTGTGTAAATGAAGCTCTTGACAGGGATGTGAGGCATCATCAACGTGTTATTGATATTGCCAAACTCTTCAACTCCTTCAAGTGACACCATGTTCCAAAAAGAGAGAATTAAGTTCATCCACATATTAAACTTGGGTGAAAAAATTTATGTATCCCAATGGAATTATTTTACAAAAAATCAGATGTACGTTGATTTCTCCTTTCAATTGAAACCTAAATCTTTAGGTCTACCACCCTGTGTGTTTATCTTCAACATTGTTATTTTGAGCTGCTAGTTGAATTGTTACAAGCTTTACCGGACAACATTGAATTGAGTTATGAGAGAGGAGATAGAATAAACTTCAGGAGAAGGACAAGACAGCAAGAGAACATTATCACTCACTCAAGATGATTCTTGCCAAATTGTAAAAAGAAAATTATAATGTCAACTGCTTCCAGACAAAGCCATAAATATACACTCCATGGGACAGAAAGAAAACAGGAAGAGGGCAAAGTGCACTCCCTAGTTTACAAAAGGCTCTGGGAGGGAATTACAAAGTACACAATTAACCGAACAAGCTCCAACTAGATATTTTTGAATTCCCATCCCGATATTGTTAGAGGGATATGTAGCTATATCATAAATCAGAAAAATAATTGGAAAAACATGAAGCAACTCAAGGGGACTTTTAAAAACATCTCATTGATAAAAAAACACTATGCTATATGTTTTACTTTCTGGAATTAGTACAGAGTGGGAAGGATGCATGCACGCCCTTGACTATTATGCTATGTACCAATGATTCGCTACGGGCTACTGGCAGATCTGCCAATCCTCATTCTCAAGCTGCATAAGCGGCAGCCATAATCAAGAACCCCAACATCTATTTTTTCTTTTTTTTTTCTGTTTTCACCACTAAGACTCTTACGGAGATGGTTTCCAATCAAATTGTAGATTATTGAAACCATTAACAGCTCCCAGCCCATTGAGCAGTTGATTCCCCAAATCTTGTTGTTGATGATTCATGCTCGCGTCCCGAGCCATTGCCGTCATGCCTACCCTTCCATTCATCATGGAGTTATTACCCATTGCAGCTCTGATTCCATTAACCATTGCTGACTGGCCAAGACCACCCCCCATGTTGCCATATCCACCGGTTCCTATGCCAGGATTATTGTTGACTGTCCCATTTCCCACTAGGGCATTGCCACCATTGAGTACTGTATTGTTGCCTGTTGCCATAATGCCGTTGACATTTTTAACATCATTCCCCAAAGAACCAACACCAACCATGCCCCCACCTCCCCCACTGCCACTGCCACCATTAAGGTGGCTGCACAACATCATTTCATGCAAGATTTTCTGGACAGCACTTTGAGAATCACTTGGATCAGCCTCACCAGAAAGAGCTCTTGGGTCAGCGTCACCAGAAAGAGCTGGCTGTTGAACTGATATATTTGCAGGTGAACTAGCAGAACTCATGTGATTGGCCGCTGTTAAGGCACTGTGAGATGTTTGCGGGGGATTGTTAGACGATGAAGGCGTTGGTGACTGGAAGGGAGAAGGGTTGGGTTGAGCCTGGGGAATATTATTGGACGAACCAGGGGATGGCATCTGAACTGAACTTCCACCGTAAGGGCTGCTTGCATTATTCACGGCATTTTGCTGTCTGGAGTTCATAGAATTTTGGTGGAGAAGCCCAACGATGGTGCTGGCAGGGGAAGAAGCAGATGCTGGGTTGAGTGAGTTATTTACATTAGCCACACCGTTGCTAGTGGCAAGTTGCATTGCATTGGCCTGGACAGAACTCTGATCGCTATTTGAGTTCTGGCCCACTGTTTGTTGTTGCTGCTGCGGCGGCAGCTGATCCTCAGGCTGTTGAGATGGACTGTGAAACCCAGAAGCTCCACTTGTTCTACGAGGGAACTTGGCCAAGCTCTCTGAAAAAACAGAGAAAATCATATGAACCACCATGATGCATGGAACCATAAATATATTCCAAAATGAGACTAATAAACTTGGAATAAAACTTGTGAAAAATTTATCGCATGAAAGCAATTAAGTCCATGCATATAGTAGACATATTTATCATAATGAGGTAGACCGCTGTTTCAGCCAACCATAGTGAAAACCCCTCATTGCTTCATGGCAATGACAGCACAATAACAGGAGTAAAGGAAGGACTTCTTTTTGCATAATCAAGGAAAGAGAATCCATAAGCTTATCCAAGCAAAGAAGAGAATTAGAGGGAACTATCAATGGTAAAGACAGTTCCAAAAAAAAAAGAAAAAACTAAGACCAGGGTGGGGAGTGGGAAAAGAGAGAAGAAATAAAACAAAATTAAGATGGCAATTCCACTGAAGTAAATCCAACGACAGAGGTGCTTTGTTTTGTTAAAGTGCAACAGCTGAGTTGCCCAACACTGTAAGTGGAGAGGTAATATTAAACTAAAAGTCAAAGGCGGGTGAAACAAAAGTCTTCTTGCCAACAGGTCTTTCAGAAATGACTCTTCATTCACCATCCACTAACAGTTCTACCAAGAGCATTTCTGCTATCTTCACCAATTGCAAAAATCAGACCCTCATCCTTTATGTGTCTACTGTAGTTTCAGGTCACAAGAAAAAGTGAAACTACTTGATGCAAATAATTAAGATTCTTGATCTAACACCCTTGATCTTTTTCAACAGTCCCATTCTCCAACAGACACCTTAGGAAAAGCCATAAAGTAAAGTATAGACAAAATCAACACTACAATGAAGATAGAGAGACAGCAAGGGGAAATAAATTCTCACCCGAAAAAAAAATAAATTCTCATGACAGAAATAAATTCTCACCCAAAAAAAAAATAAAGAAATACAAAATTCAAATGGAAGCTAGATGAATGAATAAGTTTAAAGGGATGTTACTACCTTCCCACTAGTACCACATTCTGAGCAAAAGACAATGAAGATAGAGAGACAGCAAGGGGAAGGGGTGGAGAAGATTAACGGGATCTTACTACCTTCCCTCTAGCACCACATTCAGAGCAAAAGACAATGAAGATAGAAAGACAGCAAGGGGATGGGGGCGGAGAATAACTATAAGAATATACGAAGAGAAAAAATTATCAATCTTACCCATAGGTCCAGTCCCTGTAACTCGACTGTAATCAATCAAGTCCTTCATACTATTAACTACTTCTGATATCTGCAACATACCCAAAACATGATAAACAATCATTAGGACAGGCAATCAAACTCCAATACAGTTCGTTTAATGAAGCAGCTTGTCTCAAGATTCTTATAGTCATAAACATTTCAAAACGACAACTACAAAAACACTATGATAACAGTATGACACAAGATTATAAAAGAATGAACCAATGACAATAATCACACATGAAGAGAAAAATGAAATCATAAACACTTTATTTAAAAGGAAAAAAATACATACATATGTTATTAAATTAAGGACCAATCTAAAGGACAAGAGAAACACACTCCAATCCAGTGTGTTTTGTCCTGTAGTGTATTGGAGTTTGTGCTTTTCTGTCTTTTAGCATGGTCATATACATAGAGTACTGATATAGTGCGCACAGTTGTACACCACAAGCTCTCATTTGGGGGCTGTGATGTGGTTTCCACTGCTTACCAATGGGAGCCTGACACATGCATAGTCACAAATCTTATGATTCACAACTGCACTACCTGATCATGTTCGTGTGTGTGTGTATGTTCTGCACAAATCCACTGAATAAAGCAATAATGTTCTTTGAATTGTGCACTGAAACCAGATGTATACCCAAAATCACTCAGCAAATGGCAATTGTTGAAGAAAACACCATATTTTCAACAATAAGGACCAACTTCAGCACCATGTTGCCATATTACCATAAGATGGACATTACCTGGAGGCAACGAACATATCTCTTTGTATATCCTAAATCATTTACCAATGGCACTTCCAAGGCTTTCGCTAATTGCCGAGCTGATGCAACAAACCTGAGGAAAGCAACTCATCAAAATCAAAAGTAGGCGTGCCATATCAGTATGGAGTACAAAAATCAGTCACTGATAACTCTGGAATAATTCAACAACTTTTATACAATTATGTTGAAATTTTCTCAACAGAACTAGCGTCTGATCAGATGCACAGTAATTGAATAAACAGGGAATAGGACCATCTTCCAATGAATGCCACAACTTCATGTTATAATAGAATTTCCATATGTTTGTTTAAAGTCATAAAAACATTGAAACAAGGCAACAACAAACTTACATATTACAATTATTTTGTAATTCTGGGGCAGATAAATTAGATGATGCATTTTGAGTCGCAGCCTGGTACTTTTGAGCTGCAGCCCCAAGCTGACTAACCTGCACCACAAAAATTTTTACCGCTCAGATAACAACAGAGCCACAAAGCCTACTAACATTTATGCAAAGTATCTAAGCCAGCCATGTTTAATTTAGTAAACCTGTCAGCATCTAATTGTCATAAAATATGATAAGCAGTATTTTCAGTCAGCATCTAGGCCAGCCAGGGTTTATTTAGTAAACAGTCCTGGTCAAACTGCATTGACCTCAATAATCAAGGGTAATGCAGACCAGCATCTTTCATAACATAATAAAATTCTGACAAATGAAAATAGCTCAATCAATAACCTGGGGTATCAATAATCTTCGAGGAATAAGCTCTTCATGACGACGAGCACAAAACTCCCAAGAACATATCTGGCAGAAAAACAGATGGAATCAAAAAGAGCCAATATAAAATTTTACTTATAATCTTAAAGCAAGAAGACAATGAGGACCTTCAGGTCTGGTGAGAAAACTATCCGAAGTTGACCATCACGGACAACACGTAGCTGCTCAAAAACACTTTCTTGTATGGCTTTTGCATAGTCTAGTACAATTTGACCAGAAGAATTCTGATATTCACGGGGCATATCAACATAAAGAAGTTCTTCTAAAGTGCCACTCTCATACTTTATCTTGAAAAGCCTGGGAAGAACCTCCACGGTTGCTTCTGCAACAACAGTTAACATAAATCAGAATAAAATATGAAACTAGCATTGAGTTACACTCTGCACCCATGGATTTCAAAAAGATGCAGGGAAAACTTAAATTTATAAAAATCTACTAAAATGACACACCAAAGCCACGGCCTGGCTTCCGATTGCATATCTCACAGTGCCATACATCCTGCATAGTCAGAAAGTAAATTAGCTTGTTAGAATGATGCTTGCATCTTAGGTTGGCAAAACTTGGCGCCAGCCAGTGAGAGGCAGGTAAACCAATAGTACAGATCAATGTGTTTGCTCATCTAATAGACCATTAAAATTGTAGAAGCACTAGATTGAAGTGGAGAAGTTCAAACATAATATAAAGAGGAAAGTAGAAGAAATCAAAAAGAGCAATTGCCAATTACACTTCACTTTGTTCAAACAAAGATACTTAAATGAAACAGATACAATAAGGTCCGCTGAATCTAGACATGCTCGGTAATAATAGCTAATTTTTCATTTGATTTCCAAGCAGCAGACCTGTGGAAAAACTCCATTTGTTGGCCGGCCACTTCCATACATGGATACGCACCACTTTTTCTTGGCATTAGGAGCAAAGTATTCAGCAACAAATTTTCTCCAGAAATCAATATTGTTGTCCTGCACAAATACGCGAGAATTACAAATCACAATAGTTATGCACCATAAGCTGACAAGAGATTTCATCATGATGAGAAAATCTTACTTCAGGTCTGTGTTGTTGCTGATACATATAATGTGTCAAACGCCGCGCACACATTCCTGGTTCATATACAGGTTTCACAGGAGATCTCAAAGGCAAATTCTGCTGCTGAACAAAATGCTGTGGTAACTGGGGGCGTTGTTGAGGCATTGCCTTTAAGAGTTGCTGCTGCTGGTGCTGGTGCTGTTGCTGCAGCTGCAAATATCTTTGTTGTTGTAGAAGATTCATTTGGGCAGCAGCAGCCTGAGAGGATTGCCGCGACATGTGAAGGAACTGCTGCTGCTGCTGCTGCTGCTGTTGCTGTTGCTGTTGATGCAGAAATAGTGACTGATCTGAATGTTGTGGCTCAATTTTTACAGGTGCCATGCTTCTTATATTTGGAATTTGTTGGGGTTCCAATTTAACTGGATTAAGGCTTCTCAATGTTTGTAAATGCTGCTGCTGCTGCTGCGGCTGTCCATGTTGATCACTAGTCACCTGTGGCTCCAGCTTAACTTGTCCAATACCAGTTAACCCTCTTACTGATTGAAATTGTTGTTGCTGCTGCACCTGCTGAGTGTTATGTGCAGCAGAGAACTGTTGCATTGGTTGCTGACCATGCTGAAAATTCTGAGTTTCAAGCTGCTGGGTCTGCTGTTGATCCGGTAACTGATTACCGGAAGGGCTTGTAAACTGCTGGCCCTGTACTTGACCGGATGAACCAGGATTCACCAAGTTAGATGGTACAAATGACGAAGAAGCAGCACTAAAACCCATTCCATTAGAAACACCTGAAAGTGGATCCGTCTCAGCTCCAGTATCCATACCTCCACGCTGACCATTGCTGGGACCAGAAAGCCCCGAAGTTGGACCCCCATTTCCAAAGGACTGATTAAGGAGAGAACTCACATTGGGTACATTTCCAAGCACATTCATACCCATGTTACTAAATTGTGTTCGAGGCGACATAAGCGATGGGAACCCTGCTTGGGAAGGCAAAGGACCCCCTTGACCTCCCAACATTCCTGAATTCGACCGCAAAAGAGAAGGTGAAACAGACTGGGCACCACCAATCGGAGCCTGCCCTGGTGGTACCATTTTACGAAAATCACAATAATCTAAGAACACTCACCGAAAACTACAACAATATCTAAAACAACATGAATTCAATAAACAATAATTACACAACCACACGCAAAAAACTGGAGATAAAGCTCAAGCCAGTTAGCATTTCAACCCAACATCCAAGGCTATAGGCTTCCAAGTCTTCATTTTGCACCAGCAGAAAAGGTTGTGTTTTGTGTCTTTGCATGTGGTGTTGAGTTTTACAATAAACAAACCACAAACTGAAGAGAACCAAAACGAAGGAACAAGCTTCAATTCTGAACATTCTAGAGTTGCGCCAACTCCACAACAGGAGCAGTATTCGTATGGCTGTTGCATGAATCTCTGCACGATAGAAGAATTCTTAGATCCACCGTAACAAGAAACATTCCAAGCAAACGAACAATTAACAACAATTCAACTTTCAGTACAAAGTATAGCTTCTAACTCAAAATGATCACACCATCAACCAAAACCCTAAACTAACAACCACAAATCGACTTCAATCAAACGTTAAAAAGAAAACCAAATCACAAAAACCCACAAACCCAAAAAGGTCCACAAAAACGACTTCTTGTTCTCACTGTAAGCTCAAATTCCAACCTCAATAACCCCAAAACAAGACTCCAAAAACCAAAAAAAAAAATAAAAATCAAAACTTCAACAAACAAAAACCCAATTCCTGCTCAACCCATGAGCCAAAAAGTTAAAAGAAGCTCAAAACAACAACTGAACAGCCTCGATCGAGCCCTGAAGCGGATAAATCAACGATCCAAACCCCCGAATACACGAAAAAACTAATGGGTATTACACACACACACACACACACACACACACACACAAAGTAAGGGTCGAAGGTAAAGTCTTTGAAAGAGAAAGACTCACCGGAGTTGAAACCGAACAGCAACAGTAAAATATATATAGTCTTCAGCAATCTCCAACACAACCCCAAAAAAAGAAAAAAGGAAAAAAAGATGAAACTTCAAACCACAATCAGCTCCTTTTATTCCCACTACTTGAACAAATACTAATCAGTTGAATACAAAAGGTCTTGCTTTGGCCTTCTTCTTCTTCTTCAATAAAAAATCTAATTTTTTTAAAAATAAATTATTCTAAAGAGTGGAGAAGGGTAGGGCTTCAGTGTATGTGCCCTGTTATTCGCTGTATTGTAATCTAGACAGAGAAGGGATTTTTCTTAGAGAGAGAAAGAAAGAAGAATGTGTCTTTCTGTCCTTGCGGACGTCAAAATTGTATTCGATCTGATTGAATTTGTGTTATTTTTATGATAGCTTGCCTTCATTCTTTCTTTCTTCACCTTTTCTTTTAACTTTCTCTCTCTTCTCCTCTTCTCTTCTCTTCCATCTATCAAATGAAGTCAAAATGCTCTCCTCTCTCTCTTTCTCTCTCTTCACTTGCGTTCATTATGTTTTTTTCACTTGCCACCACTATTTTCTTGTGTTTATTTTTATGCCTTTGTGTGCGTATGTGTGGCTTATAACACCATGATGATCATGATCGTGATCATCATGTATCATTTTGGCGTGATGTTAGCGAGACTTTGTTACGTGTAACTTGCTTATACCCTGTTGTGGTACACAACCCTTTTGTACTTTTGCTCAAATCTTGTATGCCAAAAAAGGGTGGCACTACACCGCACCAACGTTTCATATTCTTCCCCGATTTGAATCTTTAACAATTTTGTCTCGTGTACATGCACATGAGAACACATTGTTAAATTTTAATTAATCTAATTGCTGTTTAATAACTACTAATCACTTATTTATATTTTGATCTGAAAATATTTAAATCACAAGAGCATTCTGATTTTTATATAGATATTTAAATCACATCACATATTATTTTCTTTGTTACACAACTAAATTTTTAGTTTCCATATATTATCATTAAAATGCATAGAGAAAGACTTGTTGATAGACGATAAAAATTAAAAAAAAAAACAAATAATATAATATAGTAGTTAGGAATATTCACTATTATCACAAAAGTAAAAAAGAAAAAAAAATTGGAAAGAATAATGTTAGGAGAGGAAAAAGGTGATTTTGGCCAAAGATGTTGCAAGATTCTCAATCTTTTCTTGTGTTTAATTAGTCACCACAAGATATTGCAATATAAGACATAAAATAGTCATGTACCTGTACCCATGATTCAGAAAACTTGTAGCCCTTATTCTCCAATAAACTTAAAAACTTCTAATGCGTCTAATTGATTTAAGACCCATTGTACACATGAGTAATCAAACCGAAATGGTCGAACGTAAAGAATAAATTGATAAACCTTTCCTCAGATGCGACTGAAAAGGAGAGAAAACGTTTCAAGATTGGCTAAGAAAAATGGTGAGTTTGCAATTTTAACAAATTAATCATTATTTCTTCAATCTCTGAATGCACGATTGCAGACCTTGGACTGTCAATGTTACTTGTTAATCCAGTATTTCTTAGATTTACAATTTTTCTCATGCGTCTATATAGTTTTCCTACATTATTATTATTATTATTATTATTATTTCCTTAATAACTTGAACAAATTCCGAATTTTCAATACAAAACTCCATACTCTAAAGCCTAAACTATGAAACACTCTAAAACTTAAGAAAATGTTATTAATAACAATAAAATAGACAAAAAATTTTGTTCGTTTGAGCGTCTCAATCAAGACCGTTGAATGGTCTCAAGCCTACTGCCTATTTTTGCCGTTTTGGACCTCATTAGAAATTGATGCACAGCTTGAGATTTTATATCGTATTTAATATCAATGATTGAATTTCATTATTATTACTATTATTATTATGGTAACATTCTTCTTCTTACATGTTATTAGATCAGAATTGTACCATGACGAAAATTACTCAAGGATGTTAATGGAAAACTACAATTTTATAATCCACCTAATCATGAAACTAGATATTTCTTTTTGCCATTTTGATTCTGATTTGTCTTAGGTAGTCTTAGTTTATTTGTTTTGTCCTTGTTGATTGATGTTATGCTACATTATTTTTTTTGAGAAATTATCACTGCACCACATTTATTTTGCTTTATTTTCATCTAACCACCAAAAAATTCTAACATGTTATCTACACCATCTTTTTTTTTTTAAATTTGTATCAATTAGTCAATTTTGCACTAACATCGTTAAATAATTTAAACAAAATGACAATGTTAACCCTAAATAAATTAAAAGACTAATTTCTCTTATAAAAGTTTTGAAAAATACAAAAGTTATAATTATAAAAATAGCCCTAATTTAATTAAAAAAATAAATCCCAAATAGCGGTGCTCAATTGATTTTTATTCAATTTAGATTTTGTAAAATTTTAATAATTATTTTTATTAAAAAAATATAATTTTGCAAAATTTTAATAAAAATAACTGAATTTATTTATTAAAAATTATAATTTTGTAAAATTTTATTAAAATAACTGAATTTATTCATTAAAAAGTAAATCCCAAAATTTTAATAATTTAGGAGATTTTTATTAAATCCAAAAATTTTGTAGTTATTTTTATAATTATAATTTTTTATTAAAATAATTGTTATTAAAAAATTATAAATCTAGGATTTTTTTTATTAAATTTAGGAGTATTTTTATAATTATAATTTTTTTTATTTTTCAAAGCTTTTATAAGATAAAATGGTCTTTTAATTTATTTAGGGGTAAAATTATCATTTCATTTAAATTATTTAACGGTTTTAATATAAAAGTAGCTAATTAATACAAATTTAAAAAGAAATGTAGTGTAAAGAATACATTAGAATTTTGTGGGGGTTGGATGAACATAAGACAAAACAGAGATGATAAAGTGATAATTTCCCTTCTTTTTTATTAAATACTTTTGAAACTCATATTTGAAAAGTTATATTACATTATTGATTAGGGAGACTACTCTGATATATAGAAGATCATGTCGAAGAACCATAAGAAACATTTTAAAATGAACTCTAATTTATTATGTACATTTGATATTAATATTATTGGTGAAAGTATCAATAGGATGCACCATTTCCTTCCTTATTCGTTAGTACGACTTATTGGTTGATCTAGTAGTATATTATAATAAATTTCTATAGGGTTGTGTAAATGGAGTTTCGATTTAGGTTATAATCCATTCAGGTTAGAGAATTTAATTCAGTCAAGTTTGAAACTTGAACATAAACCAAACTGAACCAAATTTAATTCAGTTTGGGTTGCAAATTCAAGTTGGCAAGAACTTTTATTTTCGTTCTTTTTTTAGGGGTGGGTAAATTTATATTCGAATAAACCTGATCAGATTTTAGATTGATGAGTTGAGAAAAAAGTAATCTGAACTCAATCTGAACTTATAATCTGATCCAAACTATAGTCAAATCAGATGGGATAAAAAATTAAAATCATTTTGTAATGAAAAATTCCACTACATATTCAATATTAACAAGTTAAGCTTCGACAAAGTAATGATATAGATGATTCAGTAACCCCTTTTGACCTATAACTAACAATGCTCTAAACACTCACCACCGTCACCAGAATAGTTAAGCAAGAAAAATGATACGTTGAGCATATATTGGCTACGCTTGGAACCAAGACGATGGTGATCTAACAACTTCGAGGTATTGCTGTCAAAGTTAAGCAAGCAACAACAGCAATTGAGGTGGTTGATAGAGCAAACTGCAGCGAGTCACGGTGGAATAGGCTACAGTAGGTCCTGTCGGCATGTCACAGTGGCCTGGCTTCATGTTCGCCAACAAGTTGGGTGCATGGTGATGAGTTTGGTAAGATAGGGCCAACCTATTTTTATGCTTGCAAGGTGCTAATTTGATGGGTTTCTTCAGTTATTGTGTGTTATTGATATATAGTGTGTCATGTGTGTAGTTAATAGATTTTAGATATATAGGTTAAAAATAAAAAAAAAATCTTTTTAATTTAGTATGTAAACCCAATTGAAATTTTCAACTATAATTGAGTTAGACAAAATTTCACCCCATCATGTTAAAGTATTCATTTATATTCAATCCGAATCTGAATTTTTGAGATCATGTTGAGTTGGATTAAATCGAGATATTTGCCCGTCCCTTCTTTTTTTTATGCATTTGCCCATTAACAAAACATAATCACAAAAGGAATCCAAAAAAATGACAAAAGGTAGATTGAAAAAATAGAGATTGTAACATACCAAAACAAGAAAAAAAATTGCAATGATAAAAGTACAAAAAGTTATCAAAATGGAAGCTTGATGCCTTAAACTGGAATTTGAAGTCAACCTTCCCCTTTGACAAGATTGGAAATGAGGAGGTAGTGGTGATTAGTTTGCATGCAGCAATGAGCCAAGGATGAAAAATGATTGTTGGTTTTAAAAATTGTTTTGTAGCAGAAATATTATGATCGCTTTTCTCATATAATATATAAAATTACCATAATCTAGAAATCATAACTTAGCTTCTTCGTAGAATTAATTTAGGCTCCCAAATCACGATCTGTCACCACCAATCTTGTTAGATCATAATCTTTTACCAACAATCTTCTAGGCTATAACTCAAGTTTGATCTGAACTTAACGTGTGAACGTCTTTATCACTATTATAAGCTACTAGCAAGAAAAAAAAATTTCTCTCAAAATTATAAAGAGAAAAAAGATTTTTTCTCTAATCTCAATATTGTGGCTACCGTATCTCTTCTTTTGAGAAACAAACCTATTTATATGTCTTATTTAGTAGAAACCTTAGGTTCTTTATTTTTCTCCTTTTTTTATTAAATCAAATTTGATATAAATAAAAGAATAAGAGAGAAAACCAAAAGTGGCGTTAGTGGCGTTGCACTTCTTTTTTTTTATAAAGGCCAACCTTGTAAAATAACACAAAACCCCTTCCACACAAGCATATTAAAATGGAGTTTCTTATTAAATAATATATTTAGACTTTTAACCCAAATAGCTAGTTATCTTACTTATTAATCCAATAACGGTGCAGTCAATTAAATGAGCTAACCCAGGAATCATATGAGTACATACAATAATAGCTACAATAACTAGTCCAATTATTTAATTACAAATCTACTCCACTAAAAGATTGGAAATGACCTCCAAATTGTATGTTATCTAAAATAATGGTCTCGAATAATAATTCAATCCATGCCACATTGATTTCTTTACTGAATAATCCTTTGTATCACATTGCTAATTAAATTGATATATCAACTGTCAAATTAATTTAATTACATCTTGTTCCTTGACACTTATTGATTTTCTTTAAAGATCATTTTCAACATACTAATTATGTTGACACACTCTGGGCAGAGAATTCGATGATCAAGTATCGAAAACCCGTCAAAAGATCTGTTGTACAAATTCTATATTGTTAATATATAATCTCACTACTCATAATTGCTTCCACCAAGATACTGAGTAATTTACTGAACAATCCTTTGTATCACATCGCTAATTAAATCGATATCTCAACTATCCAATCAATTTAATTCATCTTGTTCCTTGACACTTACTGGTTTTCTTTAATGATTATTTTTAACATACTAATTATGTCGATATATTTTGGCCAAAGAATTTTATGATCAAGTACCGAAAACCAGTCAAGAGATGTATTGTTCAAATTCTATATTGTTAATCTATAATCTCACTGCTCATAATTATTTCCACCAAGATACTGGGTAATCTTGACTACAAATGTATGTCGCTTCTATTAGTAACTCAAATAAAATGACAATCATAAACATGAAATTATAATTAGCTCAAGATTAAGATTGCAATAAAATCAATACATATGATATTTAAGAAGCCTGACAATCATTTTAAAATTAATTAAACCTCATATGTGATCCAGTTCAATGCAGCCAAACTACATCAATAAATTCATACATGATTAAGATAAATAATTCAACAAATTTATTACGGTCCAAACATAAATAGAGCGTCCAACTCTATTTATTAACTGCAAACTCAATTTATTTAATCATAAGATAACTTGTATTTACATCTTCTGTGAATCCATATGATGCTCACATAAAATACATATAATATGATTAAACAGACCTTATTCAAAATATTTATGCAATTAAGATATCTGAAAATGTCTCAAATATTTTATTAATAAAAAAATAAATTAATCAATTTGCTTTAAAGAGCATATAATCCCAACAACAGTTACTGCAGTTGTTGCGTTTGTGTAAAGAATGAGAATAAGAAAAGATTAAAGAGCGCTTAGCTATCTTTAGGCAGTGATTGGTTTGTGTGTGTTAGGCAATTCTTATTTTTTGAGATTTTTCTTTTCAAAATTTTAACAATGAGGCTTTTAGTGATAGATGGATTTTGAAGGTTCAAACATGAGAGATGGAGAAGATTGAGAATTACCGAAGTAGATTTAGAAATTCAAGGATTTCATTTATCCTTTTTTTTAATTGCTATAAACCCAATCATGATTGTGGAATTCAATTCTAACAGGTTCTAGAATTAATCAAATGGAATAAAAAATTGAAATAAATTTCAGGTTTAGATTGACCCGAATCAAATAGCCACCCTTGTCAATCAATCTATATGTTTATCATGAATCATCACTGTATTGTGTTCAATTTGGTGACAAATAGTTATGTTTGAATGTTTCAAAAATCAAAAGAATGAAGGAAAACAAAAACAAAGAAAAAAAAACAAATGTGATTAAGTTGAGATTTGAATCTTGAGACCAAAAAAATTAAGCTCACTTAATGAAAACTATTAATATCTTAAAGTAGTCCAAACATTACCATCTATGAGCAATACAAATAAGCCTAGTTTCACTGACTTCATATAAAGTGTGAGCACATTACACACATACAAACACCGTACAAAAGGACACAAAAAAGGAGACACAAAGGAAAGATGTTACAATCTACATGAAGTTGGCAAATTACTGGAATGTAGTTGATTTTTCATTTGCTGAAATTACAAGAATGCCCAAATTTTATAAATGTTGACATGAAATCTTTGTCATCAACAAATCATTTCCAATCATGAATACAACTCATATATCTCAGCTAAATATAGTAAAAGACTCATATGCCCCCACCAATATATCCATAAATAGATGCATGCCTTTATATAGATAGGGTTAGGGTTTAAAATGAAATCCTATAAATCAAGTACATGCAGGCCAATCTTTTCTGTTAAACAACTCCTTAATAACTGGCCGCTATTTAAAAATATAGCCTCATGATTGAATTCAGAATTTTATTTTATTATTGTTGTTATTATTTGGGTTCTCACAGGATTAAAATATTAAATATGGTTAAGGGCGCTTGTGATTAAAATTCAGGGCCAGATTAAGCCAACTAACAACTACAACTACAACTTTTCAAAGTTACATTGACTTTGATTGGAATTGATCAAATTTTTTTAGATTTGAATGTAGAATGTGCAATTTTGATTTTGGTTAATTTTATGTTTGACATTGTCTTTCTCAAAATTGGAGTTTGGAAACCACTTTAGCGATAATGCCTAAGGGAAAAGAAAAATTACAAGATGGCCTAAAATATAGTTAAATAAGTGACCTAAGCTTTTAGGTAAGTCTAACTTATTGGCTTTTTTTTAACATAATTAAGGAATACTTTTAATTTATTTAAAGTTTTTAAGGCTTTTAGTGATATGTTTTAATCAATAATATAAATATAACATAATTTAGATTTGTAGTTTGTATGATAGCTAATGTGTCAATTATTATTTAACATAAATAATGCATATTATATCTATAATAAGTATGCTAATTCTACAACACCTTTCAAATATGTGATATGTCAAATAATACGATAATTGAGATATAAATTTAAGTGTAGTATTGCTCTTAGATCTAAAATTTCACACACCATCATTGAGATCTTACCAGTTGAACATATGTTGATCTAATGTAATTCTTAGGTTTCCAGAGGTTTCCAGCTAAAAAACCTTGTACACGTTTGCTCTTACATAATATGTATATAAAAAAATATTAAAACAGTGACTAATCAGTTGACAATATTGCCCACCACTAATTATACTTAAGGTATATTTTGGAAATTATGAACATTCTTAGACGGATAGACTTCATGATAATGAACCATAAAGAACTGTCTATGAAAGACATTCTAATGCCAACGTGTCCTAATATCTTTTGACAATACCAAAATCAACATCATCTTAAGGACTATAGATCGTCCTATTAAGGCAACCTCACACCATATAAGGCAATATTGATAAAAAATCATAATCGTACTTATATTTCTAGGCCACGTTGTCTTAGATGAGCTAATTAGTCCATGGGCCACAATACACTAATATATAAAAGTAAAAAAAATGCTGGTTATACATATCAATAATTTTATTTTATAATGTAATATTTTAAAGAAGAAAATCCATAGTCATACACTTTAATTACACGAGTTCACCAATCACAGTTATAGAGGTGGCAAAAATCCCTATAGGAATCTAATCTTGAGGATTTTTCCTATTTAGAGAGGGTATTATAATGATGTTATACCTAATTTCTTATTCGAAAAAGAGAGAGGAACAATTTTTTTCTAGAATTATTAGTAAAAAAATAATAAATTTTAAAATATTAAATATTAGTGTAAATAACAAATATCAAAATACTTGTATAATAATATAAAATACTAGTTAATATAAAGACTTTAATGTGATTTAAACTTAATCAAAGTATAATGTTGCATCATCCTTTCCAAATTACTCACGCACAGCCAACACCCAACTCATCTTCATCTCATCATAACATAGTAGCACATCACATCATCGATGGTCGAGCAACTTACCACTTTGCATCATCAACCAACAGCCTAACTCACAGCATTTGTTGCACCATAATCAGTAGCTAAGAGGTATCATTACTAATGAATAGCACTCACATGAATATTGTATAAAATCACATTATTTGAATTTTATTTTGAAGAGCATTATTTGAATATTATATATGATCATTCTCATTTTATTTTATACATTTTTAAGTTAATATGATTAAATTAAATTAAAAAACTAAAAATGTATTAGTTATTTGGAGATTAGGAATCATTAAGATCCCCTTCCTTCCCCTCAAGCAATTCTAACTGAGATGGGGAGGGGATAATGACATATGTAAAATATCTAGAATGGATGCGGGAATGTCAGTCCACTCCCCTCCTGTCCCCATTGCAATCCCTACTTAATTAACAAGTAAATTATGATTTTATTTCACCAACATCCTCTTAAATAGTTAAGGGGATCACTTCCTAGCCTTGACATAAAATACTAATATACCTAATTAACAATTAAAAAAAGAAAAAAGAAAAAACTCTTAATATTAGTCTTTATTACTCAATGGGGAGGTGTAATGAACTTCACATAAATTTTTAACCAAAAGTTTGAAGATGCTTTTAATGAATCTTGAAACAACTCAAATTTGTTCAATAACAATTCACAAATTATCTTTCTTATACATAAAATCATAAACAGAGTTGGCACCTCCATGTCGTCATCCCAATTTTCAGTTACATGGCATCACACACACAAAAATATATAAGCATACTATATTTATGATTATTCTAAAGAATAATGCTAAAGATTCAATTTATATCTCAGTTAATATGATATTTATTTATTAAATTATATAATAGTAATTTCATTAGTTATAATATTTATTACCTAATAAATGTGTGATAAATATAGTTAGATATAAATTATATCCAAATATTAAAATCTATAATAGTATTAGATATAAATTAGTGATGAGGATACAAATAATGACATTTAAATGTAAATTTGATGTTTTCCTAAATCACAGTTCACAATAAAGTATGAAATTTACGAGTTGAATTATCATTTTACAATATGTATGTATGTATGTATGTATGTATGTATGTATGTGTATGTATGTATAATGTAAATTAATAATCAACTTTACACATTTATAAGGTTCATTTGATTCTAATATCTTCCTGAAATAGAGGGGTGGCCCAAAATTGATGAACAAAAGAATGTCATACTCGATTGTTCATAAAAGACCTTAGCTTTAATCAATTAAAACAAGGGTAAAATAGGAGTAAAGGAGGGCATATTGGTAAATTCTCAAGTTTCTGAAATTGGACGGAGGCGTCGCCATGCAATGCTCACTAGAAAAAACCCTAACCCAGGCGAAAAAACATAAAACATCCTATCACTTATAATAAAAATTTAAAGCCATGCCGTTCAAAAAATGTCATACATACATGATCATACATGACCCATAAAATTGATTGTGATAAAAAGAGATGATGATTGACATGACATGACATGACATGTAGTGATGTATCATGTGTATGCTTGTTTGACATTGAGTCATATGTTACATGAAATTTGACAGAGAAAGGCACCGTTGTTAAGATAAAAGGTATACCGACCATTTAAAAGGTTTAAAATTAGAGCAATAGTTAACAGTTGGACCCTTAATTTAGGTGCTTCAAAAGGTGATTTCACTCTTAAATTAAATAATATGTTTTTGAGATCCAATCACCTGCATGACGTCCTATTCTGAGCCTTATGCATCACAATTTCATAAGTGAAATTGTTTTACGAACGTCATTTTACTGGGAATCGCATGGACTAAGGAAATGGGTGTATTATAAAAACGGTACACATTATCGTAACAGAGAGTTATTTAGTTAACTGTGTGGTTCGAGATGCGGAAAAGATAAAGTACAATATTTTAATAGCGATTAGTGTGAAAACTGAGGTGTTAAAATTTAATATGTGTTGATTAATGGATTCTTTTAATGGTAATGATGCAACCTGTCTGGACCGATTCCATTTCTAGTTTGGTTCCAAATTTTCACATAATTGTAAATCAATTGCATCACCTTAATTTTCGGTTTGTTGTGTTTATTGTTGTTGTTGTTGTTGTTTTTGTTATAATTACATACACATACATATTTTATTGGACTTTAAGGTATTTATTGCCATGTATCATTGAGATTTAACAAAAGGAAAAAATAATAATTAATATATAATACATGATCTTGTCATATAAAGAATTTAATTAATAAATTAATTAATCAAAATTTATTTTTTATAAGATAATATCATAATTGCCAATAAAACATGGGGATTTTCATATCTACAATGTGACAAATATCGGTATTGCTAAGGTTCAAAGTCGGTGCACTATTTTAGAGTAGTGATAGTGGCAATAACTTATGTGTCACCATTAGAAAGACAACAAATACCATTCGCTGTTAAAAAATGATTTCTTTAAAATGGCCAAACATAAGACTTGATTCCTCTTTTATGCCTCTTAATAATCTAAATTGTTGTTTATATGATTATCAACATCCCTACTCACACGCTATGGTTTTAAGAGTTAAATCGACACTAATATTATTGCTTAACTTTTTAAAACATGCTATTCAAACAAACACTAATAAAACTCCATTTAAAAAAAAAATTGAAAGTTGCTAACATTACTTTGATGAAATAATTAACTTTATACAAGATAATATCATAGTTGTTAATAAAACATGGGGTTAAATTTTCATATTTACAATGTGATAAATGTTGATGTTGCCAAAGGCTTAGGGGCGGTGCACCATTTTAGTAATGATATTGGCGATAATTTATGTGTCACCACTAGAAAGACAACAAATGTCATATTTGTTGTTGAAAATGATTTCTTTGAAATGGTGAAACATGAGACTCGATTCATATTTTATGTTACTTAATAGTATGAATCATTACTTATATAACCATCAGCATCTCTACTCACATGGTATGGTTTCAAAAGTCAAACTGACACCACTGTCATTCTTAAACTCTTAAACACATGTCATTCGAATAAATACCAGTAAAAATCTATTTTAAACAAAAAAATTTGAAAGTTATAAAATTATTTTGATAAAAGATTGATTTTATTTATTTAATTAGATTGAATATTATTTATTTTTATTTTTTTCATTTTAACCCATAGTCCTACCCACACAAATATAATTTAACTAATTTATTACATAGACTGTGGAAGTAATATTAGACTGTCCTCCGCATAGATAACCAAGATGGCATTTATTACATAACACTTATAACATTTTAAGCTATAGATCAAGTTTTTAAGAATTGGGATTTAGGAACCAAACGACCCACGGACTTGTAATGTTAGTAAATTTAATATTAAAAACATTAAAAATAAAAATAAATAGGATAGAGTGTTATGAGTTACGTGGTTGGTTTGGTAGGTTGGATTTAGTTTAGAATAATAACATTTGCAGCCTCCCATTTCACTCTCTTATCATTGTACTCTGCCAAATTGATTTAATCACACCAATTTTGACACACTTTACTACATGAGTCCAACTTATTGTATATGTTCTAAATAAAGAATTAAATCTCTTCTCTCTATTTAAGTCTTCAAATTATATGCACAATGTTTATTTAGTTTAACACATTGTATTTTGCTAGAGAAAATTGTGATTTTCATGGAAAATGGGAATGAGTGTTACGTTGATGCATCGTGTCCTTGCTAGTTGCTAGTAGAACTCCAGCTTTTGACCACAAAAGTGGATTTTTTTTTTATAAATAAAATAATGGTGGGCCTAGGCCTATTTATGAATTTGGGCTTATTGCCTTTTATTCTTCAGAAAAATATTTGTTACCTGACTTGTTAGGTTATGTTGATGTCTTGGACATGTTTAAAATAATAATTATATTTTCAACAAGAGTAACAATAAAACCACAACTATTTTATATAAATAATTGTGTATAAATTAATGTGGCATGAGAATATTAGTTGTATAAAATCAGCATGAGCTCATAAAATTGAATAAATAACTGTTTTTATTTTTTAATTAATTTTTTCATGTCACATTAGTTTGTACACACTAATTTGTATAAAAATTTGTAACTCTATCATTATTATTATAAGGATACTTCTTAGTGGATGACTTGCCTAGTTGAAAACAATATTATGTGTGATTTCAAGTATGTTCCCAATCGTTAGCTTCATACTTTAAGGCCATATGCAGTGATCTAATGATTTTAAACTTAAAGAAATTAAACACTAAAACTTTAGTATGTAGCTACTAGAGTTGGCAATACGATAACATGGTTGGAGGAATTAGCCTCAATGATAAGTAATAAAGAAAAATTCATATTTCTCAACTAAATAATGCTAACTAATCTGATGGTATATTTACTTCCCGGATTGAAAAATCGAAATCATTAACAATATTTGCTTCACAAAATAATAGCGAAAATCATAATATGAATCATGAGCCCACCCCAATTTGAGAATAAGGAATGGAGATTGATTCTTATTCCTTTGTAAACCATTCTTTCATTCCCGAGAGTTCTAATTCTACCTCCATTAACATTATAATATTCCCAATATGCTCTCCCTTTAAATGAAAAATATTAATATCAAAAAATCAAAAAAAGGCAAATCCCTAAGCCTAAGCTCCTTGCATCGAAACTCCATCTAGCAGAATGCAATTGCAGCCAAACCTCACTGTCGTTGCCAAAATCAACCACCGTCTTCATCGTCACTGGTCCGTCGATTGTGGAGTAACAGATGGTTACCAGTTTTATCTCTATATGGGTCGTTTCAGTTTCGTCTCCATTTGGTTCATCTCGGCTTCATCTTTGATGGCCATGATTCCGATCTAATGATGATGATGTTGTTGACGATAATGATTTGTTGTTGCCATTGTTGTTGTTGCCATTGTTGTTGTTGATGATGATGGCAATTTTGATTATTATTATTATTATTATTATTATTATTATTATTATTATTATTATTATTATTATTATTATTATTATTATTATTATTATGATGATGATGATGGTGATAAAAAGTATTATAATTAACTGATATATTATTGTTAATAATAATAATTTTTTAATAATAATAGTCACAATAATTAAAATATAAAACAATAATAATGATAATAGTTAATTAAAGATTTTTAATAATTTGTAACAATATATCTCATTTTGATTCTAATTCCAAAATAAAGTAAACACATCAATAAAAATAAAGTCTATTTCAATTCCAATTTCTACAGCTCAAATAAATAACTTATTTTAATTTCAATTTCTCATTCTAATTATAGCTCATTTTTATTCTAACTTATTTCGATTCTTATTTAATAAACACACTATAAAATGAGAGCAGTGAGATTTGAACCCACGCCCACGCCTTACGCCATTGGGCCAAACTTTGACATAAGTAATAAGAATTAATGCTCCTTAATTAATAGCTAAATAGTAACCTTTATTTAGTTCTATGTGAAAATTCAAATAGATATAGTAAAGAAGAAAAGCATCCCAGTGAGATTAATAATATACAATGAAAAAATTGAAGGATAACCCAAAAAAAGATTCATACAGAAGGTCTGCTTTATTCAAAATTACGATTTTAGATAAGTTCAGCTAAACTGGCTATCTATTATATTACATTTTCATTATTGAGGGTGGCAATAAGTCGCTTGTACCGTTGAATAGTTAATCGATCCTCCATTGTTGAATATCTAAATGTAAAATTAATAAGTAATCCATCTTCCGTTCTAACTTCAACTAAAGTTATTCCTAATAAGAAAATAGTTGAATAAAATAACCAACTCTTCTTTTGCATCATGTGATCATTTTGACCGTTGTGAAAAAATAAGTTTTAAGTGAGCCATCCGCTTCTCAAGCTTGCACATTTGCCCTTCCCCGGCCTTGACTAACAAGAGACTTAAACAAATATTTTTAGAACCTACTTAACAGTAATCAAATTAAAACCCCTAGTAATTATTAACAAACAAATAGCTTCTTTGAGATAACCACTACTAATAGCTACAAGCAAGAACCAGCTAGAAGAGAGCGTTGCCAGTCTTAACTATCACTTTTACCGTAATTAGAGAAATATATGATATACCGCAAACAAATAGCATAATATCAATGGTTCTTAAAAAACCAACACCAGGAATTTCCAACCTTTCTTTCATTCTCAAAGTCATTGTATTAACTAAAAAAACAACAATACTAACTTTATAATAGATCAACATATTTGTTATGTTCTTAAAAATAAATCATTATTTGCTCGTCAATACCACATCATAAAGTCATTTTATAAATTGCAAAACAGCAATAATAACTTTTTGATAGATCAACATGTATTTGTCGTGTTTTTAGATATAAATTTTTTGTTTTGTCGTTATTACAATAGTTTAAAGTGATGATATTGATAACAAAACGACAATAATGACTTTTTGGCATATCGCCATATTTGCTGTGTTAAATCTTTGTTTTGTTGTTATTTTCGTAATTTAAAGTCATTGTATCAATAATAAAACGACAAGAATGACTTTTTAACGATTCAACAGATTTGGTTAACGATATTCATCTTTTAATGCAAAATGGCTAAATAAGAACTATTTTTTTTTTTTGGTGAATTAAAAGAACTGCCTCATATATTGTACAACAGAATCAGATTGTCGCATTCAATCAGATTTACACATTTTAAAAAGAATATATATGGTTACCTTACCTGAGATGCAAGGTAAAAAAACCATTTGATATTTCTTTTTAACTATTTAGGTAACTCTTTGAAAGTCAAACATAGTCAAAGGACTAAAATGAAACAAAAATTAAATAGACATTAGAACGGACTTAAAGTGATGCATTTGGACACAACTAGCCTCATATTTTCGTTCTACAAACTAGAATGGCCTCCAGTAATAAAACCACGAGCAAGTAGAAACCTTACCTACGAAGTTTATCTCTTTTATCGTCTTTTGCTTCCTCCAAAGTACAAACAAATCAGTTCACGCTAAAATCAGAGCGGTTACATAGAGAAGGATGAGATTGCCAAATGGCCGAATCTTTCTCACCTTTTCACTCATGGCTCTCACGCTATTTGCACTGCCTTGTGGCCCTGCTGGCACTAAAACCCTCTTCTTCTTCTCTATTTATAAGCAAACACAAACACTCGGTCATTGCATCTCTTCTTCAACACTCTTGCTACATAGCTTGTTTCTGTGTTTTGCTGGAACAATGGCAAGCCCAAATCAGTCACAAACAGTGGAAACTGAAACTAAGAATGGTACATTGCATGAAGCCCGCGTAGCCCGGGTACGTAAATTAAAGCATTATTTTGTTTTGAAATTTCATGTTGTTTGATCGATGACTTTCTTTTTTCTAATTCTGCTTAGTTTTGGTTTGATTTCATGACGAGCAGGCTAGACCAGCCGTGGAAACTTTCATACAGAAAATGAAAGAAACCTTTGTAAGTTATTTTAAAGCCAGGACTTCTTCCTTATTTTGGATAACTTTCACTTGTATGTATATTATTTTCTAAAGCTTAATAGTCAAAGTCCTTATTAATATAAACGTTGGTGATTAATTAATCAAGGCTCTGGCTGGCACTGCGGAAAGGTCTGCGGTAGAAGCAAGTTCAAGCACTACGCCTAATGAAGAAAAGGAACCTGATGAATTGAAGTTGGGGGATCTCAAAATTAAATGAAGCTCTCGAGTCTCTGCAATGATCGGCTTCATGGATCGTTTAATTTATCTTTGCAGTTGTAAACTTGTAATGTCATGTGCTCTAGCACAGTCACATGTATCAGTTACTGTTTTCTCTTTTGCTTTCAATAATTGTCTGTCGCGTGTTTCTCTTTTAGTTTAATAAATTTCTAATTTTTTTCCCTTTTTTTTCCCAAAAAAGTTTCCACGGAGGGTTACCCTAGAAACAAAAGGATCAGTTAATTTCCCACTGAATAAGATCAAAGATTGGGCTTTAGGACAAATGCTATCGTTTACCATGAACTGTATATTTTACCATAAAAGACCGAAATTTTATACTACCTGGGCTTCTTCCAAGCAAAACCGAAGGTGGTAATTGATTGGGAGATAATTCAAACATTAGATGAGAATAATTTTTGGGCTAAGTATATATGCCAGGGGTTATGGCAATTTTTAATACGTGAGTTACCCTTTCCACATGATAAATACAATACTATTTAAAAAAAAAGAAAAATCTTTTTAAGTGCAAGATGTTAAGAAGATAATCCAACCCTGACTAAAATATATAAACCTCGACATACTGAATAGTTAGGCCCGTGATCTTCTTCATTAAGTTCAATATATTGGCAACAAAATCCTTTTAACCATGTGAGTGCAAACATGCAGGATTACAGTATACGGGTAACACATAAATCAAACGATCTTAGAAGATTTCCCATGCCCGTAGCTGAGTAGCATGTACATTTTTCATAGTTCATGACAGGAAATTTGAACACAAACTGCTCGATGATTCGAATCGTTTGAAGTAGCATTTTTGGAATAGAGAAATATATGCATGAAGGAGCTAATATTGGCACTGCCACAGCCTGACACACGAGCTCACTCAAATCCATCAAAGAGAAAGCATGAAGTCGCAACGCCTCTCTGCCCTTTGGCTTTTACTGCATCGGCCCACCAGCGACGGTTACATTTCAGCTGTCAATGCTCCTGCCATCTGTAGATCGATTATCACCGTGGCTGACACGTTTATATGTGACACATAAGCACGGCTGAGTGCTGTGGCGTGTATTTCCATATTAGTTCTTCTTCAATGCGTATATGAATTCAACTAAAGAGTCCTACAATTTTATCATTCAACAAACATTTAAGAAAAAAGATTCTCAGATTTCTTACTCTCTGTGGTTTGTAACAAGTGTGAAAGGATCGAGTTGATGGAAACTAAAAACCCCTCCAGCTCCTGCAAAACTTGAGAGGAGACCATCAATCGAAACCGAACCCAAAACTTTGTTTGATGACGAAATGAACTTAGCAAGGGTTCGTGAAATTTTTGCATTTTTTACTTGATTTTATATTTATCTTTAACTGGTATTTCAGAGATAATAAAATTGTTTTCCCAGGAGGCAGCGCTGAAAGTGATCAATAGTAAAAACAAAGAGGAAGCATTAAAGATATTTCCAGAGGTATACATATACCTGTATACACATCAACTCTTTTTTTTTTTTAGTTTTTAAATTAAGCTATACCTGTATACGCATCAGTAATTAATTGTTCAGTAATGCATGTAAAATACTAATGACATTTTTTTTCTTAATTTAATGTCTTTAGGGTCTGAAACCTGTTGGAGAAGTTGCAGTGGATCAAATTTGGTATTTGAAGCCTTATTCTGATGTAGATGCATAGGGTGATGGAGGCAAAGAGTCTTGTTCTTGTGTCTGGTTTTTCCTAATTCTCGAATCTCGATCGTCTTAAGCAAGTTTGTGTATTACAATTTGCTAGTAGAACTACGAAATAAGCTTAGTACATATATATATGCATCAGTCACCTATGTTATGCCATCTTAAATAATTAAATTTTGCCTTTGTGTAACTTTAAAAAAAAAAAAAGAAAAAAGAAAAACATTGGTCTATCGTGTCCATGTTGAATTGATTTCCTCAAATCAGTCAATCTATTGGTAGATTAAATGGAAATTATTGTCACATTTTTTTAATAAAAAGAAATCAATTAAGATATAATTCAATTACAAAAGAGTACAGTTTACCTTAAAGCTGACCTTGCTCATGTATGAGTAGACATCGCAATTAATCCTTGAAACGTGCCTCATTTGAAAATTATTTTATGATCATGGTGCGGGTGCAAAAAATCCTAAACAATAGAATTAAGTTAGTTAGGCAGTTAAACAAAGTGACAGCTGTGATATTTGAACCAACGCCCTTTTCAGACCAGTGCCTAAATGTGGCACCTTGGACCACGTGGCCAAAGGAACTTCAATTATGCTTATTAACTTTTAACTAAAAATAGTTAATGAAAATATCTATCGACAAACTTGAAGGAGCACGGCAACATTCGTGCGGATTATTTTATTCAAAATTAAGATTTCAGACTTTTAGTTGAGTTCAGCTAAAATTGACTTTCTATTGCATCATCATCAACCATAATTTTACATATATAATTAAAATCATCACATCAATTATGTAAATAAAATTATCCATGTTTAACAAATCAAACATTTTATCCGTGCTCTTTTTTTGTTTTGATGTTACCAACTATAATTCTGATCAAATACGTACCTAATTGTTGTGAGACCTAATGATAAAAAATAAGAGATGAAGAGAAAGAAAGCTGGAAATAGATGGGAGTGGGAGAAAAGTAAAAAAAAACGTTGAATAATGATAAATGAGTGAGAGAAAGAGAGAAAGCACACTAATGCTTACTTTATGATAAAATTCAATGTCATTAATTCATTAAATCATAACCGTTGATAATCTTCAAATCTAAAGGCCTAAAACTAATGTAAAATTAAAATATTTTAATTTTTTTTTATACGGACATAATATTAAGTCATATAATCTTATATACTGAATTAAAAAACCGATTCTACTAAACTATATAGTTCAATAAAATGTCTGTATTAAAAAAATAAAGGCCAACCTTACTTGAAAATTATATATATATATATATATATAGTACTTGAGGGAAAAAAAGAAAAAGAAAAAAAGTTGACCTCATCAATGTCAAACAACATAACGAATACATTGTCACACTCTAATAGATTCTTGCATCTTTTTTCATTTATAGTTATCACACAATTAATGAAAATCATTGCCCAAAGTACACTAGAGAAAGGAATGATATGGCATGAATTGTTGCACACTTTCCATAATAACAAGATGATAAATAATTAGGGAGAGGATTTGACTCTAGATTCTCATTATAATATTTTTATTTTTGTTTGGGGGTGCTTGCAATTGCTTATTTTCTTATATCGCTGAGTAAATCTAAATTGAGCTTTATGAATTTGGTTTATACATTTTACAATCTAACCAATATATTTGTCACATTCTCAAACAGTAAAACTTATTAATTTTGTTGATATTTACAATAATCTTTACTAATGATGTTTATGCGATTACCAAATAAAGTTATATTTTTGTCATATTTGATCTATAACAAAAAATTTGTCGTATACGATCTATAATGAATTACTTTTTTTCTTATAATGGAATGACGCAACTAATTAAATTATCGTTCTTTGTCAGATACATGTGTCATAATGATTTATTAATTATTTTCTACAACAATTTATAGATAAGGTCTTCTAAAATTAAATTGAGGATTTGACATTTGAGTTATTTGGTCTCAACTCACCACTATCCTAGTCCCAGAAGTTTTGGCCAATTTCAAATACAAAATTTCATATATATTTGATTGCTCTTAAGTCGTCGTTTACTTACGGAGATGCATTAAAAGAGATCTAATCCTATGCATGCACTCCAATTTTGCTATAGCTACAACATCAGTCGGTAGTCACCTGACTTACATTTCATGATGATCATGGAAAGATTATATATCTTAATTACTTGTAGTAAAATAAGCCTAATAGTGAAGAAGCCAAACCAAAATTAAAATAACTCATCCACCTGCTAAGGACTGTTACACCAAGGACAAAGTTTTTGTTGCCAAATGTGCGCCTTGATACCTAATTGCTGCCACGTCCGTATGTGCTGTATTTTTCACAATATATAGAGCTCTACTTCTCTCTGCCTTTTCCCTCAAATTGTTAAATCACTTAAATATTCTTTTGACTGCTTAAATCCCATTAGTCAGCTATAGGAATGGAAAGCCAGCAGCCCTCTTTTGATCAGCATGAGGATGGGAGCAAGTCCTCTATGGAGTCAGAGCCAAAAATAACTCCGACCCAAGAGCAAATTGAACTAGCTATGGTATGCTTTCTCTTAAAATTAATCAACCTCATATAATTATATGTGGTCTACTTTTTGTTCGTTAATGATACCATACCAATCAAATTAATTATATTTGTATGTTCACGTATACGTACAGTATGCCATTGCGTATATTAAAGCAAAAGAGAAAGAGATGGCTGAGAAACAGGCGGCAGAAGGAGCGGAGGAGGCCAAGCGAGCGGAGAAATCAAATGATGGAGCTGCCAGTGCGCCAGTGGCAACAATTCCTGAAGTTAATAAACTATAAAAACGCACAGAGTCTCTTTAATTTGTGTCTTAATTAATTTTATGTCGTCTCTCCTCTTGTGTACTCGTCGTACATGTAACAACAATATCAATTATCCATAATAAATTAAAGAGTGCTATATATGGCTGGTCATGTTACTGTCTGTCTATTAATTATATGCTAATTGCCTTAATTTGGAATCATTTGAACTTCATTTTTCAATTCTTCACCAAATGTTGAGTAATTAATCTTACAACAACTAATTAAACACAGCGTTTTGGACAAAGTATCAGATACATAAAATTAGACGTTCATCATTATATACATTTATACGCGCGCACACTTATTTGCACAACTGAAACCCGAATAAACCTCCCTTAAACTTAGAGGAGGAGATTAATTATGAATGGTTAGCTGGTGATTCAAACAAGCAGTAGAAATGAACTAAGTAATTAGCATGATTATACAAAATCATAATTATTAGATCGAATAAATGACAATCCTTGTGGGATACTGGGAGAAGATGATAGCTAAGCAGCTGAAACCCTAATTTATGAAGACCGAAACAACTCATCATATCATCTGTAGAGCAGCCGACGGTTACATTGCGCTCAAAGACAAAGCGTTTGTTGCCAAATGTGCCGTATCTTTGTCACCATACGTAGCATGGCTGCCACCTCAAAACATCCCTCAATTCAGATGCTTTTTATTTGACGATACAAAAAAGAGGTTATTTATTTATTTGTTTGAAAGGGAAGAATACATGATGAATTTCTTCAACTTGGGCCAAGGGCAGCCCAATTTCATCGGGCCCATTCTTGGTTAGCCCAGACACCAGGTCATTCAATTATTCAAGTTTCTACTATTTCTATTTTTCCCACATGCATGTCTTTTTTAAAAAAAAAAATTCTCAAGGGATTAATGTCTTCCCGCATATTTGTGGAAGTCCATTTCAAAGTTATTGTTCGGCAGACCTTAGGGCAATACTGCAAAGTATAATGTATCTAAACTTTCAATAGATCTCATATTATAATAATTGAAAGAAAAAATATATATATTATTTCTTACCCCTTATTACAGTTATGAATGTAAACAAACTACTGAAGGAAAATTAATTGCGCTATGGCCGTGGATGAACAATTACTATGAGTGCCGTGGGTTATGCCAAATCCAAGCTCTATTGAGGATCATTCACTCAACATCTCAAATTAATTGTTTTCGAGTTTTGCTATGAAAGTTGCATATTAAATTAGATATAGTTGATTGATAAATTGCATTCCGTCCAAGAACCAAAGCCAATTTCTATAAATTTAACTTGAAAAAGATGCGCAGCAAAGTTGAGCTTTTGCGTACAAGTTTTGTGCAGTTACTTCCCTCAAATATTGTCTAAACACACGCTCTAATTAGCATTTACTACCCACTAAATGCATATAACCATTTAGATTTTGTTGATATATTCATGAATCTTAAATCTTCGTCATGTTCATGTTTACTAATTCATGGATACCCCAGTTGTGTTTGGAACGTCACCGTCCATAATTTGGAATGGAAAATACTAGACTTAAAAAGTATGATTCACTTGGAAAATTGCAAATTGAAGCCAGTCAAAACATCATTTCACATGATTCACTTACACATCTTATCTTTGTCTTGTCTAAATTTCATCATCTATTTTGATCAGGAAAGTACAAAATTACATCCGAGAAAAAGAGCTGGCGTGGGGGCGCCGGGGTGGTATTGAGCATAGACAAAGTAGTGAAATGCGAGACAAAATCCCTTATGAATGGTGCCCAAATTCTGCAGTTCAAACTTGTTCAACTAGAGCCCCATTGCCATTGGCCATCTTGGTTCCTTCTAAGGGTTTCTCTTGGCCCATTTCAACAGAGCCATTTCCTGCCGATGGTTTCTCAGGCTCGCTCTTCTTGTGATAGATGAAGTACAAAATCAACTGCATTGTGCCTAGCCCACACCCAAATCCATTGGGAACCTGGAACATTAAATTACTTAGAACATCAATGAACTAGTATAATCATAATTCTCCAGAGTTCAAGAGCAATGAGGTCAAAAAATATAAAACTTACGGCCACAAAAGGGTCACGGCCAAGAAGGCCAAACACAAACCAAGAAGTGCCACATAGGAAGACAAATAGTGACAAGAAAAATGGCATGAACTCAACACTCTTTGTTTTAATCACCATCCTCTGCATAACACACACATTAAAAAATAAAATTGCTCATAAATATAAGCTGAAGCCAATTGAATACTTATTTTGAAACAATTGAGACAATAAAAGGACTAAAATTAATTAATTAAGTGAGCTTACCATGATAGAAAGAGGTGACGCATACATGATAATGGAGAAAATGGTAGCAGCAAAGCCACAGAAAATCTTTCTAGCGTTGCCATGAAAGGCTAAGAGAGACACCAAGACAACAGCAGCGAAGGTTGTGAGGACGAGCATGAAAAGCCCAAAAATTTTCGCTTTCTCCTTCTTTGGCGCAAAGAGTAGGAAGATCAAAACATATACGATCTCAATTGCTGCACCGGTTCCGTTGATTGTTGATACCAAAATGTTGTTCTTCGACACAAAAGGGAGACCATACCTGAAGTATAGCAAAAACTTGGGTTGAAAAGCAAAATCTTCAAAAGTTGCAAAAACTGGGCGGTTTCATAAAGAAATTAACAAGAAACCCACCAGGCAGAGAGGAGGCAATTGAGCAAGGTCATCACATAAGGAATTCCAGAGAATTGCTCTGTGGATTTCCTTCTTACAATCCTCCTAAATGTGATTCTGCATCAAAGATTTTCTTCAGAAAGAAAAAAGAAATACCAGAAAAGCAGAAACCAACTGCTTTCTTCGTTACCCTTTCCAAGAAAAGATCAAGAATTGGTAAAAACTAAGTTTTGAAAAAGAAAGAGAAAACAAGAGTACACAAGCTAAAGAAAAGTAACATAATCAAGAACTCAAACATTTGCAAAGATGAGTCTTTTTTGTATGCTTACGTTGGAGCCAAGAAGAGAAATAAGGCAGTAGCATTTCCTGGCAACAAAAATACAAAGAAAACGCAAAATCAAAACAAGCCAAGAAACGTAAACCAAGAAACACAACAGCACAAAGAACATAAAAAAGCTCACCAAAAACACCGAACACGAAATGTGCAATATCCATTATCTTCTTCTTCAAATCTTATCTTCTTTGAAAGAAGTAAAACGAACCCAGACGAGGAAACCACTCAAGAAAATGAAAACAAGCACAAGTTTCTTTGTGAATTGTAAAATGACTTGTGAGGAGCAGACTAGAAGCAAAAGCGGTTTATATAGAGAATTCAAAGAAACTAACTGTAATGCAGTAAAATAATAATAAAAGTATTTTTTATTTGGTGCTTATCCGCGAGGGAACTTTTATTTTATTTTTTGGTTAAGGAAAAAGGGAAAATGGGAGGCAATTCTTGTAATGAAACTGTTGCTAACTGACATGAAAACTGAATGATACGTAGTGGGAAGTGAAAGTGATGCAAAGGATGGGGTTAAAAAGTATTAAATTATAAATTAATAGAAACTTAAAATATCTTATGAATTTTTGGATTTAAAAAATTGGGAATATTAATCTTATTTCTTAAGAGGTGTCCGGCATAAGAATTAGAAATTTAGAATCGGTAGGGGGAATTTTGACATAAGAAATGTCACGCATTTGTTGCGGCTATGTCTGCCGGTAGAAATAAGGTGAGCATTTCAAATATTATGAAAAAAAAAAAAGCAAACTGAAATTATAAATTTATGATTACAAATGTGATAGGGTTGTCCTATTTTTGTGAATTTAATGGTAATTGGACACATATTTTTGGATGATTGAAACTATGCAGTAATTATTAGGCTCCATTTGATATAATTTTTTAAATTGAAATTATTTAGGTAGAGATTTTATCTAAAAAAATTTAGTTATTTGATTGTGAATGAGGGTTTTTATTAAAAATTATAAAGTTATAATAATAATAGACCAGTTTTTAAAGTTAAGTTATAAAAAATTGAAATAAAATTATCAAATAAGTAAAGAATATTTTAGATATTTCAATATTTGAAAAAAGCTTTTTAACTTCTATTGTAAAAAATTTGAATGTTGTTTAGTACAGACAAAATAATTTATTTAATTTTTAAAAACCCAATAAAAAAAAAGCCAAACAATAATAAAAAAAATAATTAATTATAATCATTAGATAAGTCATACTAAATATGTACTTAAATATGAGTGTTTATATTTTTTATTGATTTTTATATAATGTCTTGCATTTCAATTTCATTTGGTAGAAATTAATTGACTTGTAAACACACCATTAATTAGCTTGTCAAGGTTCATATTTGGTAGAAATTGGATGAAAAAAAAAAATTTGATAGTTATGCAGAACAATTGACTGAAAAAACTCAAGAATGAAAGGTCCGTGGAGCATCAAGAAGTGAAAGAAATTTCCCAATTTTGCCAGAGGGAAAATATCAATTGTTAATTAGCTACGATCTTATACTAAAAATAAAATAAAAGAAAATAGAGATGATATACAGAAAATTCTTTATCTATCAACAAGATTGTGGTTTAGCAAAGTTGGGGGCAATCATGTCAATTGGCGTAGATACATTTCTTTCGGTTTTGGAACATCCAGAAGCATTGGTCACGAGTTAAAAGAAAATAAAAGGGAAGGTAGACTTGAAACAGTTAAAATCACACGTGTGATGATGGCACGGCACGGTAGGTAACGTAACGATGTTCAGTTACGGGTGACGTGTGTTGATGGGTCCCACTTTCGGCTGACGCATGTATTTACTAACAAAGAGACGGATTGTGTCTGGAGTTGTAAATGGGGGTGCCGTGCCCCATTCCCTATTCGCAAGCACTAGCAGCAACTGGAATCCTATGAATTTTGGGTTCCTAAAGTTGGTAACTCGGTATTTGTATTATACATATTTTTTTTCTTTTAATCTATTGCTGAAAATCAAATCTTACTTTAGATATTAGATTATAATTTCTTTTTGTTTTCCCGACAAAAGAATATGATATATAATATTATTCGAAAGTTCCTACTTGATGTTGTGTCCGCATCTCGAGGAAGATAGTTACTAATAAACAGCTCTAAAGTGATATAAAGTCATGAGTTCTATTTAATTTTCTTGAAAAAAAACAAACCCAATATTAATTTTTTTTATCATTTTATAATTAATTACCAATAACTTAGTCAGCCTATATTTTAAATAAAAAAAAAGACACTTACACCTGTAAGATGTGGAGAAATAGTTATATAGACCCCCTAAGTTTTCAGGAGGGATACCAAAACCTTCTTTTGACTATAATATCCTTTGACTTTTTTAACTCAAAAAAAATTAATTATAATGTTTTATAATAAATAAAAATATAAAATAAAATAAATGTAAAAATATATACATTTTAAAATAATTTTTTAATTTTAAAAAATATTTTAATACTTTACAATTTTATAACTTATTATATTTTATAACAAATATAAACATAATATTAAAACAAATATATAAAATTTTATATTATTTTCCATATTATATAAAGTAATTCTAATATTATTAATGCATGAGATATGTTTTATTAATTGTAAAATCTACTTAACCCAAATATTTATTTAAATTTTTATAATAAATAAAAATGTATTATTACAATAATTATAATAATTTATATTTAAAATTATATTTTATATATTACAAATATTATAATATTATTAGTCTATTAGATAAATTAAAATATTTAAATATATTTTTATTATTAAAAAAATAAAATTAATTTTTTAATTATTATCTACAAAAGATGTTATAGCGAAAAAGTGATCTTAATACATTTTATTGAAAACTCAAGAATTTTTACATAATCATTTTTTCAAATTTTAGAAGTGTAGAGATCCCTTTTGGCTAAATAAATGGAATGTCACATCTTTGATATTTGCGGCTAATCCCTCACTTTTTTTTTCTTCTTATTTTTAAAGGAAAAGAGATGGGTAAGCTCAAATTAATTTTTACCCCCCTTCCCACACCCAATGCTCAAACCCGAGTCTACATAAGTGAGGGGCGATAGATTACACTGTCAACCGAATCGGCTCTGCCCTTGGGGGTTGTTGCTAATCCCTCACTTGAGTCTTAGAATTGAAGGTAATTACAATTTGTACCAAGAAACAACACCTTTTTTTATTTGACCCGAGTAGGTTAAAAGGAAAAAAAAAAAAAAGACAAATATGAAAGAAATTTTGGTTTGACCAGAAAAAAGAAATGATTCAATTATGGAAATGGTTATGGCAAATTGGCAATCACGTGAATATAAATGCGTACAAGTTGGATAATCGGCATGAAAAACCTAGTGAAAATAATCTTGACGAAAAGTGACTTTCAATTAGAATATTGATTTAACTGTTTTTGAGAACACACATGCTAGGAATAGGAATTTTATCATGATCAAAGCAAATTTAGAAAGGAGCATTTTCCTGTTAACATTATAAAAAGACTCCAATTAAACTTTAAAACTTTTGAGAGCATGAAGTAGAGGTGGAAAAATGAGTCTATTTTTTTTCCGCAATTAGAAGATCAAAGAACTTGTCGTCGGTAATCAAACTTACTTGAGTGGCGAGCCCATTTGAAAGGTGAGTACGTGATGCAAACTAAATTGATTGTCAAAAATCCCAAAAAAAAAAATTGCACGATCAATTGCATTGGACATGTGTACAAGGTCCTACAGTAAAAAAGAATTGATTACAGTGTATGGATTGATACCTAGCTGCTATACTTTTGTACATTTGTCGGTTCTCCATAGAGAAATGATATATCATGCATCCATATACATATGTATGTATGCTGTAATTACGAGTGTGTGTATTTTTTTCCCTTTTTTTTTCTCTTGTTTTGTTCTCTTTCTCCTCAACAACTCAAAATTCTGATGCATCAAAATCAACGAAACAGCCAGTTTCCAACCCCCAAGAATTTTCTAACTACCCCGCACCGGTGGAATGAGAGAGGGAGGCTGTACAGAGGAATGGCTGGCCACACATCACATGCATTGCAAATGCAATGAACCAATTTTAAGGCATGCAGGATCTGGGTCGCTCAAAAGCTTGCTCAGTTAAGACTTTACACCAATCAAAAAGCTTTTTCTGACACGTCTCGTGACTTGTGGCAAATAGAGACCTGTTCATTTAACATGTGATCCATGGTATTGAAGTTAGTGATTAATTTTAAAATAAATTAGAGATAATATAATCAATTATTAGATGTATAATATATATATTTAGATTTAATATAATCACTATTTGTATGATGAAAATTTTTAAAATAAATATACATATGTCATAATATGATTTATTTATTATATGGCTAACATAATAGTTTTGATATATTCTAAAATTTCTCTATTTATGCATATAGTAAAAATTTAGCAGTTTTAGTTGTTTATATTGCAGTACTGAGTGCCAAATGGTTTTAGTTGTTTCATTTATTATATTTTTACTTTTCCAAATGTTACAATATTTGAGATTTCTTATATTTTTTATTTATATTTGTACATATTTTTTAAAGCTATAAAACTTATCGGCATGTCGACACCTGCTTATATAAGGTCCATGAGTACGTAGGTTATTTCAGCAGACAATTATATATACTGGGACTACAACTTATATACATTAAATTTTATGAAGCACTTGCCTAAATCACTTACCCTCACAAATATTCAAGAATTGTCCATTCCACTTGGATTTTCACAAAAGAAAAAGATTGTAACTAACTCCACTTAATCATACTTAATTGAGAGAGAATGAATGCATAAAGATTCCAACTATTGCTCTTACAATAATACTCCACCACTTAGCCTTGGAAATGGAGAAATTTACTCCCAAATGTCCTAGTACTTTTTTTTTTTATATCCTATCTTCTATGATCTGAGATCAATAAAAAGAGGCAAGTTATATATCTTTTAACGTTAGGTCATTCTACTATACAATTACAATTCCAAGGCCAGGCCGTTTATTAGAAGCTGTTATGAAATTAATGCTTTAATATTATTTCAGGTGCCTTCTCAAAATATGCACATTCTCTTCATAGTTGACATGAGCTTTCTTTATTATTATTGCTAATTGTTCCAATTTTCTAAGCATACATGATTTTATCGAGAAAGTGGAGGACCCTGGATTACAACATCTTCACTATTTAATGCAAAACAATAGTGCATGTGTCAAAAGGGGGTTTAATAGCTTTATTAAAATTAAATCGCATAGTTTAATAATTTTTATGGATGATTTATTAAAAATTTATCTATCCGTATAACTAAAAAAAAAAGAGGGAGTGTATATACATATTTGTATCTGTATGTATGTGTATATATATATATATATATATATATATATATTAGTGTTAATTTATTCCAGAATTTTATACTTTATTAAAGTTAAACCAACCATTCACCAATGGTTTATAAAGTGGAGAGTCCTGAAGTACAACATCTTCCCTATTTATTCCAAAACAATATTGCATGTGTCAAAAAGGGGTACCTTTCAAATCCATCGGAACGAATGCATGTCAATTTTTGTCTTTTTTCGTAATTCTTGCTTCATCTTATTCTAAATTTTGCCCAAACGATCCCTTTTACTCCGCCACCACGCAAATGCAAAAAGGATATAAATTTTATGGTTCAATAATAATGTTGCTTTACCAAGACTAGATCATCCATTGTTATCATTATTAATTTTACTGTTAATCATAATTGAACACAAGACTTTCGAGTAACAATTCAATGTATTATTATGTATTATGTCTGAATCAAATTCAATGTGGATGAGGCTTGAATTAACAAATTCCTTCTTGCTCGTCAAATTAACTTCTTAATTTCTCGATCACATGACCGGAACCTGGCTCAAGTTTGTGACAAAGGAGTTTTAAGTTGGTCCATCGTGTAATTAATTGGTCTCATAAGTCAAAACTTATACTGATATTAATTATGACCGAATCGATTAATTGGAGATTCTGGGTTTGCCTTGTAGTTTCAATAAATGGCTTCCACTGCCAATTGAATACTGTGGCAGTCTGGCTTCGTTATTGGGTACCTATGTATTGAGGACTCACGATCTATAAGATAACGGATATTTTTATCCATCTTAAACTTTGTATTTACAACTCAGGTCATAATAAATTTTTAATATTTTATTCTATTTCTTATGTTAATTTGGTAACAGAAAAAATATATTGTCGAAGAATAAATGTGGTATTTTGACAATTAAACAAACTATTACTTTAATATATTGAAAGGTATCAAATAATCAAATTTTATATAAAACTGTCATCTTTATCATTCGACGGTGAGTTTTTTTTTTTTCATTATTGTTGCAACACTAAAATTAAAATTAGTCATTAAAAATTTATTAGTTATGTGAGTTGGATAATTAGTGTACGATGGAGACGTCATTCCCCGCTAGAACAGAAAGCGGATGAAACTAGTGATTAAATGCATAACACCTGTTATCTTTTAGATATCCTCATAATTAGGCCCCACCTAATTTACTATTTTTTAAAACAATGTTACAAGTTGTGAAATGAGTCGGTCCAATTAGAAGCCAATAAATGACAGATGTGTATCTGGCTTGTTCTATAGAAACTTGTAAATCACCAGAATTTTGGGTTGATCAGTTGGTTGAAGCTCGTTTTTGAATCCTTCTGAAAATCAAAGTTATTGGTCTCGAAAGTAACATTTAACTTACGTTTGCGCTTCGTCCCTATCACTCAAGAAATTAATACCATGTACTTATTGTTCGGCTTTGTTTTTGAAAACACATTTATTTTTGACCAGTAATAAAAATTAATCATAGCCTAATCTACACGATACTTAATTTAATGAAGCATTAATTATATATATATATATATATAAATTTCTTATATGGAAAAGTAATAAAGAAAGCCAAAACATAAATTATTCGGTGTGAACGTTTGCATGCGCACTTGAACTGAAATCTTAACAAAACAAATTAAACAATTTTATTTCATCTGAATAAACTTTTCTTTGCATATATCACAGTTCATCAAGTCTAGAGTAAATCCAACACATTGAAACAAGCATTATTTTTGTAGCTTTTCAAGATTGTTTTACTAGGCTTCCAGTTCAAGTCCGTATTGAATGATGAGCACAAAACCGTTTCGACACGATTCCATGTTGCCGGTGCAAGTTTTCAGGAACATTTGTCATTTCCCTCTAAATTGCTTCATTGTTTTCCTGTTCTCTTGCTGCTTCAAATACGCACGAAACTTTAGAAATGAGAATGTCAAAGAAAATCCATTATCATTATGATCATGAGAAAAATTATTGGGCGTGGTGTTTTCATGGGGACCAATTTCTTTAAGGACCTGTACAGCATATATCATAAATGAGAGCTGTATATTTCTATGCATTGCCCTCAAAGGAAGGACTCTTCTTATTCAAAGTGCTTCACATTGTGTAAGGATTGCTTAGAAAAGGTTTGGCCGCATACGCAAACCTCGAGCATTTATAGTCGAAATAGCGGATAGCTAGGGACAATATTCATGGCCAAAAACATCCCAATTATTTAATATAATATGCACTCAGAAGTAGGAATCCAATTTGTGGACGCAAGTTCATAAAGCATTAATGATTCTCTTCGAGCATTTTTCTCTATAATTGATCATTCTTCCATTTGGCATTTTCAGTGACCTATGAGCCAGGTAACTAAAATAAATATTATATAACTAATAAATTAATCCTTCTAGAGTCCAGTTTATTAGTCATTAAAAATTTATTATTTTGAAGTAATCCAACTCAATTTATAAAAACATAGTAAATGGAATTTTGTTGCATGTCAGAATGTGTCAATCGAGGATATGGCATATGCTAACTTTTGTAAATTTGTTTTTATGGTATTGTTATATATCGTGATTTTTTTTTTTGTTTATTTAATATGCTAAGCTATTTATGCGGGGCAGGTTTTTGTAACATTAATTGTTGAACACAATCAAATTGTTAAAGAGAAGCATCCTTTCATAAAGCCAAGAACCGACCTAATTAATAGTGGACCAATTATAATCTTATCAATTCGAAAGCTCAGAGGGAAGGGCTACATTATTCTGGATAACAAAGATCTGCCCAGTTTTGCATTATTATTTTGTTGAGAGAATAATTTATCATCGTCAGAAAAGAGGAATAGAATTGTGAATTTATTGAACTCTAGAAGGATTAAACATCCTAATTGGAGAAGGTATACATGTTACGCTTTAACCAAACATAAAAGAGTTCAACGATTATGCAATCTTTTTTTTCCTCCCCTTTCCAGCCTTTATTCCATTAGAACATTCGATACATTTCATCGCGCACGAACTGTTTGATGACCCAACTCAAAAAGTACTAGTGATTCTTGTTTTTTCTTTTGTCAGCTTTGTTTTCTCTGATTAATTTAAAATATTTAAGGAACTTATTTTGATTAATTTGGAATGCGTTCCTCCAAAATCGAGACTGGTCAAGTAGCTATCTCTCACTTCAATTTTTTTAATTATTCAACCCAAAAACCACACCCCCCCCCCCCCCCCCCCCGGGCCCCGGGGTACAACGCTCCATACTCAACTTGTTAGGCGAAACTTCATTCTTCAAACACTTCCATTTAGAAATTTCACTGATTATTTGGACAGGAAACTTGTAATACGCACACACACAACGCTCCATACTCAACTTGTTAGGCGAAACTTCATTCTTCAAACACTTCCATTTAGAAATTTCACTGATTATTTGGACAGGAAACTTGTAATAAATATATAGAATACGTCGTAAATTAATTGTCACATTTTTTGGATCTATTATAGTCCAATGCTTCATGTATCATACTTCTCTCATTGGGTTGAGTTGGAATCACATTTTTCATTGCAAAATCTCATGTTTTTTCATTATACTTCTGAGTTTTTTTGTTATATTTTATGCCGAAACGTTTGGGAGGGTGATACTGAACCTAAGCTTGCAACGATCTGTGAGCATGGTTGTAACTGACACCAATTGTATCATTGCATTTCGCTTCTTTCATTGTTGCTGTTAGTTCGTGCCGCCTTTTAAATTTAGTGGAAAAGAGGGGGAAAAAATTCCACAACTGAGCCGGCTGAACTTGCATATTATAAAAACCCTTTTCGTTGAGGTCTCATCATTTTTGGCTGAATCCAGGATTGGTTTCAATATGCATGATTTAGACGGTTGGTGATGTTTATCGATCTTTATGTTGTTCGATTCAATACACGGAACCAAATCCTAACACCCACGCGAAGAAGAAGCAAAAGAGAGAAGAATTAAATTAATAACAGTTTTGCCTGACTTCTATAGATCATACAAAGAACTGAGCTCTTTTATCAGCTGGCAGGTATACATCATCCGTAAAACTGTTAAGTTTGAAAACCTGGAGACAAATTTGCCAAACTTTACCAGCAAAAACTTTTGCTTCTTCTCGTTTGTTCTACACTGCTTCTATTTTGATCGTTTACCGACACCAAGTATTGCAGGTTGGCGTATTTTGTGATGACACATGCCAGGCATGCTTTATAATTTTTTTTTTTAATTTTAATTTATGGGACCAAAGCTGCCTTATTAGATTGCCGTCCATCTTACCAAAACAAGTAATCGATTCACTTTTCAAAAGATTCTGGAGTCTTCAATTGTAGACCAATCCCAATAATCTTTCTCTGATGATGACCATGAATAAAGAAAATTTAAATTACTTTCTTTTTTTAAAAAAAAAATTATGTATACTTGGTATATACATAACTTCAAATTCTTATCAATAGTAATACAAGGCAAATGCTTCTTTTACTTTGTTAACAGAACGTAATATTTTATCTATCAGAAACTTTAAATTCATATTTTAAAAAGTACAGACAAATGTATTTGAGAATTTTTTGTAAACGCGTGTTTTCCATGCCAAAAAAATTATTATCAATAATAATACGAAACAAATGATTATTATCTTCTTAACGCAATACGACATCTCAAGTATCGGTAAGTCTTAAATTTGTATTATAAACTATGCTGATGAATGGATCAAATAATTGCTATATATGATCATATCAATTGACTGCCTTTTAACTTATTACATTGCTTAAATCGAACACGAAAGAAATAAGAAATAAATACAAGCAAGCGAAACGAATCACGTCAACTATTATATAGGTGGCCATATCTTGGTTTCATAGGCCATTTTCGTCTATCTCATTCTTGAGTGCTCCATAAATTTTTCGGTCTGTGACATTGAACTTTCAATGTCTTATTAAAAACCCATCATTCACTCAAAATATTCCTGGGATGTGATTAATTGATTCATTCTGAAATTTAAGGCGCCTGAAAAAAGGAAAAGTTCCAGTTTATGTCCAAATTTTGTGAGTCAATTACTTGGACATGAAGATTGTGGTCAAGACAAAACACAAATCCTGCATCAGTGCATAATTGCATAAAACGTTTGCCTTTCACGCAAACAAATTGCATATGCACAAATTTACAAATTTTGTAATTCAAAGCTTGTACTGATTGTTCCGGCGAATAAATACGAGGAGGAACTTTCACGTAACAGGTGAAAGCCAAGTCCATCAATTCATTTACGGCCCAGTTAACAATCTAGCCCAGAACATAAAATATCTGTGGCATAATATTTCAGCGCCCTTTCAATTTGAACACTCGAAAACTAATGTCTCTTTGATTTGACTCAATAGGAGAATCATTACACTCGATAATTGTAAGAGTAAGGGTTTGAGTTTTTATAAGAATTTTCTAAAGATTAGTTTCACTTTTTCATGTCTCTTTCTTATGAAAAGTGAATGGAGTAGACACTCCTAAAAAAGGTTTAAAAAATCTAAGTAGTGCTTCAAAAAATTAATATACACACTATAAGAAGGTCTCAGTTATATAATCTGATTATAAATATCAATTTAACATCTAATTATAAATATTAATTTTAACATCTGATGGAGTATCAATACCAATTTGTGTATAACATAATTAAAAAAAAAAAAAAAACTCAAGAACAGTTTTTCTTTTGATTCAATAACCAGCAGGGAGGAGGCATCTTTACAATTGAAAAGCTGACAGGCAAAATTGATTTTTATATAGAGTATTTTATATCAACCGTGTGTTATAAGAACAATTCTATTACAACTGTGATGCCATGCATAGTTATGCAACTTTTCTGCTGATTATGACAATCACTATCAAAAGGCCAAATGAATCACAACCAACCAACACACTAAAACAAAAACCAAATTGCAATGCTTCGTTTCCAAAAATAGTCATTTTGCATTTTCAACATCCCATCACTGGAAAATCAACGCAAAAAATAAAATTAAAATAGTACTTTTGATATTAAGAAACTACTTCATCGTCTCTAACCATTTAATTTGAAGGTCGTGATCCTTGAGTACAACAAACATCTTCCTATTTTCTTTTTCGAGAAAAAGTTTAGTGGCTAACCAGAAAAGCTCACTTCCTGTCTCAATTCCAGGCATGCTACGCAACATATCCATAACTTTTGCAATGCTATGACTACAGTCATCTTTCCTGGCCAATATAATTGACCTTTTCTCTACAGCGTCACAGATGCGACCCAATTGCGTATACAATTTATGCAGCTTCATGTCTCGCCCGAATTGAAGTTTATCTTTTTCTTGCTTTACCTCGTCTAGGAGGAGCCAAACAAGTAGAACATTCAGTGCTAATGTCCGTCCATATTCTCCTCCTAACCATACATTCTGTTTAAGTATCAAGCACAGCTCGTTCCTTAATCCTTCTCCTGTAGCAAGAACGTGTTGAACAAAGATTCAATGCTGCGCTCGTCAACATGTTTCAAGCCTCTTCAACACATTTTTTTGTTACATAAATCTATCCTATTATGAAATGAGTATCTACAAGAACATGCAAAAGTATAATATCCTCGAAATATAATAATAAAACTGAAATTTAAATTAGTTGTTTTTCTAGAAAAACAAAGATTGCTAAGAACAGAGAAATTATGTCGATGAAAGGAACTTTTTACATTGCTCAAGTGGAATTAATAAATCCTAAGATCGAATTTTTTTTTTTAAATATAGTTCCCTGTAGAGTTATGAAATTATTATTTTGCGGCAAGATACTTAACCCTGTTCGATCATCGAATATATTAATAATCTGAAAAAAAAAAAACCAATATATCAAATAGTTTCTTTTTAAGATTGTGTGTGTGTGTGTGTGTGTGTGTGTGTAATAACAATTGGGCAGCAATAACTTAATGGAAAAATGAAAGAAGGGATGACGAAACTTACAGATGTAAGATGGATCTAGTGCCAAAGTCCTCTATTCCGGAGAGCCATCTATAAATTAATTTAATAGTTGACTACGGTTTTATTATGAGGAGTAATGGTTATACTCGAATTATAAAAATAACTTTAGGCTATTTTTGTCAATTCATAATCTTTTGAAGCAGAAGCAAGTCCAAGAATGAACCGTGGGCAATGGAAAAACAACCCAATACAACACAAGTAGACGACTTGATGATATCTATTTTAATGCGGCAAAATTTCAGTACCATGAGAAATGAGAACCACATATTTGCCCCACATCCAATCACATATTACAAAAATCCCTCATCACAAAAGCTACGGAAACAACACTCAGAATTGAGCGTACAATTACAACAAATAATCAAGACCCCAGATCAAGCAACTTGGTCCTGCATCATCAGAAAACACCTCACTCAAAATGCACCAAAAGACGCTCTTGTTATTTACAACCAAATTCGCCGTAAAGGACCCTACGTTTTAGGCCTGGTCCCTTTAATTTTCAAGGCATGTGCGTCTCTATCAAGCCTTAGCTACGGCAAAGCTTTGCACGCCGAGGCTGTCAAGTTTGGTGCAGATACTGAAGTCATGATTGGAACTTCATTGGTTAACATGTACGCTAAATGCGGCAATATATTAGCTTCCCGTAAAGTGTTTGATGAAATGCCTGACAGAAATGTAGTTACGTGGAATGCTATGATCGGTGGGTACTTGAGTCATGGGAATACAGATTCTGCATTTGGGTTATTTGCTCAGATGTTGGAAAGAACAGATGTAACTTGGATAGAGATGATTGATGGGCTTGCAAGGAGTGGGGATACGGTTAAAGCTAGAAACTTGTTTGACAAGGTACCGGTAGAGTTGAAGAATGTGGTCACATGGACTGTTATGATTGATGGGTATGCGAGTAGTGGAGAGATGGAGGCTGCCAGAGAACTTTTTGAGGTTATGCCACAAAGGAATTACTATGTGTGGTCATCGATGATTTCAGGGTATTTCAATAGAGGTGATGTAAAGGAAGCTAAGGCTATGTTTGATCGGATTCCGGTTAGGAATTTGGTGAATTGGAATTCATTGATTTCTGGGTTAGCACAGAATGGTTTCTTTGAGGAGGCATTGGAAGCTTTTTGGAGAATGCAAGGTGAGAGCTTTGAGCCGGATGAAGTTACGTTTGCAAGTATTTTATCAGCTTGTGCTCAGTTGGGGTGGTTGGATACTGGTAAAGAAATTCATAGTATGATTGATAAGAAGATGATAAAGCATAATCAGTTTGTTTTGAATGCATTGGTTGATATGTATGCCAAGTGTGGGGATTTAGCCAATGCAAGATCGATTTTTGAAGGAATGGTGCACAGGAACATTGTCTGTTGGAACTCTCTGATCTCAGGTTTTTCCATTCATGGACAATGCCAAGAAGCCCTTGAGTTTTTCAGTAGAATGGAGATCACAAATGAGATGCCTGATAAGATCACATTTTTGTCTGTTCTTTCAGCTTGTGCACATGGGGGTTTCGTTGATGAAGGCTTGGAAATTTTCTCCAAGATGAAGAATTATGGCTTGGCACCAGGCATCCAGCATTATGGGTGCTTGGTTGATCTCTTGGGACGTGCAGGAAGATTAAAAGATGCTTACAATTTGATCAAAACATTGCCAATGAAGCCAAATGATGCAGTTTGGGGGGCACTGCTTGGAGCTTGTCGGATTTATGCAGACACAGATATGGTAGAACAGATTATGGAAGAGTTAAGCACATCAAATTCTACCTTGGACTCTGGTGATGATTCACATTATGTACTGCTGTCAAACATTTATGCTAGTTCTGATAGATGGGAGCAGGCTGAATCAATGAGGCTGGTCATGGCAAAGAAAGGGCTTCAAAAGATTCCAGGGTGCAGTTCAGTTATGCTTAACAATGTTGTGCAGCACATTACTACTGTCAGCGGGCAAGATTAGAGGTTTTGAGTAGAGTACAAACCAATTTGAAGGCAGAAGCCAGGTGGTGGACTTCGTAGCTATTTAGCTGTTTCAATTTTAAGCCTATCATGTCATCATTTCCATGAATTTTGATGGGTACACCAGAGAATTGTCCAATGACAGGCTATCGGTTCAATTGAGTGTTAAAAATGCAAGCCTGAAGCTGCCTAAAATTGAAGATTTTCATATCTATTTAATTTAACTATTAATCAACTGTACTGTAGATACACTCACTCTGTTGTACTTGTAGTCCCCCCCCCCCCCCAAAAAAAAAAATAATACTGTGAACAAAATCATATTACCTTAATTTGAACTGTTCTTTTCCTAGTGAAAAAGAGTCACAGTATATAAGATATACATACTCTATTTGAGCACTCTGAAATCAGTCCAACTAGACAACACGAAAAGAGTCTGCTATCTTCTTCAAATCCATGTAGTGCCTCTTCCATTGAAGACCTACAAAATCATTGCAGTGAGAACAGTTTCTCCAACAGCGCTATAGTTCTGCATTTATGATATTACAGAAAGTAGGGTAAAATCCCATACCATTTCCAGTTACACTGAACAAGTAAAGACGATTTCCAGCCGCAGTTGCTCTTATCAGCACATGAGGTGGCTCCAACTCATATCGGTAGTATGTTCGTCCAGAGTGCTCTTCTACATTCATGCTCAAAACTTTCCCCTCTACATTTTCTCCTATGACTTCTGGTCCAAATGCATTAATCACTTTTTCTGGAGGTCCAATCTTTTCAATTGTAGCGTCATCACCAAGATCTATAATCATAAACAGAAGCACACCAGAAAAATGTAAGATGTTGAAAAATGTAGCCGTAGAGCTCGGTGTAACTGAAGTTTTAGTTGAATTGAGTGGGAACTGAATCTATGCAAACTCTCTGCAAAATCTGATAGCAGAAAGCTAATAGAAAAGAAATCTTAGCAAATGAAGTTAGAGCTCACTATCTGCAAATCTGTGAACGGGAGCAACAATGACAAACAACCGTCCTTCCTTTGGGCTGGCAAATCTCAAGTCAATCTCTGTGCCACCTAGATCCGCGATTGATACTGGAACCTATGATGTAGTAAAAAGAGAATCCAGACAATAGACAAAATCAATTATGTGAAAGAGAAAGAAGCAAAGAAAACAGACTTCTGCAAACATTTACATAAAGAACACACTTGCGATGATGAGACAGGAGTATAAAAATACAAGTATAGAGCTAAGACTTTGCGTCAAGTATGGAGCTTAGCACCTCATCCCATTCTTGAGGAACTGAAAAGAGATATGGAATGATTGGACTCCATCCAACACCATGCCCTCCAGATTTATCGTCCGGTCTCCGATAAGTCCTCCAACCTGTCTGAGTGAATTTTTATCTATTAAGGTGCCATAAACATACAAATAGGAAGGCAAAGAAATGCAGCACGCAGGCAGTTTTGAGATTTAGTTTCTGGTTGGTTTGAGGATCAATAGACAAATTTGCATAGTCTCTATACATCCAATTACAGCCATAGACAAGGACTGTGTTATCTTTACAATTTACTTATATAATTATGAACATAAATTACTTCTTATATCCTAAACTGAAAAGAGGTATGAAAGGCTCCACTAACCACGCAATCAACAAGCTGGAGACAATCAATTTTCTGTACGAATATCATTCAACAATCTGGATTTTTTGTCCCCTAAAGTTCATGGGAATGCATGTTTAAATCATGATATATCAGTTTGTCGATCTAAGACATACCCAAATAAGAAAAGAAAATGATAACTTTTGCTGTTGCATGATAATATCTTAAGTATAAAAAACAGAAAAATAGAATGGATGCAACAACCAAAACTAACCTTGTTCATCAGGTTCAGACAAACCAGGTACCCTCCCAGCTAGAAGGCCTTGTTTCACAACAGCCAATCCATCTGTTGGAAACCCCAGAACTGCAGAGGATATTAAAGAAGCCCCTGATACTAACACTGATCTTCTCTTCGTAACTCCACCAACAGCGTCACTTCCTGTGGCGCATGCAACAGCTTTAACCCTTGGAATCCCGTTTTCTACCGAAGATATTTGAGCAAGAAAGCTGCAGGTACTGAACAAATTTGTTCCCATTTTACCTCAGTCCTTAAACCCTTTAATACGAGCGCCTTTTTAAGCGCAAATCGACGAGAAAACTAGTGGCTTGGTTTATTAAAGAAAATATTCTAGAGAGAATTGAAGGGGTTAAATGCTGTTTTTTTCTTTTTCTTGGGATTTCGTTTTTGTGGACGTGGAGTCACTGCAGTTGTTGTTGCGGATTCTTTCTGATAATAAATAGTCGTTTGGGTCCTGACACGTGGCGCACTGGTATTTTACCAGTTGGCTGACTTTTATTATGTGCCCCAGTCGATGTAGTTCTCATAAAGTCAAATAAATCTCCATTTCTATCCATCGAGTGAATTAAGATTACGCTATTTCTCCAATGTCGAAAATTTTCAAAATGACATTTAATTAAAAACCACCTTCTAATGAACGTCAAAACCCCAAAAAAAATTATTAATAAAAAAGTTAACCTAGATCAACAAGTTCAAACTCAGTCGATGTAACCCCGCGGACCCAGTTTGAATCGGCCAGAATTTGGCCATAAACAATGCAATCAACAATCAGATAGATGTAAGGTCCGGGCATATATATACTGAACTATAATATTAAACTTTGTGGCAAAGCAGCAAGCATGTGCGCCAGAAAGAGATGAGACTGGCCATAATGTATGTGAATGCTATAATATCATTAAATATTTCCTATACAGAAGTATACAATCAATTTGAAGCTGTCTATACAAGACTCAATGTAAGAAAACAAAAATACCATTAGTTAAACTTGGGAAATACTCTATACTATAACGAATTAGTGGTGCTACAGCCTAGTGGAACCAGAAACTTTTCCAACTGAAGTAATGTGCACAGAAACAATATGGCCAAATGTAAGAGATCCTAATCATAGTCAAGGCAACTGCACAGGAAGTTTCCAGTTGTTAAATTCAATAAGGTCTCTATTCACGATAGACCCATTGTGCAGCCAGAACGTCTCAGCTGACTGGTGGAATTGCCGCACTTTCCTCTGAAGTTCCCACATTATTCCTTGCATCGCAGAACAAGGCTCTGTTTCTGGAGCGTAAGCCCATATGCACCTTATTTGCCTACCATGGGCTATCATCTGCTCGATACGTTCATCTAAAACACAGGCCAAAAGTTTAGTTGTGCGATGCCTACAGATACACCTAATGAGGGAAGGAAATAAATAACGGTTGCTGATCTAACCTGGTATTGTAGCAAGGTAATCCAAAAGTTGGGGACCTATTCGAGCAGACGGCCATTTTATTGATATCTGGGTGTAGTCAATGACATTCTGGAAAGGAAATTCTGCTTCATCTGATAAGATAACAGGGACACACTCCTGTTCGGCAAGAAATCTTTTACTTTTAGCAATCAGTCAATGACAGTAAAATTTATTTAGCAGAGTGGGCAAGGGGCAAGAGGGAGAGGAGAGCAGCCAGTACCACAAAAAAGGACTCATAAAACCTAAGTGTCCATGATGATTCTCCTCGAGGTGCAAGACAGAACTTGGCATTGCGAAGGTGTTGAAAATATTCAATCTTTCCCAATTTTTCAGGGCCTTTGAACTTCAAATCTGGAGATTCCAACTGTTTATAAAATCAATATGCATACTTTCTATACCAATTAAGAAAAACATGGAAAGTAAATGCTGTCAGATTGCAGTGCCAATAGCTGGCCTAATGATGCAAGGTTACAACGTTTGCATGCTAATCAACCATAAGATTCCAATGGCAATATGGCATAAAACAATCCTTCTGAAGCCACCTAAGTTTAACAGAAAAAATCCAAAAGAAAATAAAAAAGATTACAGAGAAGGCTATGTTGCCTAAGCCTAACAAACATATACGTGAATTCTCATAAAGTCGTGCCATGCTGATCACCATATCAAACAATAGAACGAATTCAATTAACTACATAATATGCAAATGATTCTGAGTGTGGGCAATATAAGGAATCAAAGTCAAAGACAAATACATTATATTGTTTCTGAGCTACCGAAGATTTTCTGTGCCATAAAACCAAACTCATGTCAGCAACTCAACGAATCTACTTTAGAAAGTCACCATTACATATATGACAGAAAACCAACTTGTGCTTCCAAGTGCTCATGCAAAATCCCATGTACAGATGCATTTTAATGTCTCAACTGAACTATATATTATGCTAAAACTTAAATCATAACATAAAGTTTGATGTATAAGATACCTTTATCCAGATAATTTCTAAGACATATAAAACAACATACCTTATCTGGATATTGATTTGCAAGCTCAATCAATTGAAGACGCCCAATCTTCCCTTGTGCACGACCTAAATAGTTTGCCAAGTACTTACGTTTTGATAGAGGCAAAGGCTGGACCAAGGTAAGCCCATGTTCAGTCATCCCATCATCAACGTTGCCAGGAATAATGATATCTTTCCATGTATTAAAGGCACTTGTGTCCCTCTTATCAGTTCGATCCCCCTGCACCAACAAACAACATTGTTTAGTCAAATAATGCACTAGATTAGTTTCACATGAGGAATCCATAGCTTTTCTTACAAACACGAAATCAACAGACCTAAAACTTCTTTTATTGATTTTAAATTCCCATATTCTTATCACTAACGCCTTAAAACCTATGACAGTCAATAGCTTCCTAGTATCAAAATACAGGATTGGCAATGGCGCAGAGATCTAGAGAGTAGCAACATCTTAGGTTCCAAAGCAACTGATACCGGTCACATTTTTAAACACCCAATAGAAAAATAAGAGCTCATTAAAGGGTGTTGGGAAGGATAATACCTCAGGAGTAAGAATTATGGACCGATTTATGAATGTTGCCCAAGATTTAAACAAGTGAGCTCCGGCACCACTGCAAATGTAAAAAGGCACACACATTTTCATCAATATAAGACAAACTTGAAACAAAATTTTACTTTGCCACTACTAACTTTTTGGCATAAGAAGCACATGACTAAACCTTGGGAAGATGAAAATGTGATCGCGGCCTCCAGATCGCCTAAAATACGGCATTTGGCTTAAGACCTGAAAACAACATATCAGTAGAGCAAAAAGAGAGAGACAGAGAAAACCACATTTATAATAAATAGATAAATATTTATACCTTGACATAGGTTTGGTTAATCTCTTTGTCATTAAGACCTCCCATCATCCTAACACATTTAGCATACGCCGGCACAAAGAATAAATCCGCTTCCTCTTTCTTTTTGGCTCGAAATCTCGATTGTAGAAGCAGCCTGTGTATTTTAACCTGCAATTCACATATTCAAAAGTACGTAATGGAATTTCAAATTCTTAGTATAATGAGTACGGGATTTAAGAGTATAATAAATAAAACGATTAAATTTTGGGACAAGATTTAATTACCTGAGTTCCCCACTGGCCTTTCACGCAAGAATCAGCTGAAATGGCTCCATTTCTGCCGTACAACAACAATTTTAGACCGTCAATCTCGCTCTCGTCGTAGACGTAGATCTTGAGGGAGAGGTGGGACCCGTAACCTCTCTCAGGCCACGAGATTGATCTACCACCGTCGGATACGTGAACGAGGTTTTGATGAGATATGCGGTCCTGATTGCGGAGGAAGGGATGGCAGGGAGAAAATGATTGATCGAAGAGCCTGGTGAGGAAGAAAGTTGTGGCGACCAGTAGGATGGCGCCGATCTGGTGCGTGCGGGTGCAGGGAGTGAAGATTCGAGATTTGTTGTTGTGTAAGCTTCCCATTTCTCTGTGTAGAAATAATAACTAATAAGCTTTAGGACTTTCGGTTAGTAAAGTCAGGTAGTTTCACTGCTTCGGTATGAATTGAAAGATGAACTGAGCGTCGGAGCCAGCGACAGAGCCCGCGAGAAAACAGCGTTGCGAAAATGGCGGCCGTATCTAAATTTGAAGTAATTACATACAGGTCCCTACTTTTTATATTTATGTTAAATAAGTCCCTTTACCTATTTAGAATGACCAAATTACCTTTGAAATCGGGGCATCTGATGATGCAACATTGAATACGCCATTACGTGAAGGAGAGGGAAGGTATCACTGAATGTTTGTAACAACCAGTGAAGAGAATCTATTAAATTCTGTAACAAAATCAGCAGTTGCATGAGTATGTAGCTAGAATCTGCTTACTTCGAACAAGCCAACAATTTTCATGAGAAAAAGGCTTACAAATTCTATCGGAACATTATATTTAATGAGCAAAATATGAAAGATATATCCGAAAACTGACCAAATGAATGATACAAGAGAGCTACAAAGAATCATCTAAATTAATAGGTCAATTCCACAGTTATCCGGATGTTGCTGAATGCTGAACAAGGTCACGTCTGCCGCAAGTTATCATTGGCTCTATATTGTCATTTGAGCGGTGAAAAATCAAAGTTAAGCAACATAAAATGTTGAAGATTAAGATTATAACATGTGCATCAAGAATAAGTAAATAAAGTGCTGACCCTTGATTGTTACTTGTGTGTAGTCAAGGACATTCTGAAATGGCAATTCTATTTCATGATAATATGACTGGGACATTCAACGCAACCATTAGCATTATTTTAGCTGCCTTACTGTATCTATGAAGTTGTGTGGGGAATGAGAATAAAAAGCCAATGAAGTTGTGTGGATTATCTTCTTGGCTCTATATTCTCAGCAATAAAATTTATCTCAGTTGACTTATTGGAGAATACTAGAATCTAGGGAAGAAGATAATCTACAAGAGATTCGGCCGAACTTGTCATTGCCAAGCACTTTAATTATTAGGAAATGTGTACTTCATATCCGGATATTTCAACCATTTATAATACCAAATTATTGCAAATATTGCATGCATCAAGAGCACATATAATTAATTAGGATCACCATGTGAAAACGTTTGATGGCATACTTTCCTTGTATGCAATTAGAACTAGTCGTAGTTATTCGATACGATAACTTAGATGAAGAGAGAAAAGCACGTAGTTCAAGTTCTAATTAAATGAATTGAATTGTGGTTAGGAATTTAATCTTTTTTAGTGCAATAGTTAAGAAATGAATTGAAATTTGATTATATCCCAATAAACTGATTGTGAAACAATATATTGATTTTCATTAATAACTTGAGTTAACTTGGACAAACACAAGCAAAGAGCTACAGCAACAAAATTCATTTAACTTGGACAAACACAAGCAAAGAGCTACAGCAACAAAATTCATTTATTCTTAATTTAGCTATACGTGTATGCATATGTGACATATTTTATTAATTTTTGTGACACTAAAGCGATATGTTATACCCACTAAGGGTGCGTTTGAGATTAAAGTTAGACAGTTGCAACTTAAAAGTTACAGTATTAAAGTGTTTGATAAACAATAATTGCTGTAATTTGAAAGTTATGCTAATAAAATTTTTCACTTGTATAATAAAAAATCTATTGTATCTTTAATAATTTTATTAAAATTATTATTTAAAATTTATATTTATTATTTATTACTAATTTTTATTTTATAGTTACAATTTTTTTTTCACAATAGTTGTAGTTTAAAAACTACAATACTTTAATCCCAAATCCCAAAGGCATCCTAAATGCTTCAATTCACAGCAGCGGAAACTCGTCTAATCGCCCCCTCTGAACCAGTTTTGACGCCAAGATTGCCCATATTCACCATTGCTTTGGCAAAGTCAGCCTTGGAAGATGGCAATGACCAAGAGCTAGAAGAATTCCTGACAGTGCTACTGACATAGGATTCCAGTATTTGCTTGGTGTTCTTGTCATCATAAAGCCTAGCATCAGATGCTATCACAGCAAATCCATTTTTTATGTTAAAAAAAGTCTGATCATCGAATATGAAATCAGTCACCGGATCCAGGGGTATTCGGATATTAGGGTCGCCCTGACATGGGCACCTGGACTTGAGGTGTTTCAGGAATTCAGGATTTATCGCTGGGTCCGAACCACCTCCAGGGGTGAAATTGTAGAGACGGACTTGCATGAAGAAGCAAGCGGTCAGTCCAATCGTATGCTCACCTGAAAATTAAGCACCAACTTATTAGCTTTAATTATAACATAATTATATAGACTTCTAAATCTGTGTAGACAATCTAAACCCACGAAAAGATTCTCTGAGATTGTGTATGGGTATACCGCCGCAAAGAAGGACAAGATCTCTATCAGAAGGATCCTTCTGCCCGAATTTGGATTTAAGAAGCTGAATTGAGTCATCAACTTCGGGTAAATTATCAGCCAGGGATCTGCTTGAAACCTTTCCATCCCTGCGGCCAGTTGTTACGTCGTAAAACGGCCCTTTAACCTGTCAATGATACGAACACAGTTTTTTCTTTTTAAATAATAATACCAAAGCAAATAAGTGAAATCTTTCGATGTAATAAATTTTACCAAAGCCACAACATCTCTGTAATAAATTTTTTTCTTCAATGATCTCAAAACCACCAACTTCTACGTTTCCGAATGCTTTTCTTTCTCGTTCTTCACCGTTATCAATCAGTTTTGACTCGTCACAGCCCTGAACAAGCAATATATTAGCAAAAATCCATTAGAATTGCGTGCTTATTTGTTTGCGCACGTGCCACAGAGAAAATATAAAATTAAATTGAAAAAAAGAAAAAAACCCTCGACATAGCAGTCATGGAACTGAAGCCTTAGCAAAACTGCCGCACTTCCTGGGTCACGCTCAAAGGTTTTCTGAGAGACAGAACGGACAATGGATTCGGCATTAGGGCATGTTTTTGAGAAGAAGCCAACTTGGAGTCGCCTTTCTGATGAAACAGTACTGGCAGCAAAAAGGTTATAAATAATAATGAGAGCAAAAACTAAGGCCTTTGGATTTTTACCATTGAGCATTTTGAAAAGATGAAGTAAGTGACCTGAACAAGATAATGAACTATAAATGCTGATCTATAAACTGTATCTAAAGAGTTCAGATTGTACGATTCATCAATGAACCGATGGTCTCTTTATATAGTGCAGTTATGCATGTGCAATGTGTCCGAAACTGCAAATTTTCTGTTCACTTGCATCATTAGTTTTTGTTTGTCTTAAAATCTGTTTTTTAATTTTGGGATTATCATCGCGTCATTTGCACATTTTTTCCGCGGTAAGAGTAAAAGTTTAGCTTATTTATTTTTAAAGTTTATGATTAGGTGATCAATTATGCAATCGCAGTAACCAAATAGAGCAAAACACGATCATAATGTCAGACTTTCTCTAGTCAAATTCAAACCCCGATATAGCAATATTCTTTAACTTGGAGAATTTTTTTTGACTAATTAGTACTCAAAAACTAAGAAGCTAATTTTATTTTATTTTAAATACAGCTATATAGTATCTCCCTTTCTGGTTTACGCCGACTGGTTGAGATTGGAAAAGTCTTGAAGAAATCGTCATCTCTGGCAACTTTTTTCGCTTTAACTTTGGCACATACTATCTATAGGAGATAGGAGTTATAGCTAGCAAGCTGGCTGGCCATAGTTTCAAAGTAACGCCTATTTTGCTATCTGCAGAATTAAGGCAATTGGGCATCTTTCTCCAAAAGAATTCACACCGCTCATTCAAATGTTTAGCACAACTTTATTATTGGGTAGGTTGTAGGAAGCTGGCAAATTTTGTCTGGGATAGAATTTAGCCTAACTACATAGTGTGAAATAATGACTTTTACTTGCAAGGATCATTTGAATATACATAAATACAGTTTTCAAGACCCTTATCTTTCTCCCTTTCAGGCTCTTTCTGGTCTCTTAGAGATTAGACCCATATTTCATGAGTAAGATTATCTACTGTTTTGTCTTATTTTTTAGTACCATTACTGAGCTCTTACTCAATATTAGTCGAAGCTTTTGAATTAAACAGCTTCATTACCAGCTGGCACAGACAGCTGATGGGATATTGTTGCACCCCTATCAATTAATGAATTTAGTTTCTGTTAAGTTGGGGGTTGCAACTTCTTTTGTCTTCTTGCGCTCCCCTCAGTTACCTTTGCCAAGCTGGTAATTATTAATTACTTCCTAATTTTTTTTAAAAAAAAGTATTATTTCTTAATTACATTAGAATAATATAATTACCAATACGATTAAGATTCGAAAAATTATAATAATATAATAAAATAGGACTCTCTTAAAAGTCTATGGTTAATTTATTTGCAAGCACATGTCTTATTTTCTTGAAGACTCAAAAAAGTATTAAGGTATGTTCTCTCTCTTTCCTCACGTACCTCCTTAACGCTAATGTTTATGTAACTTTGCATTATCTGTAGATTTTTTTTTAAATATTAATATCAAAACTTAGTTTTTAATAAATGATAACAAGAAGTGGACAACTACAGTATTAAATTTGAGACCAGCACATTATTTGTCAAACCTCAAAGCAGCTGACGACATTGAGCCCAAACACTCAACACAAGAAGCCCAATAGGCTACCCTTTCTTCATTCCCCGTCTTTACTTTCGAAACCCCTGTTACAATGATTTTTCAAGGTATTTCCTATTTCTTTTAGTCTTCGAAAATCACTGGCTAGCACCATTTCATTTATATTTTAATATTTGCTCCTATAGTCTGATGGCATCATGCCATCATCTAATGTTAACATTAGAAAAAAAAATGAAAAATGATAATTTTTTTAAAAAATATAATAAATAATTTCACGATGAATGTATAAGATTAATTTTGTTGATTAATAGCTCAAAGTTTGAGCCACTTTAATGTATGATGTATCACTTCTAAAATTATTTATGCGTAATTATATTATAATCAGCTAAATGTAGTTTTTTATTATCAAATATTGATACTAATTTTTTTTAAAAATGTTGATGGTAATCAATCTTTGTATATATTTAATAGTAAATTAATGGATATTATTATAATATTAAATGAAGTCGGTTTTTAATTTGTTCATATCTAAAGGATCCAAAATGAAGTCGTTTTGGTCTAATCATTGTTCGGTTCCGTTGGGACGACTGCGCAAGTAGTCTTAAATTAGTCTCATCTCCCTAACGTGACCTTAAAATCCCGCCCTAGGGTTTGGTTTTCCCTTTTCTGAATTTTTGTCAGTTAATTGTAATTAACTACTCCATAGTGATACAGTGAGATTTGGATTTGATAAGAGTTAAAATATGCCTCGTCGACGAGATGACGAGGACGACGAGATGGACGCGGAGGAAGGCGAGTACGACGAGCAAGTAATGGACGATGAAATTGACGAAGAAGAAGAGGAAGAAGACGATCTCTCCAGCAGGAAGCGGAGGAGATCGCAGTTCATAGATGACGTTGCGGAGGAGGATGACGAAGAGGAGGAAGATTATGACGATGATGAGGATTATGGAGGTGGTGGCGGCGCTGGCAGGAAGCATAAGGCTAAGAGGAGGTCCGGTTCGGAGTTTTTCGATCTGGAGGCGCAAGTCGATAGTGATGAGGAGGAGGATGAAGAAGAAGGAGAAGACGGTATGCTTTTGAACAATTGATTACGTTAATTTTAGATGTTTGTTGAGATTGGGTGATTTTAGGGTTTGGCAATAGGAATTGGTAATTTGATGAGCTAGAAATTTATATTTTTTTACTCATATATATATATATATATTTTGATGCTTTAGCTTTAGTTTATGGCTACATTATGAGAATAGAATGAACTTCATTACAAAGTAGAAATAAAATCTATTTAGCTTCACACTGAATTCTGTCCACAATGCCTAGAAAACATGTTGAAATCTTATGTAATTCATTAGCACTGCTGTTATGCTTTATTGGGTACTTTTAAGTGACAATTGGTCTCCATGGGATTGGATGTCGCAGATATAGGGCGCATGGGGAGTGGATATGGTGATGTTTTTAAGTTTCTCCTTGATTGAAGTGCAGTTAGTTTACAATGTAACTATTAGTGAGGGATTAGAATTTATGAAGTTGTGGTACAGAAGAATAGTTGGATTTGGTCACATAATTTACAATATAAGATGATCTTCTTTTATTGCTTGTGAACAGGATAGAGCTGCCGAAATGAACCTTGTATTTGGCGGAGGATGATTTGTTGAAATAACTGACTGATTCTTGAAATTTAACCTCTTTGGCTGACTGATATGAGACTTTTTGGTGTTAATAAAATTCACAATCTTTTAGTCTGTTAGATATCATTGGAGGTGGGCGGTGTTGGAAATCTGTTTTGTGAGGTCTAGGCTTTTTCAGTGGAGCTTGTGGGTTCTTATTTGAGTCATATCTTTAGGAATGAGTGTTAGAAATTATTTTGCAATAGATATATTGAAGTCATGGCATGTAGTGATAAATGTAGCATTGAGTCAACGGGGATACTAATTTGATACGTATATTCTTGATTAAGTAGTATGCTCTGTAGTTTATATGAAAATTTGATTCTTCTTTGACTGACATGATGGATAGGATAAGCTGTGTAACTGAGTGTTTTGGTTCAAGCGTGTGTTGCAGTAGCATTTCTTAACCAAAACAAAAACAAGCCGTTGCAGCAGCCATATTTTGGTTTCAGAAGACAATATCATCTTTGTAGTCTTGAATCTAGATCCTTAGATCCTTTAGCTGTCAAGAGGCTAATTTGGTCCTCGAAAGAGTATTTTCAGCACCCATTTTCCATTTTTGGTGTGTTTTATTGATGTGTACATGCTTTCATTTACCGGAAAAAGTGTTCCAGCAACTGGTGAATTCTTGTTTCTACAGTTTCCCTTTTCGGTATTTGCCATGTTATTTCTGTGAAGAAAGTATTATGTCAGCTAATTAAAATTATAGTGAATTGAGAGAAAATCAACCTTTTCAGTTATTCATGCACTTTTATTTTATCTCTTTGGTAGACATTAATCATGTGAACTATACCTGTTTGTGTGCACACGCGAAGTTTGGCTGTTTCTAGTGATTCTTGCGTTTCATTTTCTTCTTCGTGCCCTCTCTGTAGTGCTGATATACATATCGTTGGACATGCAGACTTCATAGTAGATGGTGGAGCCGAGTTACCTGATGAAGATGATGGTAGAGGGATCCATCGCCGCCCACTTCTTCCTCGGGAGGATGAACAAGAAGATGTTGAAGCTCTTGAGAGAAGGATTCAGGCAAGATATGCAAGGTCAAGTCACACAGAATATGATGAGGAAACCACAGATGTGGAGCAGCAAGCTCTTTTGCCATCTGTTAGAGATCCAAAGTTGTGGATGGTTAAGTGTGCGGTAGGTTATTTTATTTTATGCTCCTCCTTTTTGTTAGTTATCTACTTTGCTTGTTTATCTGTCCACCCCATTTTCTTCTTCTTTTTCATCTTCTTTTTCTTAGTATTATTTTTATTACGATCTGGGCTTGGTTATATTGTTTAACTGTGTTAATGAATGTTAGATTGGCCGTGAACGAGAGGCAGCCGTCTGTCTCATGCAAAAGTGCATAGATAAAGGATCTGAATTGCAGATCAGGTCTGCTATTGCTCTTGATCACCTTAAAAACTACATCTATATTGAAGCAGACAAAGAAGCCCATGTGAAGGAGGTACATGATATGTGTTGATCAAGTTGTACGATAATTGATGTGTAGATGCATAAATGATGATTTCAAAGATTGATCTATTGTTGTTTTGCTTCTTCTTCAGGCGTGCAAGGGTCTGCGAAATATATATTCACAGAAAGTAATGCTTGTTCCAATAAGAGAAATGACTGATGTTCTTGCGGTTGAAAGCAAAGCAATTGATCTTTCTAGGGATACATGGGTCAGAATGAAGATTGGTAATTATAAGGGAGACCTTGCTAAGGTACGATTTGTGGGTTTTGTATTCTGTGTGACACTTTGGCTCAATTTTTATTGATCTGACATAAAGTTTTATGCTTTTAGGTAGTTGATGTGGATAATGTGCGGCAGAGGGTTACTGTGAAATTAATCCCTAGGATAGATTTGCAGGCTCTTGCTAATAAACTGGTATGATTTTTGCTGCCTATTTCATGTTTTTTAACTCTTACGTGATAGATATAATTTTTAAATTTGTGTTGGGAGTTATATTAGTTATGAATAGGTATTCTACCGTTAAACTTGTCAATGTGAAATATCTCCTGTGATATAGGAGTGTACCTTGTAGGTTGGATTTTCCTTTTATTTGGTTTTATGTGGTCTTTTGTTTCATTAGTAGCTGGTATATGCTTTTAGTCATGAGGAAATCTCTTTTTTGGTGCACAGGAAGGTAGAGAAGTTGCGAAGAAGAAGCCATTTGTGCCGCCGCCTCGCTTTATGAATGTTGATGAAGCTAGGTATAATTGATTGTGTCCTTCTGTCTCAGATTATTTATTCTGAAATGTATCTGTAGCATAATTTCTTGCCTATGTTTTTTTTTCAATTTTTTTTGTGTCTAGGGAGTTGCATATACGTGTAGAGCGTAGACGAGATCCAATGACTGGTGACTACTTTGAGAATATTGGTGGTATGCTGTTCAAAGATGGTTTCTTGTACAAAACAGTTTCGATGAAATCAATTAGTGCTCAGAACATACAACCCACTTTTGATGAACTTGAAAAGTTCCGGACTCCTGGGGAGAATGGAGAAAGTGATATTGCTAGTCTTTCAACATTATTTGCAAACAGAAAGAAAGGGCATTTCATGAAGGGTGATGCAGTTATTGTTATCAAGGGAGATCTAAAAAATTTGAAAGGTTGGGTTGAGAAGGTTGATGAAGAGAATGTCCATATCAGACCAGAAATGAAAGGACTTCCTGTAAGAGTTTATGAATTTTAAGAAATGTATTTTTTCTTTGAAGATAATTGTCCAGCATGTCTGAGATACTAATTATTCTGGTCACCGGATATGACATTGCCTTTGAATGATTGATTTGTAGAAAACTCTTGCCGTAAATTCAAAAGAGCTTTGCAAATACTTTGAACCAGGGAATCATGTGAAAGTTGTCTCGGGAACACAGGCAGGCGCAACTGGCATGGTTCTAAAGGTTGAGCAACATGTTCTCATCATTCTATCTGACACGACCAAGGAAGATGTAAGCCAAATAGTTGTTTTCCCTTTTTTCTATTTGTGGGTTGAGGGGCATTGTCTTTACAACATGGTACTGAACTTCATTATATATTTTTTATTGGAACAACATTAAAGAGATAATAAAAACATCTGCTTTCATCAGATCCGTGTGTTTGCCGATGACGTTGTGGAGAGCTCTGAGGTTACTACTGGTATAACCAAAATTGGGGACTATGAGCTTCGCGATCTTGTTCTGCTGGAGTATGTTTCTGTTTCTTCAAGTATCAAGTGATTGCTATTCAGTATGCGATTCTCTGTCTTACATGTTTTGACTATCTTGGTGCAGTAACAATAGCTTTGGGGTGATAATACGTGTGGAAAGTGAAGCTTTTCAGGTCAGTTTCCTTACCTAAAGGGCCAAATTGCAAATACACATTTAAACATTCTAAGTGTGTTACGTGTTTTCAGGTTCTGAAGGGAGTTCCTGATAGACCTGAGGTTGCTCTTGTTAAGTTGAGAGAAATAAAATGCAAACTTGAGAAGAAGTCCAATGTGCAAGATAGAAATAAGAATACTGTTGCAGTGAAAGATGTTGTGAGGATTGTTGAGGGCCCATGCAAAGTAGGATTCCACTTTCAAATTTTGATTTGGATTATTAGTTAAGATGAGTGTTGGTGTATTCAATTTCTTGGTTTGTGTTATTAGGGTAAACAAGGTCCTGTGGAACACATATATAGAGGAATTTTGTTCATCCATGATCGACATCATCTTGAGCATGCTGGCTTTATATGTGCTAAATCTAGTTCTTGTGTTGTTGTGGGAGGATCACGTGCCAATGGGGACAGAAATGTAAGTCTTTTCGTTTATATCGTAAATTAAGGTTTTATATTGGGGAGCATTTTTAGGTTTTGCTAGTGTCTTGTTAACCCCTTATAGTTCACTTGTGTTTCTAAAATTGCTTAGGGTGATGCCTACTCAAGATTTAATAGTCTAAGAACACCACCTCGTATTCCCCAATCCCCAGGAAGATATTCTAGAGGTGGTCCTCCAGGTAACTGCATGCCACTGAATCATTGTCCTGATTCTTTACAGAAATTTATCATTGCTGGTTATAAATATTCTCATCATGTTTAATGATTTTTTTTAATTGACTTGGATTCTATTTCAGCTGGAGGAAGGAATAGAGGTGGAAGAGGAGGACATGATGCTTTGGTTGGGACTACGGTGAAAGTTCGCCTAGGTCCTTTCAAGGGCTACCGTGGGCGGGTAGTAGATGTTAAGGGGCAATCAGTTCGTGTTGAACTGGAGTCACAAATGAAGGTTGTTACAGGCAAGTTTCTGTTTATTTGGGGAGCATTTGTATCTTAATTTTTTTTTTACTGGTTCTCTGTATGAACAATTGAAATTGTTCCACATGCAGTTGACCGAAGTATGATCTCTGACAATGTGGTTGTTTCAACACCGTACCGGTACATAGAATTAATTTTTATATTGTTTTACATTTTTTAATGTTAAAAGTCTTTACCATACACGTGATTATGTTTTGCAGTGATACGTCCCGTTATGGCATGGGCAGTGAGACTCCTATGCATCCTTCTCGAACTCCACTGCATCCTTATATGACTCCAATGAGAGATGCTGGGGGTATGTATTTTATGTTTGATTATCTACTGGTTCTCTTTAGAGGCAACCTTTGGAAAAATCTCTAATACTACTGCCTTTCAGTTTATACCTCTCTTGTAATTAAATCTTCTTTCCTGCAGCAACACCCATTCATGATGGCATGAGGACACCAATGCGTGATCGGGCATGGAATCCTTATACACCAATGAGTCCACCAAGGTTTTGCACTGGATCTGACCATTCTGTCTTATCTTCTATTTTTCCTGTTTCCATATGATGAGAATACATTGATTGATTGTACTGATAAATTTTAGTAGATCAAAACAGTAGTATGCTGTTGAGGAGATACAAATTCTGGATGCATTATGACCCCATTTTTTATGCTTTCCATATCCTAGCTTTACATATCAGTGGATGCAAGCTAAGGTTCTGTTTTAGTAATGCCCATGGTGTACAATTTTAAATGTTGAGAACAACCTTCTATTTCTGAATTGCTTTCCAAATTTCAGAGATGTTTTAAGTTGTTCTGGTATCGTATTGGTGCTGCATTTTGTCAGCATGACATCTTCAAATTATCATCATATCCCACAGTGTCTACAATGGTGAAAACCACTTAGATATGCATTTGGAGTTGAAGAGATCCATCTTTTCAGATTTAGTTTTCTATTTTATGAGGAAGACCTCATGTGAAACTAAACTGTGATAAAAAGCATTCATATTGCTTAAATATGTTTTACACCTGGGAATTTCTTGTATTCAATGGGCTTGTGAGTTCTGAATGCTAACGAGAAGATTTTGTTTTGTATGGTTTTTGACTAAATGATCTTTGAATTTTGACAATAACAATATAGGGATAATTGGGAAGATGGAAACCCTGGCTCCTGGGGAACCAGCCCACAATATCAGGTGGGAAGATTTTTAATTTGGCACCATCAATGGTGAAAAATATTCCCTCCTTTCCTTTTTTTTTTTTGGGTTGAGAAGTAAAAATCATTGTTGTTTCTTCCAGCCAGGAAGTCCTCCTTCACGTGCATATGAAGCACCTACTCCTGGTTCAGGTTGGGCTAGTACACCAGGTGGCAATTATAGTGATGCTGGAACACCAAGAGATAGCAGTTCGACTTATGGTAATTTGTTAATTTTGACATTAATGATTGAACCATTCATTACTTTTTTCCTTCCCTTTTTTTTTCTCCCTGTCATGTAACCAGACTTGAGTTGTTGCAGTCAATGCTCCAAGCCCTTATCTGCCATCAACTCCAGGTGGGCAGCCAATGACACCAAACTCAGCATCCTATCTTCCTGGCACTCCTGGAGGGCAGCCCATGACACCTGGAACTGGTGGTCTAGATGCTATGTCTCCTGTTATAGGTGTGGTCAAAAGTTTCCCATCTTTGCTAGTATACAATTTTCTTTCCTCATGATTGATATGTTTAGATTTTGCTGTTATGAACCTTTTTTCTTGGAATTTTTTTTCAGTATTTTGATTGTTTCTATTCTCTGATATGATTTGTGTTGCATATGTGAGCTTGTCATGCAAAACATTCTGCATGTGAAGTTGTGCTCTGATTCCTAATAGAGAAAAGTGGTTCCATTTATTGAAAGAATTTGACAGCATAAGTACTTGAGCTCTGCTTCAGATTGCGTTAGTTTGTAGAAAAGCCAACTTAGGAACTCTATTTTGAGTAGCCATAATCTACTCAACAAAGCTATAATTTGCCCATTTGGGTGTTCGTTACCAAATCTAGTGTAACATTCCCCATGAAAAAATTGTAAATGTTAGAAGTGTTTTTGAAGGCTTGAAAATTCTTCCCGGCCTTTTAATTAGCTGTTCCCAGGATTTAAAGGTTACGTTAAATTGCAGGAGCGGACAATGAAGGACCATGGTTCATGCCGGACATCCTGGTACGTAGGTCTGGAGAGGAGTCTGTCGTTGGAGTCATCCGAGAAGTGCTTCCGGTACGCGTTGTTGCTTGTTTGGTTTTATTTTGGTATTTTAAGTGAATTTGATGGCTTTTCTCAGTTTTGCATATTCATTCAGCGCACATGTCAGTTTATGTAAGTGATGATGATGATGATGATGATAATAATAGTATGTTGTTAACACTGGCACTCCATGGTGCAGGATGGGTCATGTAGAGTGGTCCTTGGTTCAAGTGGGAATGGTGATACAATAACAGCGCTTCCAAATGAAATAGAGATAGTGCCACCAAGGAAAACCGACAAGATCAAGATAATGGGTGGTCCACATCGCGGTGCAACAGGCAAATTAATTGGTGTGGATGGTACTGATGGAATTGTAAAAGTAGATGTCAGTCTTGATGTTAAGATATTAGACATGGCTATACTTGCAAAATTAGCACAACCATGAGCAACATGATTATAAACAAAAATTCATAGTGTATATTTGTTGTTCCTAAATTTTGAGTAAAATTTATTAGAGGATTTTCTTTCATACGATGAATGGACGCTCTCATCATTTTTGTGGTTTGTGTTTTTTTATTGGGATTTCAGTTCCCGATCATCAATGACTAGTGCCAATTACTGACGTATCAATTAAAGAAACTAATCAAAGCTTGTTCTGGCCGGCCTAACTTTTCCGTCCGTGCAATGGTTTTATCCTTTAAACATGTAGTTGAAGAGGGATGGCAATTCAAGTTGGATATGTGTTTATCTATTCAGTTTAATTTTTGGACCTGATATTATATATTCAAAACCTTTTGAATATGGATATCGATGATTCTAAAATATTCAATTGGATATTGGATGGATATGGATATTGGATATTCAATTCATTTATGTTAAAAAAAATAAAGTAAACAAATTTTGTTTTCCATAATATCCATTTATCTGAACGCCTTGTTCTTATTTTTTCAATTTAGCAAACCTTAGTTTTATCTGTTTTAGTTTCACACGCTAGTCGCTCGTTGATCGCAGTCCACTGATATCATCGATCGTTGCTTGTTTGCGGTTATATATACTAGTTTATTCATGACTTTGCTCTCTCCTCTTTAGTGATATAGTTGCTTCTTCTTCTTCTAATTTGAGATATCTTTGTTTCTGTATTTCTCTGAATGCATCAATTACACGTGTTAGCGTTTGTTTTATGTTTGTGTTTTGATATCAATTAATGGTCCAAAATGTCCTTTGAATTGTGGAAGTTACTTTTTTTCTTTTTGGCTTGAATTCAATGCCATTTGAAATTTATAGGTAATCTGGTGTAATTAGCATGCTAATTTATGGTATTAGATGTGCTCTCACCATCTGCATGTTCTCTTTCTCGACCATGGTATTTTTCTTTCTTTTCCTTTTTTTTTTTTAATTTCATTTGTGGACATCATCTTCTAAAAGGGTGGAGTTGTTTGAGGGGATGACTAACTGCCAATTGAAGTTGAATTGTTCTAAGAGTTTGGTGCTTGATCGTACAACCAGACTGAATTCAACATATTTGATGAAAGTTGCTTTGATTTATAACGATGTTTTTACTTGCCTAAAGCATCGTGATAACCAATATAAGCAAGCTCTTGCCTTTTGAAGTAGTGTCGAAGTTAGCAAGAGTACTATGTAAGCGTTTAAAGCCCTTGTATACCATGATATGAATGTTTTCTAGCATTGAATACCTAATAGCTAACTTTTTGTGAAATTAGATTTGAACACATGGCTTGATTCTTCATGTGATGTGATGAAAAAATATGGCAAAAAGCATGTTAGAGGATTTTGGAAAATATTGAGATGAAATTTATGGTGTGATGGCCGCTACTATTGTATTGGATCTTAGGTATAAAATGGTTTTAATGGATTAATTCTTTTCTTAGATTTAGGCAGATGAGTCATCAATTGATATTGATAAAATCCATCCTCTTCGTTCTAACTTATGCACCAAAAGAACAAAAAAAAGAATGTTAGGATTGAATTTGGCTAAAGGATTTGGTGAGTCTAGCATAGTTTTTAGTTCTAGTTCTAATTCAGCTATGATAGGCATGTGGAATGTATCCACATCATGGTAGACTTTGTTTGAGTCCATTACAGGCTTAATGTGTATTTAGAATTAGATATGAACTCAATTAAAAAAAATATCAAACTCATTATACTTTTACACTTCTAGTGTGTTTACTTTCTGGATTGAGAAATGAAAATCATTGGCAGTGTTTACTTCATAAAATAAAGTTGGAATAGTGGGACCCACCCCAAATTGGAAATGGGAATAAGAAATTGATTCCTAAGGAGTCCATTCTTAGGAATAGCCATTTTGCCACTCCACAAAATAAAAAATGTCATTTTATCCTCAATTATAATTAATTAACATAATATTATAATTAATTAATTAATATATTATAATTAACTAAAATATTATTATAATTAATTAATATATGATTAACAATAATTAATAATAATAATTTTTTAATAAATAATCACTATAATTAAAATATAAAACAATAATTATGACAATAATTTATGAAGTACTTTATAATAATTTATTACAATTTAACTTATTTCAATTCTTATTTTAAGATAAAGTAAATACATTAATGGCAATACAGTTCATTCTGATTCCGATTCCTACAGTGTAAGTAAATTCTTATTCATATTCTCTATTTTTATTCCAGTCTATTCTGATTCAAGTTAAGTAAACGCATCATTTATCTAATTTTGATAATATTTGTTTTCTTTATATTTTATTAGTATTTTTTTTAAAAGTGAACTATAAAATAAGGCAATGATTGAAAAAATGACTGATAATAACAATAAAGAGTAGAGAGAGCAATGTTTTAAATATGGTTTATTTTTTCATTTTTTGGCATGTGTTTGATGCTCGAAGCTCAATTATGAGTGGTCATTGTCTAGGAAAGAAATGGAAGGTTAATAGAAGAATGCCAAGTGTTAATAATATTTAGTAATGGAAAAGTGACCAAGAGGAGTTTGGCTTATATTGAATACACTTAGATTAAAACAATATGCAATTTCACCAATTAAGGCCAGAAAAAAGCTAGACAAAATATCAAAAAATTGTCAAGCACATGAGGTGTCATTATCGCCAAAAAAAATATTGATTCCTTAGCTGAAAATGAGGAATTAATACTAAAATATCTTGATAAAAAAGAAAGAGTAGCAAGCTGCCATGCCTACAAAAATGTTCCACTAAAATAGTTAAGACCATTTGTCTTCACCTAACACTCCGACAATTACAGAGGAGCCTTTATAGAGATATGTTGGACTACCCAACAGATTCCAACATATGTATGTATGGACATATCTTGTAAATAATGAGCCAACTTATTCTCCAAGCATGCTCCATATGCTCAAATGGTCACAAATGCTAAAGCATAGGAATATCCTTGTACTAAGAGAGAAAAGTGACAACAAAATTGTGCCAGGTGACATAGTGACAGGATTATCCCAAGGCACTGCGTATAAAGACAATAAGATTTTTTTTCTTTCTAAGCTATTTTAAGCATGACACATACAAAAAAACTCCAAGTTTCTTTTTCCACCTTGAGTCAATACTATTGTTGAGAACTTGCAATCTCTTGACATTCAAGAATCACCTCAAAATTAAGTTAAGTATCGAATGCGGTCACCAACCATTGTTTTGTCTTTCGTTTTGCAGGATAAAACAAGCTCTTGACATCACCTTTCCCTAGATCCAAACTCCTTTAAAAAATCTCACCTCTTTCTTTCTTTCTAAAGCTTCATGGAAGGCTCAAAATAGGGAACAACTTTGATTACACTAGGCATCACAAACCCCTTTCATTTATAAATTTATTATGTTTAGTTAGGTTTTTTCTTTGCCCAAAATCTAGTTAAAACAAACTTGGTCTAAATACTACAAATTATTTACTTGTCTAATGATTTTGTTTTAATTTATAGATTTTTTATGATGGTCAAGTCGGTAGATTGAAGGTTGTAAGTCATAAGTAAGGGTTAGTGAAAGATAGAACCTTTTGTATTTAGTTTGAAATTAGTTTATAATTTCATATTATAATTTCTTTTTTTGAATTTATTGTTCGGATGTTTATTATTTCTAATTTAATATTAGAATATGATATTAGTTTAACAATTTTATATAGCTATTTTATATTTTTGTCTTATCATTCAAGCAATAAAAATTAAATATCTATAAATATTTATATCCATGTAGACAAAATTCATATCCTTATCCACATGTAAAACTAGATGTTGGATATAGATATGAATATATCCATTATAAATAATTATGAATGCATACACATCTAGTTGAATATTTACCATTCCTATCTCGAAATTTGTTATTAATAATTGAAAAGGTCATGAGTTTATTACTATCCCTCTATATATATATATATATATTTAAAAGGTAAAGGGGTAAGCCCAAATACAATTTTATTTCTCTTACTACTCGTAAGGATTGAATTTGGGTCTTGAAGGGCGACAGAATCACTACCAACCAACTCGACTATACCCTTTGCAGTATCTCTCCATATATTATTAATTTTACTTGTTGGATCTCTAACAATATTATTTAATTAATCACCACCTATTCATGGCATGTGGATGCCAATGTTCAGGAAATTCATTGAAAATGAAGAAAGTAACGCTTCCCCTCTTACTGTTTATGGACATCAGCACTTTTTGGGTGTTTCCCTGTAACATTCGTAGTACTTTGTTATGGGAGAAACAAGGTAATACGAAAATTATATTGAGTGTAAAAAATTCAAAAACTATAGAGGAGTCAGAATAAATCTTCCATTTCAAATTAAAGGGTTATTACTTATGATCCAACAGAAAAAAAAACAGTTAGTAAATATATATCCATCCAGGACGGACCAGTAGCCATCTGAAATTACACTTAATTTATATTAATTCATAACCCTCAGATAAATAACTAATCAACAGCCAAAATTTAATGAGATTAAGATCCAAAGTACTTTGACTCCACTATCCTTCTCTCTCTCCCCAATGTAAATAGATATATTTTTCCATCTTCATCCCACTTTTTCTCATCTCCTACCTCTCTATTTATCATTTAAAATTTAAAAACCCATTATTCTCTAAAAGAAGACTCACCAAATATTCACCATCATGTGCGTTAAATAATTATTTACCCTTAATTCTCCAGAAGAAGTATATGATCAAACTCATCTAATTGCTCTATTTCTTTAGCTTATAAGGATCCCCCTGCAATAGTGGGTTTACAAGTAAGAAGAAAAAATTAATTTCACTGATTCAGAAAAGAAATTAACATATAAAAAAAGCGTGACACGTTCAACCGAAACTATGTTGCAGTCAATTCATTCAAATTCAACTGTAAACAAAAATCCAAAATGCCCAAATAACGGAGTTATAAACTAACACATTACAGCAATTTTGAGATATCACGAGAGTAACACTAACTCAAAAGTCAAATCCAATAGACCATAAACTAATAAATCTTGATTCTTTTTGGTATCTCAAAACCATTAGGCCACTTCGATATTTTCCTGTCCTTGCCATCCCTATAAAATTTTAAAATAAATCACATTGCCTAAATTATAATTACTCCCGGTGTTATCATCATAGATATGGCTTTACTTGCTAAATTAGCACCACCACCACCACCTTGGAAGCGAGTATTGATATTGATTTAATTCTGTTTATTATTGATAAACCAATGTTGGATTATTACTTTGATTAAATTTCAAGATGATTTTTCATCATGCATATTGCGGTCTCCCTTTATCTCTCTCACTTGGAATTAAGCCAAAACAGCACATATCCACTGAATGCGACACAACCTTACCATGAAAACTGTTACAACCGTCGAGAAGATAACATAATGGAAGATCTGCGAGTACAAATCAATTAAGCCCATTCAGATCTTGTTAGCACTGTTATTACGTTTGCTTGAATCCTAAAGACGCAGGACGATGTGATGTGAGTGAGATTGTATATCTTAACATACTATCCGGAAACATTTCCCAGACTCTGATCTTGAAAGCGGCCCAAAAACCATCACTCAATGCACACAATTAACACAAGGTGCAATAACTTGGTGTGTAGACCTTGACTTTTCGCCGCCGTTGCAAGTGCCCAAATCAACTTGACTCCCCCTTCGCGTCTGAAAATATAACCTGCTAAAGCTGGAATAAAGCATTCTACAACCGAAACTTGCAGAAATGGGCAATATTCACAAAGATAGAGAAGGAACTATTATGTACATCCTTAAAGGTTTCATACATGTATGATAAGTAATGTACAGACGGATATTCTTTATCGATACCTACCAGAAAACTTATCAGTGTTCTTACCAAATCAGGACTCTCTAATGTTGTCAACACCAATTTTACAGGTCACTAGCCACTAGAAATCAAACGGTGATTTTTCTTTATCTTAACATTTACAGAACTTGTTACCATTCAAAAAACATATACGGAAGTTTGAGCACAAGTGTTGGATGCATTACCATAATTATCCTGACAGCATCAATTGATTTATAAAATGCACAGTCATCATCGCTCTATAAATAATCGGATACTCCCCTAGTTAACATCAACCCATTATTGTAAGAAATAGAAATGGCATCAGGAAAGCTTCAATTGATTGCCCTCGTCGTCCTCTCTCTCGCTCTCTTTTCTATATTTATTAGTGGTATATACTCACTTTTGCGTCATAATTATTCTTAATTTTTACGCTATTATCATGTTATTAAATATTCTTTTTACAAATTTAATCTTTTTTAAGAACGCATTTAAGATGACTTTGATTTGATTTGATCTGATATGTTTAGAAATGGATGCTCAAGTAGTACCATTAAAGTGCAACTTCACTGAAGGAGGATGCGACTCGGATTTTGATTGTGCTATACGATGCGGATCCGGCGCTCAGTGCATCCCTGTAAATAGCACAACCCAATTCCAATGCTGCTGCGTTAATAACTTACCCCCTCCTAGTCCTAGTGATGACTAATTAGATTAATTATTATATATGTCAATTTAATAACCCACCAAATTATTTTCATAATTGGTTCTGTACTTTCTGCTCATGTTTTTATAACAAAATATGGATTTAAATCCTAATTGGCCTTCACTTTATCCATTGAATATTTTGAGTTTATTTTCATTATTTGATGAAACTTTTATAAACCATCGTGCAACTTATTGAAATGAGAGAAATCAATTTCAGTTACTCGAAAATGAGCTATTTTGTCCAAAGTCCAAACCAACTTGATTTTCATGTGGTTTATTTGCCAATTTTATTATCTAAGACTCTAAAAATCAAATGCGATGTTATCAAACAGATTCATCCAAGAAAATGATCGCCCCATATATGTTCGTCAAGTTGTGTATAGGGATATTATTAAATTAGTTCGATATATATCAATTTGAGATCTGATTTATTGAGAAGTTACGATTTATCATATGATCTTTTTATATCAAATCACCACTGCCGTTTAAATTTATAGAGTGAAAATAGCTTAAATGCTCTTGTGATGTCAGAATTTTTTTTTAAAAAAAAAACTAAGATAACATTTTGGTGGTAAATTGTTAAAACTTGAAATGATAGGTGAGAAAAAGTAAATAAGTAATTGTTAAAATTACTTAGTGGTGAAGTGATAATGGGTAGTAATAGGCATTCTACAATTTTACCCTAAACGACATAGGCAAATAACGTATCATTCTATTAATCAGTTGATAATTTTTCATAAGTTTCAAGTGATTTAATCTCCATCCTCCACTCAATGAATGTCACATCATTGTGTAACACTATTAATATAACATATGCCATATAACTACTGTAGAAAGATATCCATTACTAAGAATTTTTAAATAAAAATTATTCTCACTAGATCAACACTCTCTAAATCTAATTAGATCGGTCCTTTATTGGAAATCAAATGCGGATTTTCTTATGTCATAATATTCCTTTAAACACTTGTTTGCAAGTAAGACTACTTGAACCTGTAAAAAAACTAAAAATACACATTACGTCCATGTCTTATAACAGCCATCACCAATTTAAATTTAAATTCTGAATTTTTACTTTAAACAGCTCTCTCAATCCCAAAATTACCCCTTATTCTTCTTTTCTGCTATAATTTTATACCCATAAACTACATCCGAGATTCATCAAATCTTTTCTGATAAAATTTCATATCCATAAAATTGCTGAGTGTTGGTTACAAGATCATTGTTGTTGGGACTAAAATAATTACTCATCATGAATTTTTCTTAGTTGATCAAGCTCTTCACATTTGAATCCTTTTCCACGTCAACGTCACTTTGAAGTTAATTTTGTGCAAAAATAAACTGTGATATTTCCTCTATTTTCAGTTACAGTTGTAGTGGCAGCTAAAACTCTTGCTGATCTTATAATGTGTTGAGGACTCGTGTAATTTTTAATTTAAAATTTTCGGATAAATTAAAAGATTTAGGTATAGAGCGTCGGTTATGGATTCATAATGGGAAACCTTTTCTTCCTTGCCAAGTTGAAGCAATGAGATGGTTTACCAATTGAAAAAAAAATAAAAGAAAGTAGATGTACAAAATTCGATATAAAATTAGGGACACAAACCAACAGAATAATGATATATGTACGGGCTGGAGTATGTTACATATAATATACAACATACAACAAATTGATGAGTTGAGTCATGGACATATGATATATTAATTAAATAAATAATTTGTCCTTGGGTTAATTTTTTAAAGTCCTTTAGTACTTTTGTCTTCATTTTTATCCCTATTACATGTATTATTACTTATTTATTGAAAATCAAATGGATTTTCCTCTCTCTAAAGATATGTAGAATTTTGAATATGAAAAAAGTCGATGCTGTATTAGCGTAATTAATTGTTCCAAATGTATTAATTTATTTGTGGGCAAAGCCCTCATCAGCATGTTATTGAGAATGTCGTAAGGTATTAATTGAGATGAAAATTATGAAAACGACAGATATACATCACAAACACAAACATGCTAGTGCGCACTTTTATTGATTAAAACTTAGAAGTAAACATCAGACGACATCCAAAGCAAAATCAAACATCTTGAAGAAGAGCCACAGACAATGCACTCCTCCAAATATCACAGAACAAATCAACAAAGTGATGACCCGGCCGGCCAAATAATGAGCACCACACACCCGCAGTGCCTCAATTATTCAACTTAACTGTAGAGCGTTTACTTGGTGTATATCACATCATAGACCGCCTTTTTATTCTTCTCATACACACTTGACATTATACCACGCACACACACTCACTAATACTTGTCAAACAAAGCCTGCAACATAGTAACACACGTTGCGTAGCTAGCGACGGAAGCTTCTGACCTCGCGTGGCGGATCGGTCTCGTTGTCACGGAGCTTGACGACAGTGTAGGTAGCAGCACCAGCTAGAGCCCCAAGCGTGGGTGCCAGTAGAAATATCCATAATTTCTCGTAGTTTCCTGCAGCGATGGCGGGCCCCAGAGTCCGCACAGGGTTCATTGAAGCACCACTTGATGGCCTGGTCAAAATCATAATTATCAAATGTAAACGTCGGCGAATTTATTCTAAAGTAAAATATGCTTGTTATGCGGTTGGGAATTATTCTAATCAGAAAAAATAAAGAAAAAGTTTGAAGTCACCAACCCTGCTATGAGAATGTTGAGCATAACAGTAGCTCCAACCGCTATTCCTGCCAACTCCCCCACCTATATATCAAGAGTCAAGAGTTACATGTAGTACGAATTGGATTGGATTAGACATTTAATGGTGCAACTAATTTTTATTAAATTATTAAAAGAAAAAAAGAAAGGGAAAAAAGAAAAGAACGTACTGCTCGAGTGTCAGTGGCGACTGCAGTGACGACGAACAAGAGATTGAAAGTGATGAGAAACTCGAGCGCAAAAGCCTGCCCAGTGTTTACGGAGGGAACGGTAACGCCACCGGACATGAAGGGATGGAACACAGCCTTGAGAGCGAAGGAGGCACTCACGGAGCCTGATACCTGTGCTACTATGTAAGCCGGAACCTGAACCCATGGGAAATGTCGAAGCGCCGCAAATGCTATGGTGAGGGACGGATTCAGGTGAGCTCCAGAGATGTGTCCCGTCGAGAGAATAATGATCATTACGGCTAGCCCTGCACATGCTGCATTCCCTATCAGTGTCTCCGCCCCATTGTACTTCTGGTTCACTATGGGTCCTGCTGTTGCCGCAAATATTAGAATGAACGTTCCCACAAACTCTGCTCCCACCTGCATGCATCCATGATCATTAATTTAATTCATTTACTTTACAGTAATGACTTGGAGAGTACATTGACAATTGACACGTGGCGCTTCGGTGGAAATGAATCAAGTTAGTTTCCAATAATTTAACCTAATCTGATTAATCACATCCATCTCATTTAATTATATTTGAAACTTTTCTCTCAATGCCTAAATCGATCAAATGGATAGGCATGTTATGGTATTTATATACATTATCTTACTTTCGACGGGAGGATGAAACCAAACGCAGCCTCCCACAATATATAATAAAATAATAGATTAGATGAGATGTCGTTTGTTTTAACTTCTGTCTTATTCTATATGTATTTAGAACATACCTTTCCAATCCATTTATTATTATTCCTCTTGAGCATACGTACATCCTTGTTAATAAGCAGCTAATACAAATTAGTGAATCCGGCTCATGTATGCAACGAGAGAATTAGCTATAGCCTATAGGTTGCACTCATGTTCTTGGAAAAAAAAATTGAAAAATGGGGGTGCTGATGCAGCTGGTGCATGTACTTTCAATTGGTCAACTCTTGTTAGACAGGGACAGTTTAACAAGTAAATTCTGATATAAAAATAATAAAAATAAATAAATCTAATAGTGTACAATTATTATCGACACACGTGGCGTGAATGTATAATGATTCTTCAATAATATTAAAAGCGGGATTAATTTAGCAACAACAAACAATATTTGAGGAATGCTGGAGGATCATTATAATACCCAAAAAACCCAAAAAAAAAAAAGGTTTAATTAATGAAGCAGAAATTAATTAAGCCCAGATGGGCGGTACCTTGCGGGTGAGAGAGACATTTGGAACTGGAATATCCGGGAAGCTGCAGCTATTTGTGTGACCCCAGCTGCTTGGTGCAGTCACCGGCAAGCACTTGAATCCTGACTTCGCCTGCCGTTCATAAGACAGCGAGTCCACTCTCGTTGCCGACATCAGTGCTCCACCTGGAGTCCCCGGAGTGGCCGGAGTTGACACCGTCGGAGTCCCCGGCTCTGATTCCACCATTCCCCCGCTTCTAGCTTTTTACTAATTATATCAACAAAAAATGACAACTATTTTTTTTTGGTTTTTCAAGGTAATAACAAAGGGATGAGACCTATTACATGATTTGAAGGCTTTTATAAAATTGTTGCTACGGAATGGTCTTAATCCTTTCCGGACTATAACAACACTAAGTATCTACAGAGATCTTTTATAAGAACATTAAGAAACTAACCCCCACGAATTTTTTTTTTTTTTTGGGATTTGGCTTAATTTGAAATTGGGAAGGGCTAAATTTACATGATTTACAGGCTTTTATAAATGTGTTGCTAAGGAATAGCGGATAACATGAATCGAGCCAGATTAACTAAACACTATATAATTATTACAAAAATATAACAGAAGCCCGACTCATAAGTTAGAAAGAATTTCTGGCAGGAGGCAATGAAGTAGCTATGAATATAAAAAATGGAAGCTAAAGAAAGGGGACGAAATTGAAAGAAAAGGCAAATGCAGGGCAAGAGCTGATGCATCATAATATGTGATGTAGTTAACATATATATACGCAGAAAACGAGGCCCTGAGTTTCTTCGTTAAAGTGTGATCCTAATGATAATAATAATAAAAAGAGGACAAAGTCAATGACTCAATGCCCGCCCCCATGGCATCATCTTTAACACCGAATGTTGCAGTTACAAGGACTAGCACGTTAAGTTCATCACAGACCACAGTTGCCGTGTGATTTGAGTAAAAGAGCACATGATTGCCTCAGATCAGATCAAAGTTTTGTTTATTCAATTAGCTCCCTCTTGTGAGACTATCTTTTTGCATTATTTAAATAATTCCACCACCCCTCCAATAATGTATTTAATTAAGTAACAAATGAGACCGACCTGTTTAAATATCGCAAAAGAACAATTATTTAAAATAAAATTCATTATTGTTGTCGTTATTAAAATGTTTCATGCCCCTGGTCGAATTACCTACAAGTCCTAGGTACAGTAGTCGTACAGATATGCGTTCGTGTGGCACACTTTTTACTTTCGTTGTTTAATTTGAGACGACTTGTTTTAATTTGGAGCCACAAATTAAACTTACCAAAACGTTAACATCTCTAATATTATTTACTGTAAACTGCAACTTGTTATTAAGTTTTGCTTTGACCGAGTTTTAACCATTTTTAACCAACTGAGATAATAGGCCACGAGAAACTGGGAGAACGGCATCACCAACTAAATTCTATCTTTTCTTATTAGTCAAATTAAGTTTTTGATTGGGTTATTCATAAAATAAGTTAAAAAAAAAAACTCTTATTCTAATATATCATATGATAAGATATAGTACATTGAAGTATGTATTTTTTTTGTATTTTTATAATATGTTTGGTTTGAATAAATAAAATGAGAGGGGAGGAAAGAAAAAGAGGAGAAGGGAAAGAAATAAGGGAAGAAAGTTAAAATTGTATATTCAACTAAATAATGAAAATGAAATTGATCTCTTTTTTTATTCATTTTCTCTCTTCTTTTTTCTTTTTATTTCTCTTCTCTCCTGCTGTTTCTTGTAACCAATTACGAACTTACTTTATTCTTTATTTTAATAACCTAAAAGATTCCTAATTAGATAATGTGAGAGTAGGTGAAGTTAATGTCGACCACCCAATCTTTGCAAAATAAAATCGTGTGAAAATTCCTCAGCCCCTACAAAAATTAATTTTATATATGATATAATTTTACTAAGTTGATGATTAGAACCTTGCGCGTTCTCCTTGATTACCTTGATTTGTTTTCTTGGCACCATCAAACAAGAATATCTTCCTACTGAACATGTGCATTAAAAGTATATCTAGAGATTAGTAATTAATTAGCCCTAGTTTTGCTTCTTCATTCAGTTAATCATAACCCCGCTTAGAAGTTATTGGACTACCCTTTGTTCAGATAAATACAAACTCATTTAAGTATTTTACCACTTGGAACCCACCTTTTAAGCACCTGAGTTCATCAAAGTTTCCCGAAGATTCTGATACAGTGTGATTGCACATGTGAGTACCCTAGCATGTTTTGTTTTATTTTTTATTTTTTTAATTTCCTTTTCTATGTGAGCCACAGACTTTGGGACGCATTTGTTCATTTCAGAAAAAGAGTAAGGAATGACATAGCAAGAGCAGGATCTGGCCCTGGCTTGCCACACTACCCACTTTTTAACTGTTTTTGGGCCTTATTTTTATTTGGTCTCTGGCTCTGAAATTCAGATCATATATGTGAAAGAATTGATGATGTTACGATTATAAAAATGGCTTAACTTGCAAGATTAACGCAACCATGAACAGCATTTGTAATGTTAGAAATTGAATCATAGATATGAATGAGTCTATTATTTATTCACACTCAGACTGAATTTGTTCTTACACTTTTTTTTTTTTTTGGTTTCACAAACAAGTACACAACTGAAAAAAGGCACTAGAAAATAACAGTTTACATTATGAACCCAAAACAACAATACTTGTAAAGACATCTTTACATGTATTAAAATTTTGAACATGACAATGACAAGGACCACTTTGAATTATTTGTCTACATAAACTATTCTTCCATCCGGATGATGCATCGGAGACCTTCTCCTCTAAGCATGTACTCAAAGGCCTTGTTGATTTCCGAGAAAGGGACTGTATGGGTAATGAATTTTTCCAGTTCAAGCTCCTGCAGCAACATTCATTTGACATGAATCAGTCAATTAATTAATTTATTAATGCATAATCTTAGTCATCATCATAGCCATTACTCTTGACCGAATTGACAGTTGAAAGTTGAAACTATTCATTGTACCTTGCTCATATATTTTTCTACAACCGAAGGAAGGTCAGAACGAGGCTTGTAGTTTCCAAAGAAGGTTCCCTTGAGAGTTCTTTCATTCAATAAATTCATGGGGTGCGTCTTGAACACTGCATCTTTGTGAGGAACGCCCACTAGAACAGCAACGCCCCAGCCCTGAAAGTATCAGAGTCAATTCGGTCTGTGTTAGCAGGATTTCGAGAAAATTAACAACCGTTAATTAGGACAAGCTATTGAAGGAGCATACATCGTGGACACATTCGAAAGCTGAAATCATGGCATCAATATGTCCAGTGCACTCCACACTTCTGTCCACTCCTCCATTTGTCATTTCGGCAATTACCTGTTTAGCAATGATGTGAAATTCCTATGGTTTAGTACATTATTACCAAAAGTAAGAATGTTCGAAGAAATGTAAAATTTTCAGCTCATTGTTTAAGAATTTAGAGACAAACCTCTTGAACTGGTTTCTCGTAGTCTTTTGGGTTGACAAATTCAGTCGCGCCGAACTTCTTTGCTGAAACAAGCAAACTGGGAGTCTCAGCATGATATCAAATTACGGTCCCTTTTCCTAATTGGAAAAACCAAAAGCGCAATTTGTTTACCTTCTTCAAATCTATTTGAATTCAGATCGACACCAATAATCCTTGAAGCCCCCGCAATCCTGGCCCCTTCAGCAGCCTAATCAATCTCATTGAAACAACGTAATACAAATATGCATTGTCATTTGCAAATTTATCTGAAACAAACACAAAGACGGTTCATTTAGGCAGATGAAGATTGCTTACAGCGAGGCCTACAGCACCCAATCCAAATACAGCCACTGTTGAGCCTTTTGCAGGTTTTGCAACATTAAGTGTTGCTCCCAGTCCTGGAAAACAAAGCCACAGTTAAATTACGAATTCTAACAGAAATTAAATCTTCAACACTATTAAAAATGTCGTGCTTCAGTAAGTACCTGTTGAAATTCCACAGCTGAGAACACAGACTTTGTCAAGAGGAGCCAACGGATTGATCTTGGCAAGACAGCCAACATGAACGACAGTGTACTCACTGAAGGTTGAGGTTCCAACGAAATGATAAATAGGCTTGCCATTGATGGAAAATCTCGATTTCCCGTCATTAAGCATGACACCTCTGTCGGTATTGATCCTGAGAAGATCACACATGTTGCTTTCTTCTGACTTGCAATGAACACAATCCTTACATTCTCCGGTGAACACAGGCAGAACATGATCCCCTGGTTTGAGATCAGTCACCCCCTCACCAACGCTCTCCACAAACCTAAAAAATTTCAACAAAAATCATGTCAGATCACAACAGAATAAAGGTACTCAGATCATTAAGAATAAGCCATTATGTGATTGAAATCAAACGGAGCATACAGGTTCACTCACCCCCCTGCCTCATGACCAAAAATTCTAGGAAATAAAGGGTTCTGTCCCTGCATTTTATTAACAACAAAAAGAGAGGTATATTAGTATAAAAGTGTTTTATTTGTTCGAGTTTTAAAGAAACACAGACTTCCGTTTTTAATAAATTTTACCTTGGCTTCCCAGAAGTAGACATCAGTGTGGCAAAGTGAAGTAAAGAGGATCTTTACACGAACTTCGTTGCCCTGCGGCGGTGCCACCTCAACTTCTTCAATCACCAGTGGCTTCCCTGCTTCCCAAGCTACCGCAGCTGCAAAAACAGTAACAAATACAAAAAGCAAAAAAGAAAAGGTTATTGGAATATATAAGCATGCAAAGACTAAAAGGCCCGAAATTACAACCATCTTTTGAATACCTCTACAGCGTATGACTTGTCCAACAGTGCTTGACATCTTTTATAAGAAAATGATAACTGAAAGATTTCTTAAACTCTTTAAAGCTTGCTTTAATGTTTGCTCTTGGTGGGAATTTATGGCAGTTTGTTAAGGTATTTATAGCCCCATGACCTCAAATTAAAGAAGAGGCATCCTTAATTTAATAATGGATTCTTATGTTGTTTAACTATTTACTATATTATTAAAATAATTGTTTAGACTTTTCAGATGTAAACTTTTGCCTGAATACAGGATACACACACAACAGAGGCAAACCCAAAACCATTCCCAGATTTGTTTCCTCGGATTTTAGTCCCTCGTTTTACTGTTGGTTTACGGCATTTTGTTTAATAAATCATAATCAATATCAAAAGATATAAGACAGCTAGGATTTACCATTAAAATATTTACGAGTACGCTCTCCATTCTATTTTATTTTAATTTATTTTTATTATTATCTCAACGTTAAATTCCTTTTTAAAACTTTTTTTTATAGTATGCAACTTGCGGAATCAAAATCCTGTTACAATTGACCCCAGTTTCTGTGTGTTCGTCCTGGTGTTTCTTTACAGCTGTTTAACCAAAGTCAAAAACAACTAATGGTTTTAGTCATAAAGTAAATCACACAAACAGATATTGAAATATATATATATATATATATAAAAGTACTAAATAAATTTGCATTTCAAACAATCAGGGGGACTACCATTTTCGGTTTAATTATTACAATTATCATTTAATCACCAAAGTCGGAGCCTCAAATTTACTCTGCAACCCCTCCAGTAGTAGATGAACATAAAACTCATTAAAATACGAATTTCCTTTTTGAAATTTGAATTTTTTACTTGTTAAAAGGAATTTTAAGAAATAAATGAGATAGATATCTACCTTGAGAAATGTTGCATAGATTTAGAAAAAGAGTAAAAGAAAGAACGAAAACAATGAACTTCCTCATAAACTTTTCACTCTTATTAATTCCACATGACAGCAAGCCCTTGTCTATATATCAGCTACCATAATTTAAGATGCATCTTTTATATTTATATGTATATATATAATGATGATTCTTTACCATCTGCTATGTCATAATACTTTTGACTATTGTCATATGGGCACGCCGATGTTGATTCCTATTACACGTGCAAGTGTAGTGATACTTATCACGTGTACATCACATATTAGTAATGTTGATTCTAGCGAAATGTTTTGACCCTTCTCATAAGTTGATACAAATGATGTTAATTCCTTTCATTAATGCATATGACAATCCCTTATATCATTTGCAGTGGGCTGCTGTATGACAGAACTTGGAAAGAGCACGTTGAGTTCCACTCCACAATAGCCAGAAATCAATTAATCTCCCAATTAATTTGTTTTACCATATTCATTATATCAGATTCAATTACCAGAGGCATTGGACCTACTTCCCAAGCTTCACCTGTTATGTAATATTGTTAAGAATTTTACTTACTGCTGTCTAATATTATTTGTAATTTTAATTTTATCTCTCCTTCTCTCTACAGTACCAAGACTTAAGCCATGGTGGCTGATTATATTAAATGGCACAAACAACTATCGACCAGTTAAGCCAAGGGGAGACCTCGTGGTTATTCAAACTCTTGGTTATTTATTTAAAAAAAAAAAAGAAGAAGAAGAATTCGATTATACTCATGATTATGTGTTTGTGAGTCGCGGAGAAATAAGTGCGAAACAGAAGAGGAAAAAAATTTGAAACTTAGGAAGAGGAAAAAGAGGAGTGAAACGTGAGAGAGAGAGTTAATTATTGAAAGAATAATTAAATCTTGTATCTAATGTTCACTACTGATTTGGTCTCAATCTAAAGTATCTAATCGTTAAAAAAATTGTCTCAAAATTTGTGGTTAAATTTGTGTCCCTTGAATTGTCACTGTGCATGCACGGGGCAGCATTTAAGTTTATTAATTAAATAATTTAAATAATACGTTAACTGGTGTTGGGTGGTACCGATGGAATTGTAAAAATAGATATTTTTTACTCTTGATATTATCTTAGGAATAGCTACAATTTTCAAGATTAGAATAACCATGAACAACATCGTAATTTTTAAAAACATATACGTTTATTTATTCATTTACATTGACCAACTGAAAGACAGTACACGAGAACATTTTTAAATTATGGCCACAAATTAATCAAAGTAATTTTTAAATTATGCTTCAATTCAAGAAGCATCACAAACTTGTTCAGGCAATACATTCTACTCTACTCTTCCATCCTGATGATGCATCGAAGGCCTTCTCCTTTAAGCATGTACTCAAAGGCCATGTTGATTTCTGAGAATGGGACTGTATGGGTGATGAATTTTTCCAGTTCAAGCTCCTGCGGCAACAGCAATTAGGTTAGACACATCAAGTCAATTAATTCAAGTCAGGTAATAATTATTTCAGCTGTATGGTAGCGTCCCTCGGGGTGAAACGACTCAATGACCATGTACGTACCTCGTTCATATATTTTTCAACAACAGATGGAATGTCAGAACGGGGCTTGTAGTTTCCAAAGAAGGTGCCCTTTAGAGTTCTTTCATTTAACAAATTCATGGGGTGTGTCTCGAACACAGCATCTTTGTGAGGAACACCCACAAGAACAGCAACGCCCCATCCCTGAAAATATCAGAATTAGGGATGGCAATGGTACATACATTATTTCAATAATATAATTTTGTTATTTGGATTAATATTTAAAAAATATTATTTTTTAGATTAAATATAAAGTACACAAATTCATAAAAAAAAAGTCACAAGTTATATATAAAAATAATAATTATGTTGGATTGATGTTAAAATTTTAATTTTTTATTTATATTGGTTAAATTTAAAATTGAGTATGTTATGTAGAATTTTATGTTATTATTATAAATTTACATATTGAAAATTTATGATTTCAAATGTGGAAACCCATAAAAATTTATCTGATACCCGCTGCGAGTTTGATAATTGTTAAAATCCGCAGTGAGTGTGTTTTCTTAAAAAAATTAAAACCTGCAGCGGGTTGCGGATAGATTTAGTAATTTAAATTTTATACGGGTATGGGTTTGGTAATGGCAAATCCGCTGCTGGTAATACCCATTCCCATCCCTTCCAAATCAATTCTGTCTGTGTTAGGAAGATTTGGAAAAAATTAACAACCATTAATTAGGATAACAGACAAAAATGAACATACATCATGGACACATTCGAAAGCTGAAATCATGGCATCAATATGTCCAGTACACTCCACGCTTCTGTCCGCTCCTCCATTCGTCATTTCGGCAATCACCTGTTTAGCAATAATGTGTATGCCCATTGTTTAGTACATTATTACCAGACGCAATTATGATATAAGATATATAAGATATTTCAACTTTTGAGCTTATTGTTTAAGAATTTAGAGACAAACCTCTTGAACTGGTTTATTGAAGTCTTTTGGGTTTACAAATTCATTCACGCCAAACTTCTTTGCTGAAACGAGGAAAATGGGAATCTCAGCATCATATCAAATTAGGGCTCCTTCTCTTAATTGAAAAAATCAAAAGCACCACTTGTTTACCTTCTTCAAATCTATTTGAATTCAGATCAACACCAATAATCCTTGAAGCCCCCGCAATCCTGGCCCCTTCAGCAGCCTAATCAATCGCATTGAAACAACATAAATACAAATATGCATTGTCATTTGCAAATTTATCTGAAACAAACACAAAGAAGGTTTATTTAGGCAGATGAAGATCGCTTACAGCAAGGCCTACAGCACCCAATCCAAATACAGCCACTGTTGAGCCTTTTGCAGGTTTTGCAACATTAAGTGTTGCACCCAGGCCTGGAAAACAAAGCCACAGTTAAATTATGAATTCTAACCGAAACTTAACCTTAAACAGTATTAAAAATGTCGTGTTTCAGTAAGTACCTGTTGAAATTCCACAGCTGAGAACACAGACTTTGTCAAGAGGAGCCACCGAATTGATCTTGGCAAGACAGCCAACATGAACAACAGTGTACTCACTGAAGGTTGAGGTTCCAACGAAATGATAAATAGGCTTGCCATTGATGGAAAATCTCGATTTCCCGTCATTAAGCATGACACCTCTGTCGGTATTGATCCTGAGAAGATCACACAAGTTGCTTTCTTCTGACTTGCAATGAGCACACTCCTTGCATTCTCCGGTGAACACAGGCAGAACATGATCCCCGGGTTTGAGATCAGTCACCCCCTCACCAACGCTCTCCACAATCCTACAAAAATTTCAACAGATATCATATCAGGTCATTCTAGTTCACAATTAAAATTGAGATGAAATTGAGATTTTAAGTTAAACCCACCCTCCAGCTTCATGACCGTAGATTCTAGGAAATAAAGGGTTCTGTCCCTGAATGACATTAATTAAAACCATATGTTAATCTTGATTCAATAGTACTTAACCTATAGTACATGCAAATAACTACAAATCTACAATGATATGTATAATCAGTGTCTTTACCTTAGCTTCCCAGAAGTAAACATCAGTTACAAATCTACAATGATATGTATAATCAGTGTCTTTACCTTGGCTTCCCAGAAGTAAACATCAGTTACAAATCTACAATGATATGTATAATCAGTGTCTTTACCTTGGCTTCCCAGAAGTAAACATCAGTGTGGCAAAGGGAAGTGAAGAGGATCTTCACACGAACTTCGTTAGTCTGCGGCGGTGCCACCTCAACTTCTTCAATCACCAGTGGCTTCGCTGCTTCCCAAGCTACAGCAGCTACAATAACAGAAACATATACAAAAAAATTATTGAAATTTATGCATTCAAATCCATATCGCAATAAACCAAAATACAGCATTTTTGAGTACCCCTGCAGCGTATGACTTGACCGGCTGTGCTTGACATAGTTTGAAAAAACTGAGAACTGAAATATAAATTGTTGTAATCTTTCTTAAATGATTGCTGTTGATGAGAAATTGTGGATATCTGTGAAGGTGTATATATACGTGAAAGCAAAATTAGCAAAAGTACACTTAATTTAATAATAGATTCTCATGGTATTATGTATTATGTTATAATAATTATTAGACTCTCAAATACAAGTTAAAGGCCAAAACCATTACCAGGTTTTGTTTCCTTCGATCTAGGTCCCTGGTTTATCCTTCGTTTAATAATTCTAAAGATTAAAACGAAATGACAGAGGACGTACAGATATCTATGATGAATTTTCAAAAGACTACAGTCAGTCTTACCAATGAGATCAATTGGATCACAGCCGAAATAAACTGTTCCCTATTAAATTATGTGATAGCTTTTTTTGGTAGACCGACTGTATATGCAGGAAGAATCAATAAATAAATATGCAACTTGCGGAAGAATCAACATCCAGAATTATTTGACAAGCTGTTGCTGACTTGCTTCGTTTCCCGTGTGTTCGTTCTGGTTTTTCTTTAGAGGATTCCAACAGATTTGAAGGCAAAAACAGCTCTTGATTTTTAAAGAAAGCAAATTGCTATAATTTAAGTTGAACTTCCATTTCCATATGTACTCTTTAATGATTCTATGCGAATTATTGACTTCAATTTATTGGTGTGGCCTAATTCGAGATAATGGAACTGGGCTTATAGGTGTGAATCCAATATGAGAACCCATGTTCATTCAACAACAAATATTTCTAATTTCAACTGAAGCTATTTTATGTCAAACCACGGTATTATTATTTTCTTAATTCTTCCGCCAAATTTTAATTCATTATTTATATTAACTAATTATAGATAAAATAAAAAATGAAAAGGTCCGAATTATCTCTTGACCTAAGTTGGGGTGCGCCTTAAAAGCTGGTGAACACTTAATTATTTTTATATTTTTATCTAATAACTATAGATCACTGAGTTGTATTTTATTCAAAAAAAAATTATGGTAAAAAAGTTTAATGAAAATATGTATATTTTCGTGATACAATTATACGTCTAGATATGAGTTAAATCTACTTATATTAAAAATAATTTCTTTGATCTATATATTAAAAAAAAAAGTGAAGTCTTTGAATGTTTGCAGTGAGGTACTTTTCAGCAGATCAAACAAATTACGGTCGAAGACTTCAATAACAAGAATCCCTTTAATTTCATTGATTAAGAGACTTTCGTTTCTTTATTAATTTCTACACTATTAATAGCTAAAACTTTGGTTCAGAGGTTGCTTTTTGGCTATGCATTAATACCAAATGCTTCCTTATTTTAATATATCAACATCAAGAAGGAAATATGGACTTATCACGCGACACTTTCTCTTGTTCGCAAAGCTTCAATTTTAAGGATATTTGGTCTTACTTTCACATACAAAATCTAACAAAAAAGGCATTAAAGCAAAGGATTGTTTGAGCAACGATCTTACGCATACATATAGTTCTAGACATCAAAGAACACTAAAAGTAATAGAAAAGCAAAAAAAGATAAAAAGATTTTACCCTTTTTTCTTTTTAAAAGTAATAAAACCAAAGAAAAAAAGAATAAAAATTTTACCCTTTTTTTCTCCCACCGGTAAAAGCGCCCATTGGTAAAAAAAAAAAAAAAAAAAAAAAGAAGAAGATAAAAAGATTTTACCCTTTTTTCTTTTCCTTTTTGTTCTCTCTTGATTCAAACAAACTTGTTTTGATTTTTATCAAAACAGCTTTACTTTAATAAATTTACCCATCTCCAACAAGAATACATATGAGTCTCCTACCTTAATCATAAGTCATAATATATATTTCCTTTTTCTTTCGGCAACCACTACACTGTGTACGAGGAGCCTTTTTAGAATCAATCCTCCACTAATTTGCAAGTCATTTTTGAAAAAGAACCTTTTGATATATCTTGTTCATCACATCATATTACATTCTGATGAGCTGCTTCATTCCATTCACAAGCTTCCTTTGGTTTTGAATTCTGATTATTATCCTCATAATGCTCCCAGATTTTTGCACTCATAGGCCTAAGAATATGTAATATAGGAGTGTAACAGGCAAAGAAACTAACATGCCAAAGATAACCCTGCAAAAGGAGGAGAAAATTTTATAAATTTAAACGAAAAAGCCTCAGGAATCAAGAAATTAATTTTGATGTGCGAAGGGATTACAGTCGGTAAAACAAATTGTTGTTTGCAATATGTGAGTGAGCTTTTTTCTTCTTTTTTTTTTTTCAGTCTGAAAACACATTATTATGTCCAATTAGTTGTGCCTCCACATTACCAAAATCCATAATTAATTCGCTTTCTCTAAAGCTCCCGGGCTTTTATACTTTGCTAAAGTTCTCCCCAAAAAAAGGAAAAAGGAAAAAGAAAAAAGAAAAAAAGAATGGCACTTTGGCACTTCTTTTTTGATCAAAAGCAAAGTAGCTTTCTCAGGATTTTGATGAAGTCAGATCAATCAAAATTCACCACTTCTGAACGAAAAATTAAAGTAAGTCTTTTAAATTAATTAGTCCACAAAAAACTTAAATTAATTTTAATTTCTTACCCTGTACTCAAAATGTCAGGATGCAACCCATATTCCCTAGCAAACACAAATGGCACGATCCCTTGAGGAAGAGCTGCCTGAAGTTAATGATCAATTCAGTAAACCTTCATCATATAACATGCAGTACTGATCTTAGTGAGTACAAGTTTTTAATCTTACCTGCACAATGGCAGCATGTAGTTTAACACTTTTCAATCCGACGGCAACGGACGTGGCGGACATTATTATGGGGCCACAGATGAACCGGATTGCCATCCCCATCGTCGCCCTTTTTGCCCCGCAAGCAATAATCCGCGGCTGAAGCGCCATGAACAATCCTGTTATGATATCATTAGCGGTATGTGTCATAATCAAAATTCCATTTGGAACTAACATCAATTCATGTGACAGTAAAATGATAATTACCTAAACTGAACATGGCCATCCCAAGTCCTGCATCCGAAATAATTTTGATTGAATATTTCACCAAACTGGGCATCCCCACATTCCATCTGTTATATCCCAACGATCTTGTTACAAATTACCAAGCAGATACAACAATATTTTTTACATAAAGACGCTTTTTATGATGATATCAAATATATTGTGAAAAGCTAATGAATATGACCTAATTAGAATAATAATATAATTAACTCACTTGAATGAGATCAAGGACCAGAGAACCCCTAACACACTTGAGTATGTGTTGGGATTTCGAGAAAGTTTCCTTCCAACAACAATAAGAATTAGTCTAAGCATAACTAATGCATGTGGCATTTTCTGGTTGGTTGCTGCTTCCTTTGATTCTGCTTCGTCCGGCATTGGAATTTTTGAGCTGTCTCTGAAGCTTATTTCTTTCTCTGAGAGAAAATGCAAATTATGTTACATAAATCTGTAATTTAAAAATGCAAAATTTGTAAACAATTTTATTTTTTTAAGTGAATGACGATAAACACTCATAAAACACAGAATATAATCAGACTATCAAATCCCAAAATGTAAATATAAAATAAAATAAATAATGAAAAGTCAAACATGGTAGATCACTTGTGTTGTAAAGGTCAACCTTTAAAGAATCCAAAGCAATGATAATGTGAAAATATTGGCCGACCGGGATTTGGTATATTTACTATTTATTACTTAATGAGATTCTTTACTAAGACTGCCATTGTGGAATCATTACACACGTGCTTCAAGCTAATGATGTTACCTATCAATTAAAGGGCATGACTTTAGAGAAAAAAGTTAACACTTAAAAAAAAATTAAGATTATTTTGACCGTATTATGTTAATTTTCTTTCTCTTTCGATCGTGAAATTAGGGGTGATGGATGGCGGATGGGCCAGCCCTATTTTAGTTATATGGTGGAAGAAACTTAGGGCTAAAGAGAGGAAATTTATTAAAATATTGAGGTTTATTTAAAAAAAAAAATACAGAAACTTAGGGCTAAAGAGAGAAAATTTATTAAAATATTGAGGTCTATTTAAAAAAAAAAATACAATTATATATTGACATTATGCGTCTCTTGTTCCAAAAAGAAGATATGGAGGATCTTACCAGCAGTTGATGGTGTAAAAAATTAATTTATGATAATAAGTTATACTCAAATTGAAGAAGATGAATAAATGAAAAACACGAGACAGAACACACAAAATGCAAAGGATGTTTTGTTCCCCAACACACACAGTTCATTATACACATATCAACAAGTACTCCATTGGCCAGCCATGGCAGTACGTATTTTCTTTTTTCTTTTTTTAATTATTATTATTGCTCATATGATAATTAATATCACATGAAATTTCTAATGTATTTAAGATTAAATAATTACTAAAATTAATTTATATTAAGTTGTCATCTACTCTACTTATATATTTTTTAAGAAAAAAATACTATTTCTATTCAATTTTTATAATTAAAAAATTCAATCACCATAATTATTTTTATAAAAATTCAAACTGCAAATATTCTCTCACTGAACTCAAGGCCTATTGCTTATGTATTTCTAATCTAAACAATTTCAACTATCTCAATTTTCAATTTCATTATCGTCAGTTAATATCGTTATTAGATTTTCCCTCCAGCAGAATCTGGTGAACCAGTCAGATCCAGACAAAAACATTTACAGTTCTCCCCCGACCATCCGTACAGCCAACGCTGACAATGCTGCTCACTTCTTTGTTCAGATCTTAAATTTCAAATGTCCATAATCCTATAGCTTTTAAATGCATCAATCAAAGACACAAAATTTCCGTCCTGTACACTAAATATTTGGTACGTAAAATGAACACTGAACAGTGGATTGTGGCTTAGTCATCTCAGCTGAAAATGGGGCCTATCTGATATTCTCTGTTGAGCAATTATAAAATAATAGGGATCTTTATGCTATTAACCCAATAAACGACAGCGTTTGAATGAAAATAGTAATGGTCCTTACCAGGGGCGTCTTTGCCAGCTTGTCTATCTCCTTGATACTTCCCAGGAGAATCCCACACCATTTTCCCACCAGGAACAACCGGAGACGGGTTCCGAAACACCTTTCCGGCGACCGGAGACCTTGCCCACGTAGGCGTAGTGGCAGTCATAACAGTAACAGCGTCCATTTCATTGAAATTGGAGGCGCGTGGCGTAGGCTGCAGCGAGTAGGCATCCGAGGAAGCGTAATTTGACAACCTGGGACTCGTGGCCGAGCCCCAGAACACAATCTCATTATTCGAATTGTAATGATAATCGTGTAAAGGAGCCGGAGTGTTAATGGAGAATATCTCAGCGTTGGAGAGATTCGAAGCCCTGGGAGTTAAGCAGATGGAGGATGATAAAGCGGAGTCAGGGGCAGACGACGTGGACCGTCTGATCCTCACGCGGATGCGGCCGTTGCCGTCCGTTTCTGATTCCGTCTTGAGCGGGTCCCGCCCGTCGAGAGATATCACGTCGTTGTCGAGCTCGAACTTGGTGATGGAAGCCGCTGCTGGACCGGGGAATTGCGTTTGGATTAAGACAGTGGCCGCTCTATATTCAAAAAGAAACAGCAAAAGAGTGTACCTGCAAAAATGCGAAAATCTAAATTCTCTCTCTCTCTCTCTCTTTTTTTTTTTTAACCCTGTCTTGTCTTTTAACAACTCTTTATTAGAAGAATATATGATTCTTACCATATGATGCATTGGAGAACGACGAGTTGCACCATGAGGGACTGAGTGAACTCTCCGTACATGGCGTTGAGCAAGGGGATGCCCATAACGAGAGTGTTAGGCAAAGTGGCGACTGAGAAAAGAGTGATGAGCCAATCCAAGCCGCCTTTGAAGAAAATAGCCCAAACTGAGAGCAAAACAAGGACCAAAACTTTAGACAGAGTGTCAGCCAATATAAACTTCGTGTCCATTTGGTACGGATTGTTTTGAGCTATGAAGTGAAATGACAAAACGGGGACGGCGAAAACCGCAACGAATCTGTTGATGCCGGAGCACTGCTCCGGGGTGAAGATTCTCCACCATTTGACGGAGCCGTATGCGATTAGCATCGCGAAATATAGAGGAACCATTGCGCACATAACTTTGTAAAAGTCATTTGCTGTTATCATTTTTATTTGCTTTGATAAGTTTGGTTTTTTCCTTTTTTTTTTCCCCCAAGTTTTTGAGTTTAGTGAGATTTGTGCATGGGCTGTGTGTTTATATAGGAGATTTCTGGACGAATTTGACCCTGTGAGGATTGTTGATTTACTTTCGTGGCACTGCAGTTAGCGGGAATTTCGGTTGGTAAGCTGAATGATGAGGATTAGGAGAGGATGTCGATCAGGAGAAAATTTTAATCCGATGATGATTGTCGTTGTCAAAATTGGATGATTCATTTTTTCCATGTGACAATTAGACGACTATAACTTAAATTTTGATCTGAATTTTTACTTAAACGGAAATATAATTAAGGGATGTGAATAAAACCTTGAACTAATTAGTATTCAACTCTTTAATATTTTACCACACGTATGTGTGTAGCAATATACAGTTAAGGCATAATTAATTTTATATTTTTATTTAATAACTACTAATTATATCTTTTTAAAAAGTTAGCAAAAGGCTCAGCTAATTATTGAAACGAGTTCAATTCCAATGCACGTATAAGTTGAACTATTTTAATAAATGTTTTTAAAGTTTGAATTAATGACACATTTATCCAAAAAATTCATAATTTGTTGGGAAGGTGCATATTATTCTTTTATGATTAATCAATAATGTTATTTTATTTGGGAGAAATCGTACCGGACAAATAAAAATCTAGAAAGGGCCATTTTGACAAGACTATTTAAGGTTTTCTCCTATAAATAACATTTTCTATAATTAATTGATGAATATATAAACGTTATATCACAGCCACATGTAATATTCAGAAAAATAATAACATTGAATAAAATAATTAGATAAGAAAATAATCTAAATTGTGAAATAATAGGGACATTTTATTGTGTTATATACTTTGAAGTTAATATTTGTCAATGAGAACTGCAATAATGAAAAGCACATAGGAATTTGAGCACTCTTTGATGATAATAGGACCTTAATTAGTTGGACATTGTGCTTTGTGTCACTAATAATTAGGTTATTAACCAAATGACATTTTTAATTTAGGTGATGAATGCAATCTGAGCCGCACGATTCACTAACGGTGACATGATATCAAGCATGATATAGAGAAAACAGCCTTGTTGGAAATTAATTATGTTGCCTGCGGGCGACAACTAGATACATAATTGAGGATTATGAGCACAAACAAGGTCATTAGCCACAGTGGATGCATATAGTGCAAGAAAAAGTAATTAATATCTACTAGCAAATTATTGTCTACCAAGTGGAGTGGATGATGCACTAAAATAACAAAGTTAATTGATCAGACACACATGCGCAGCAATGCTTTAAAACTATAAATTTAGGCATCAAAATTGATTGAACTTTTGCTTTTCACTGTTCAAGGATAAAGGATTAAATAATGTATCCAATCATGAAGACTGTGAGACTATTATTTATACATGTATTCTTTGTTTAGACCTGTCTCTAAGTTAAGCTAGACTTATGGCCGGTGGAACGTTTAGTGGATTGAGTTTCTTACCTTTATCTAAAGCCGCGAAAAACAAATAAACGAATCGAATGGTAAACCGTTTAAGTTTAAATCCTAATTTGATTTATTTATAAAATAAATCGAAATCTCAAGATTCAGAGTTGATTTTTTTATTAAACAAATATTTTGTTTAATTCGTTTAATCTATTTAGTAGAATTAATTAACAAATCAAATCAAATTTGGATTTATTTGCTATTCATTTATTTTATAACGAATCAAATTAAATATGAATTTGTTCACAAAAATATAATTAATAAACAAAAATTAAACAAAATAAATTATAAAAAGACCACAAATTTAACATTCTACAAAATACAAACTTATTATTATTTATAATTACTATATTAGTCTTCAAACTTTAAAAAGTTACATATTTAAGGATAAATAAGTAATTTAATTAAACAAACTTTTAACAAATGGTTCATATTCGATTGGTTCATGACGCATTTATTAAATAAATCCTAAATGAATACACCAATCAATTTCCTCACAATAGAATTAGATCCATTTAATAAGCTATTGAATTGAATTTACCCATTTATTAAATGAATTAATTTTTTCAAATCCAAATCTATTTAATTCCCATCAAATTAAATTAAATAATCAAATTATGACTTCGATTGCCCCCCTATCTTTATCTGTAGATTAAATAGTTTAACTGATGGGATACTAAGGAGCTAAAATTTTCTATTCGAAACCCTATATCCGCATGCTCATTTTGTATAAATTAATTTACACTTGAATTTTTGCTCATTTGCGAGCCTTTATTTATTTAATTTCATCCTATTTTTGGGCTTCTGCGTCAAACTTCTAAATTTCAGGTGATGGTTTTAAAATTAGATTCGAACAAGAAGTTAAACTAATAGTATTAAAATATAATTTTTTTTTATAACTTATGGTGCGTTTGGGAATGAGGTGCTGTATCTTTTAAGCTGCAGCTGCTGTGGAAAAAAAAACTATACCTATGAAACAAAAGTTAATATTATGTAGTAAATATAAATTTTAAATAATAATTTTAACAAAATTATTAAAGATATAATAGATTTTTCATAATACAATTGAAAAATCATATCAATATAGCTTGTACGCTACAGCAACTAGTGTTTATCAAATATTTTAGTGCCCAACCTCAATACCAAACGCACTTTTATAGAGAGGTATGTTAGCTTACTTAGGAGTCAATTTCTGTTCAAAACAGACTTTATTGTAATTAATTTTTTACAATGTAAATTAATATACCTATGTAAGCATAAAGTTAGTGTTAGAAAATTGGATTTGGATCGGATTGAATTGGTGATTGAAGTTCAATAGTTAACTAACTCCGACTCAGAATTTACGCCTCGTAATATGAGAGGTAGGTAGTGGTGTTAAGAAAAGACATAGAAATGAAAGCTAGTCTTACATATATAATAATAAACGTTTTTTTTTTAATTACAGAATAATATAACAAATTGAGTGGAATAATTTTATTAACATGATATCTAAACTAAAATCTTTTGGTTGGACGCTTGCACGCCATTGAATCTCAATCTATTTCTTAGTTTCATATTTGTTGGTCGCACCCATCAAATCCATACATATTTCGATTTTTTGTAATCATACTCTTTGTATCCGCACACCTGGGCTAGCTCCTGACTTGGACTTGAATATGATCAGTATCTGGGGGCTAACAAATTTGACGCTTTAAGGGGAATTGAAGGCCAATGAACAAGCTGAGCAGGCATGGAGTTACTTAAAGAGTGAGTGTGACAACAATCCGGCCCATTTGTCGGGTTAATTACCACGTACCATTTCCAGGAGAGTTGTTCTGACAATTCATTGATAGAATTAAAAACAACATCTAAACTTTTCACTTTCCATATGCGCCAGTGCCACCTGCAAAAAAATACAAACCCTTCCTCGTGCATTAAAGAGCAGATTATAAAGATCAAAAACTTCTCTCATTATGCAATGAGATTGAGACCATTGAGAATCTAGAAAGAAAAATCTTCATATCTAATGGCAATAATCGTCCAATAGTGCACTGTGATGGCGTTTTCTTTGAACTTTCAGAAAAGTGGAACTTGTTGGATCCAAAACGGGGTAGAGCTTTTACCGTAAGAAGAGTGAGAGAACACCTTTTCAGTTCGAAGTAAAGATTAGTTGTTTTTTGTTGTCATCTATAGAGTCTTGTAGCTTTTTGAGTTGTAAATTAAAGGGTGAAACTGAAATCCGAATTGTATCATCCAAATATCTAATGTCATTTTCTCTTAAGAAATGTTATCGAACAGATACAATCAACCTTAAATAGATGCCACGCAATTGTGACTGTGGCACGAAAAAAAACGAAGCGTTAATACAAGTTTTAGATTTCGCTTTGTTTAGGATGAAAAAAAAAAACGTACAAAATGAGGGCTAAAATGAAACTATCAGAAGTCAAAAACTGACAAAAGTCAAAAACAGGAAAAAGAGTATGGCAGAGCATTAGAGAAATGTAACATCCCCATCCATCGGCACGAGCCATGAAGTGCAATAGATGATGATGACGGGACGGTGGGGAAAGAGGATTGAAATGAGAGGTGGCGTGTGGTCTGTTAATAAGGGGCAAATCCTTGTCCTATTGTGTTTGGTTAAGAGTTTTGATAGCGAAATGACATGTGGGCGTGACGTGGACCCCACGATCCACCGATTGGGTGACAACGCATGCCCCGTCTGCACCGGCCCATCAATCTATCGCCAGTCAGTCAGTCAGTCAGTTTTAGAGCTGGACCCCACCTTCTCTTCGAGTGAATCATGGACGATCAGGGGCCACCTCAGGTTGTCTCTGTACAACCTTCACTTTTGGGTCATTGATAAGTAGCGACAAAGCAGATTCGGTGTAATTTGTATTGGACTGGGCCAAAATTGGGCCTTTAAGATCGGATTTCCAAGATCCACTGACCTTTGTTCATATATGGGCCCATTTGGTCTGGGGCGGAATCATTGGCATCGAAATCTGACAAGTCAATTGTCAACTTATATATAAGATGATTTGTCACGTGGCTAGCAAGGAGGGACACTATGCCTGTCGGTGTCATGTAAATCTGACTTCATTCCTGCAAACATAAGATAAGATGTTTATCAAACATATCACAATTGACAATTTTAAGATACCACCATATGTTGAGTAATGCACTATTAGAACTCCGCACTAACGAAATCACTTAGGAGGGCAGTTGCCGAGTGAGGTGGCCAAATTTAAAATGACTAGTCAACTTGGTTCATGTTAGCAGTATTTCTGCTGAAATTTGGAGAAGAAAGAGGGAGTTACCTTTCCCTTCTCTCAAGATAAATACCAACACACAGAGATGCTTTCTCAATTCTCACTCATTTGACATCAAACACGGGTAATATGTATCATAGTACGTCTAGCACTGCTGGTAAGGTCATTCTTTGCAAAGGTAATTAATTTCTATTCAATAATACCCATGCATACACCATTGTGAATCCTTTGGAGGGTTCAGTTTATAATGTTGATTTGAGCGTTTGATATCGTTGGTTGCTGTAGATGCGGTGGCATGGGAACCAGGGAAGCCACTGGTTATTGAAGAAGTGAAGGTGCCGCCACCAGAGAAAGATGAAGTTCGACTGAAGATTCTATATATACACCTCTTTGTGCCATACTGACGTTTACATATTGGGAAGCCAAGGTATATCACGTTGTTTTTTTAAAAGCAGGTGTTACTATGCAGACTATTATATATACGCTCCTCTACAATGCAATACCCAAGTCACAGTTTAGCATCTAACTACTTGCAACTGTGTACAAATTATCTTTTTGTATTTAACCTGTATGAATTCTTTATCTGAGATTAATTTTGTCTTGAATTTATTGTTTCTTTATTTAATATTTCTATGCCAATAGCATCCTGGGTATTGGAATGATTTAATATAAATTGCAGGGGGCAAAAGCCATTGTTTCCTCGCATATTTGGTCATGAAGCCGGACGGTACGCTATGCACGTCTATCTCTCAATGCTTGAGACAGAACTAACGGGTTGAGAAAAATTAGCAGTAAAAAAAAGGAAAAAAATAATGTACAGTGTTTGGAAGTTAATATTACCGAGGATTTTTTCTTTTTCCTTGGAATTGTGGAGAGCGTTGGGAAGGGCGTATCTGATCTCAAACCAGGTCACCATGTCCTGCCTATGTTCACAGGAGAGTGCAGGGAGTGTCGCCATTGCCAATCAGAAGAAAGCAACATGTGTGATCTTCTTAGAATCAATACCGAGAGGGGAGTTATGATCAATGACGGTCAGTCTAGGTTATCAAGGGCAAGCCGATACAATTTTCTTGGCACATCCATATTCAGTGAATACACAGTCGTCCATGGTGGCTGTGTCGTCAAGGTCAACCCTGCTGCTTCTCTTGACAAAGTTTGTGTACTTAGCTGCGGCATCTGAGCAGGTTGGCAAAAGCTCCATTTTCTTAAATCTATGCTGATACTGTAAGTACTATCTATTCAACACGTTTCTAATTTTGAAGGTCTTGGTGCTACTCTGAATGTTGCAAAACCAAAGAAGGCCATGCTGTTGCTATTTTTGGACTAGGTGCTGTTGGCCATGTTGTAAGCTTCTTTTATTTCTTTGTGTCCAATTTGTACAAGGCCACTGGGCGGACGTGATGACTAGTTATGCTTTTCGTTTTGTACTAGTTAATTTCTAGGCCGCTAATGGGCAAGATTATCAGGGCGCTTCGAGGATCTTTGGTGTCAACTTGAACCCCAACAGATTCAATGACGATAGAGTCCTTTTTCTACACGGGTATATGCAAAGAGCACGCTTCATTTATTTGTGTCATATCTAGTTACTTTTTGATGAAGGTCGAAATATATACTGATTTTTGCAGCCAAGAAGTTTGGTGTTACTGAGTTTGTAAATCTAAAAGACTATAACAAACCTGTTCAGCAGGCTGGTTCCAAAGCCTTAGTTTTACTTATCCGTGCTATACACGTGTATGATCATTGAAATATGCTTTTGACGATCAGGTGATCGCGGAGATGACTGATGGCAGGGTGGATCGGTGTGTTGAATATACTGGAAACATCCAAGCCATGATCTCAGCTTTTGAATGCATCCATGATCTAATAATCACCTGAACCAAGATTCTCTCCCGATCTGAGTTTTTATTTGAGCAATTACCTGTAAGTACGTTCATTGGTCTTAGGTTTGGGAGTTGCCGTGCTGTTGGTGTGCCAAACAAAGATGATAGTAATTAGCTAATGGTATGTAATATCTTTGCTTATGTTCCTACAGTGTTTACTAATTACATACGCTGTATATATCTTGATGTTGCAGGAACTGGAGGTGGAGAAATTTATCACTCACTCTGTATCATTCTCGGAGATCAACAAGTCATTTGAGTACATGCTTAAAGGAGAAAGCCCGAGGACCATCATATGCATGGATGGCTAGATTTCTGCTAGTTGGAGGTCTTAGCCTTGCTTTCTACTAGTAGTAGATAGAATGAACAGAATTACAAGTTTATAAGCTACTGTTCTCTGATTAAAATATATGGAATGTCCACACTTTGTAAAGTATCAGTTTGAGCCAGATGCTAATAATTAGCTATGCAAAATATAGCCACTATAGATAGGCCACGTCAAGGAGCAGGGAATCCCCTTATTTTTCTTGTAATGCAGTAACCATTCGATGAAAATCAGCCATATCCTCCGGTGGTTTTGTTGCAAGAATGTTGTTACAGGAAACAAGAAATGTTTAGTCTATGGTAACAATAAGTTTGGGAGTTGAAACAACACTAACATTGAAGCAATTTAGCTCAGACATCACTTAACAATTTTTACCTTACAATGGGCATAAAAATGTTCTAGCAATACTGTTCCCTTGAATAACAGGTAACTGATATTTCGGTAACAATAATGATGTCAGTTGGAACAACACCTCATAATCAAACAATTCAGCAGAATTTTTTTTTTCTTTTGTTTTCTTCTTTGGGCTCACTCACGAAAGAAAAGGAATTGTAACTGTTGGAAATTACTCTAGCTAAAAACACCCTTCGTGCTTTTGTCTCTACCATCACAAGTTTGGTTAAATACAAAATACATTATACATATCTTTGAATTTGATTCCTAGATTAACGGCCACAACCCAACAGCGTTAGCATGGCGTAGCTTCCACAAAAATCACATCTGCATGAAAGGCCATATTATCAGTTGCAGCAACCACCCGTATGCTTCCCTTCCAGTTCAGTGCCGTCCTGCTAACAGTTGCATAATTGCCCACAACAAAGAAGTTGCATCTGCTGGAGGCGGCCGTCGAAATTCCCATAACCAATAAAGTTTTACAGAGACAGTACTCCGACTACACTAACGGCTGGGTTAGATTAGGACAAAAGGAGCTCAACTCCTATAAATAATGTCAGTTTAGTCTATTTTGAAAAGTGTGAATGTCTCGAATAAGATTTCAATTTTCTCAACTCCTATAAATAATGCCAGTTTAGTCTATTTTGAAAAGTGTGAATGTCTCGAATTGAAATATAGTCTATTTTGAAAAGTGTGAATGTCTCGAATAAGATTTCAATTTTACTTAAATTGGTGATGCATATAATATTTTATTGTTCTGAAAAAAGTCTTGCATGCTGTATGGCATGCATGTTTTGACTTATATGGGTTATAGCACTATATATGGTATATATTTTCTTAACGGTTCTTTACAGATTACAAACACGTTCAAACTTTTTATTAGATACTACTCAATTTTTTGTTCTATGAAATGGAAAAATTATGATGTGTAATGAAAAAAAAAATTAAAATATCATGATATACAACGGACGGTTGTAAGGTAATTTAATCATAATTTTAGTCTATTTTACAAACACATCAGGATATTTTGAGAAGTGTGCATGATTACTAGTAAATAATATTGAGATTTTTTATATTAATAATTATCAGCGATTACCTTGTATTTGGTGAAGTACATAGTAATTCAGGGTCCCATGACTTTTAAATTTTTAATCCTTCTTTCGTTCCTCCGGCAGTGAAACCATGGGCTTTGACAAAAGGCGGGCACTCATTTTATTTTAAGATCTGGGAATGTATGGTAATGCCTTGAGGATGACTGCTACAGCTGGCCACATTTGGAAAGGGCCAAAAAAAAAAAAAGACAAATTGAAATTTAACAAAAAGCGGCACGAAGAAATGCCATGTCGAGCGGTTGATGGTTTCATGCAAGTCATATGTCGTATTAAAATAAAGCCACGTCACCGTCTAAAAGGACGAAGACAAAAGGCGAATGATAAAAGGACACGCGGCTGTCGATGAAGAAAACCAGGGGCCCGCCTTCTGCCGCTGGTTTTGGAAATACTGCACAGAACAACTTCGAAGTATGTCACGCTACTGGTTATGGATAAATTTAAAATGTATCAGAAGTATTATGAATATATTAAAAATATTATGCCGATGTACAATAAATCAATAAATAATGTGTTAATGTGCATATTTTTATTTTAAAAATTATTATGTAAATAATAATTATATTAAATTTAATTATATATATTACACGTATATATATTAATTATGTTATTTACGACGTATTCTCGAATTTCTCAGTTACGTGGAATGGGATTTGTTTGTAATTTCGACGAAGTTGAAGGAACCGAAACGGTATTGAGGCACGCACGCTTTATAAATAGACAGCGAACCCAGAGGCCAGAGCCCCTGTTCAGGTTGAACACTGCTAATTTTACAACTGTTGAGAGTATCTTCGTTCATCAATATGTCTAGCACAGCTGGTCAAGTTATTCGTTGCAAAGGTACTTAATAATCTACTTCTGCCTTGACTCCAGTTGTTGGGTTTCTGTAGGGATCATCTGTTGATGGATGACCATGAAATGGATCACGGTCACTATGGTCATCCGTTTGTTATTGTTTTTGAAAGTACTTCTTGGGATGGTTGTTATCATCTGAGTCACTATTGCTTGACAAAGTAGTTTCCTGGATGATAATGAACCTTTTGTGCGTCCAAAAACAAAAAAAAAAGGGTTTTATTTTTTCAGGACTGATTTACATTAATGTTTTCTTTTTTAAAGTATTTGATGTAGTGACAAGTTTTGTGTTCTTGGTAGCATGCGGTGCTTGTATAGTTGTTAATTGTTATATTGGCTTATTGGGTGTATCTGGGTTGCAGCTGCGGTGGCATGGGAGGCAGGGAAGCCACTGGTGATTGAAGAAGTGGAGGTGGCTCCACCACAGAAAAATGAAGTTCGATTGAAGATCCTCTTCACCTCTTTATGCCATACTGATGTTTACTTCTGGGAAGCCAAGGTGACAGCAAATTTATGTCTTATTCAAGCATGTGGATTACATTTGTTTAGCTAATGGTAATGCATTTCCTAAGAAGAAGACTCACCACGAGATGATATGTTGCCGATCTGCTCACTCTGTGTGTTTTAAGGAATTTTCTTAATTCTTTTTGTGAGACTGGCCAAATTCTTTGATTGTGTAGAGAATTGTTTTAGTATGCGCTCAAATCATATTGTGAATTCTTGGTACTAAAGATCTTCTGATGATTTTGCGAATCTATTGTTTCTTTTGAGTCCTCCTCTGTTTCTACGGCATCCTTATCATGGAAACGAGATCTCTACTCTTTTGAGTCCTCACCTACACTTGCATTGCTTGGAAACTGAAATGATTACTCTCTATTCCAGGGTCAAACACCTCTCTTTCCTCGCATTTTTGGTCATGAAGCTGGAGGGTATGTTTATCTCTAAATGCCTAAACTTGTACCTAAATGAAGCTAAAAACAATTTTGTGAAACTTTGTTTGCTCCATATATGATAACATTCAATACTGATTCTACAATCTGGACTGATCTATCCGACACTTCTGTGCATTAAGGTTGTTTTTTTTTTTTTTGGGGTGCTGCTGATGTCAGGATTGTAGAAAGCGTAGGGGAGGGGGTAACTGATCTCCAACCAGGAGACCATGTTCTTCCCGTGTTCACTGGAGAGTGCAAGGAATGTCCTCACTGTCAATCAGAGGAGAGCAATATGTGTGACCTCCTCCGGATCAATACTGACAGGGGTGTTATGATTAATGATGGTCAGTCGAGGTTCTCGATTAAGGGGAAGCCGATTTACCATTTTGTGGGCACTTCTACCTTCAGTGAATACACTGTTACCCATGTCGGTTCTGTTGCTAAGATAAATCCTGCTGCCCCTCTTGACAAAGTTTGTGTGCTTAGCTGTGGAATCTCCACAGGTATGAAAACTTCCCATCACTCAACTGAACAATACTGGCAGTGTTATAGTTTCTAACTTATTTAGGTTAATTTATCCTTTTTGTTGAAGGTTTTGGGGCTACTGTTAATGTTGCCAAACCAAAGAAGGGCCAGTCTGTTGCCATTTTTGGATTGGGTGCAGTTGGCCTGGCTGTAAGTTACTTTATTTGCTTGGTGACCAAGTTTTAGAGGCTATCTGCTTCAGAAAGTAATATTAGTGTATTTTGTACAATTCTTTAGGCTGCCGAAGGGGCAAGAGTATCAGGGGCTTCCAGGATCATTGGTGTTGATTTGAACCCAAGCAGATTCAATGAAGGTATAATGGTTAATATACTTGCATAAAACAGAAAATATCATAAGTTATAAGCTTTACTCTACATCAATAAATGCATTTGTGAAGATGCATTCTCTGCTTCATATCCAATATTACTTGCTGTTCACTTATTGATGAAAGTTCAATTTGTTATTCTTGCAGCCAAGAAGTTTGGGGTTACTGACTTTGTGAATCCAAAAGACTATGACAAACCTGTTCAAAAGGTTGGTTCCTAGACCTTTTTGAGTTATTTTGCAAATGATTGTTCACAACCTTAGCTTCCAAAGCTCTTGTTTTTCTTGTATATTTGTATAATATTTTACTATGCTTTTGGCTGAATATGATCTTGCATTTGTCGTGTGCATTGTTCGTTGTTTAATTACATTTAGCCATGCTACCAGACTTTCATTTGATCATCAGAAATTGATTTACGCTTTTTATGATCAGGTGATTGCTGAAATGACCAATGGTGGAGTGGATAGAAGTGTTGAATGTACTGGAAGCGCCCAGGCCATGATCTCAGCATTTGAATGCGTTCACGATGTAATTAATTACCATTAGCTAATCTTCTGTTTACCATTTGGAACAAACTAGAAAATGAAAAGAAAATGAAGTAGTTCTTCTATTATGTTGTTCCACTCTAATTCTGCAATCTGGGTGCCTTCTCAGGGTTGGGGTGTTGCTGTACTTGTGGGTGTGCCAAACAAAGATGATGCATTCAAAACACATCCCATGAATCTACTTAATGAGAGGACTCTTAAGGGTACCTTCTTTGGCAACTACAAACCTCGCTCTGATCTTCCTTCTGTTGTCGAAAAATACATGAACAAGGTAAGCATGCACATCTGATTGTTTGAATGTGTGTTTGCTTTCTTTCTTTTCCATTTCTGTAAACTAATACTTCCTCAATGTTGCAGGAGCTAGATATTGAGAAATTCATCACTCACACTGTGCCCTTCTCAGAGATAAACAAGGCGTTTGACCTCATGCTCTCAGGAGAAAGCCTGAGGTGCATCATTCGCATGGATGGTTAGATGCGTCTGCTGTTGCTGATCCTTGTAATGGAGGCAGAATGAAGATGATCACATAATTTTCCAAGTTATATATTACCCAGAGAATAAGTAAGTTATGCTATATGTTTGATGACTTGCCGCGAATGGCTTACAAAGAGTTGTGTTTTCTACAAATTTCTTAGAGTCTTTTTTTTTATTTTGTTTTGATGATTTGCTACATATGGCTTACAAAGGGGTGTGTTTTCTATCTATTTCTTACAGTACTTTATGTAGCTTATGTAATAAAGATTTTCTTGTAAGTCTTCTTTCTTATATGCCGATGCTGTGTTAATGGCTATTCTATGGTAATTCCGCCGGTCGCTTGTGTCGGCTTTAGATAGACTTTTCTGCCACCTTAATGTAATAACCTATGCCAAATCCCATTGTTCGTGCTCGAATGATATCCCCAGGCTTAACTTCAGACCAGCTTTAAAAATAAATTTTAAAAAAATCAAAATAAAAAGGTTAAATTCTTAAATCTCTTGTGATGCAAAAATAATGACAGATAAATGAAAGCTCATCAACCTGTATTTCGTGGCCAAGACGTGAAGAAATAGTGTCATTAACACTTTACTGAACTCAGCTCCAGGGCATAGCCTCATTCCTTCACCAAATGGGATGAAAGTTTAGCAGAGGTGACATTGTTTTCTGCCAAATCCTGTTACAAGTAGCATCATTTAACACTCACAAGCCAAATTTGAGGAATTGTGTCTTTGTCGCATGAGTTTGATACAAAATGACGCAACCTTCCGTCTCCACAGATTGAACACAAAAGGGTCTCTGTATGTTTCTGGGTTCAAGTGAATTGCTGATGGAACAGCCATTATCGTGCTGCCTTCCGGGATTGTATATTCTGCAAAACTAATGTTCCACTAAATAAAATTGAATTCGCTGCAAAATTATAATTAGAAAAATAAGAGCATAAATACCCTTTAGGTGGATATCTTTTATTGCTCTTCTTTAGAACCGTGGTACAAAATTACCCATTCTAAGTGCTTCATGGATCACCTGCACATTACCAATTATGTATGAATCAGAAGAATATCGGAAACTTAAACATTATGAAAAGTAAAAAATGAAATCATGCCTCACTTGTTTTGTAAAAGTTAATGACCTGAATTCCTTCCATGTCATCCCAGTTTCAGCACTCCCTCTCTTTTGTACAATTTCCTAATTTTCCCTCTGGAAGGTGACATAGAAAAGAAGAATCAATTTTTAAATACCCATCAAGGCTCAAGCTCAGCACAAAAATGAAGAAGAAAATACCTCCAGCTCTTGCACCACCAAAGGATTTTGAGTAAGCAGCATCATGGCCAGGGTTAAAGTGGTCGAGATTGTCTCAAATGTTGCAAGTAAAAGGCCAAACATCATGTAAGAAATGAGGTCACTTGTTAACAAATTGTTGGTTTCCATGTCCTACACAATGTCCTCTAGGAAGTCCCCTCTAGTTCTTTCTTCAGGAAACTTTGCTAGCCGGTCCTCGATCGTAATTTTCTATGTGCTTTTTTGCTTCTGATCATAGAAATTAGTATTACAACTTATTTTTAAAATTAATGTTTGACATTAATTTGCCTATCAGCTTAAGCTTCTGATTCAAGCAGATCAACAAACAATTTTATTTCCAAGTGATAGTTATTTCCTTCAAGCAGTGCCTGGGATGTTTATGGGTAAAGACATAAGCCCTTCAAAAAATCGGTGAATTCTTCAGCTTTAATTCCCCCATATTTCACAGGATCATAGCCAAAGAGATGATTCATGGTGAAATTTATTATCATCTGCAATGATGCACAAAATTTGAACCTGAGCAAAAATACTGGTTGGTGATTGGTAAATAATTAATGAAGTGGAATATAATAAGGCAACTGACCACGATACAAGCATGTTTCAGTTCAACAAAGTTCTGGGTAGGCCAATTCAATAAGGCTTGATTGGTCATTTCTTACAATTGAGGTAAGAGCTTTGCTTTCAAATTTTGAGGACCAAATTGAGCCAATACCAATTTCTTTAGCGCTTGTGACTGTAACCAGCAATGACGCATGGACCATCTTTGATTGAGCCACTTGGGCCAACAAGCTTAACAAAGGAGTCCATGTACCACAATCCCACCAGCTTCCCTTCTTGTTGAAGAATAAAATGACTGATATCTGCATCAGATGATACCACAACTTATCGACCAACCAAGCTTGTCTTAAACAAAGGTCCATATCTGAATTTGAAAGAAGAATTAAACCCAAAAAAAAAAAAACAATTACTAGGGTCCAATAAATATATACCGCTATGTAACTAATTAAAGAATTGGTATACATACACATACTTGTTTATTCTGGATTTAAAAAATGATTGAATATCTAAAGACTTGCCGGGGATGAAGAATTGGATGGTTTCTCCAATGAAAGGCAAGCCCATGGAACCAGGAGGGAGCCTTATTCCTCTCCTTGTGGGGTTCCTCCATTTATGTGAAAAATAAGTCATGGCTATGATCACTAAGGGTATTATATAAATGGGCCACATTTTGCCACAAAATGATCAGTTAATGGAAAGTTTGGTTTATGCGAAAGCAGGGGCAAGAGGAGAAAGATATCTGCCCTGCTTCTCAACAACAAAAAGCTCTCACATGATTTCGAGTGCTACAAAAAGTACGTAGTTCAAATTTCAACTCAATATATAGTGAATCCTCAGATGTCTAGTAAAACATTTTGCTGGACAGATTCTAATCAAGGATGTTGCCAGCGATAAGATTTACACAAAAGGAAGGGAATTACATGGCCGCCTGCGTAATTAGTGCAAAAATACACGAGTATAAGCCATGAAAAACATGGAGTATATAGTATAATTGACAAGGAATTTACTCTGATGTATTGAACAAGGAATCGGATACTGTTCCTTTCGGCGGACATTAGATTATTTCATAGTCACAATACCAAACAAGACCTTACACCTTATAGGACCTTAGATGGTGATGAAGACTTCAAGCATTTATGTTTTCTAATTTCACTAATGCTTGAGATGTAAATATATTGCAATTATTTTAATAATAATGAAATGCGAAAACAATTTCTTTTTCTTTTAATTTCTTTTAATGCATCCGAGTGTTACGAGGAAATCAAGCATTACCAGAACCTAAGAAAGTAAAATAAAAATTAGAATTTTCACCCAAGATCTTAATTAAGTTCTATTACATTCTATACATGCTAAAAAGTAGCAAGAAGTATGCATAACATTAGGCAAATACCTTGTAAAAGAGAAAAGATTTTTTTTTTTTGGGTTTTTAATTTTTAATTTTTACAGGCTGAGTTCCCTGTTAAAAATCCAGCTAAACTTCACGCGATGCGGCTTCAGCTTCTTGGCTCGCTGGTCGGCTAACTCCTGCAGTCGCCTAATCCTAGGCGCTAAGCCGCATACAAACTCTTGTGCACGCCTCCCTTCACCCGTCAACCCTTCCAGCTTCTCCAATCCCCACCGTCCAATCAAAAACTCCAAAATATCCGCATAGTCATGTGCCGTATACACGCCAAGCCGCTGAGCCACTGCCCCAAAATGCGCAAACAGCTGTGGGTCATGCCCATCGTACATCAAGTGAGCTGGCATTGTGATTTTCTTGTTCATGAGATCAGCAATCGCCATCATGGCGCCCGTGGGATCCACTTCCAGGAGCTTTTCGACGATCCTAGCGTAGGCGCGTTCGTGGCGCTTCTCGTCTGATGCAATGGATCCACATATGCGCGCAAGCACTGGATCACCCCCCTCCTTCGCCAAGCGGGCCGTGTTGCCGTGTGATATGAACGTGGCGCGCTCCTGAAACGACGTGTAAACAAAGCCCAAATACGGGTTGTTCTCTGTCCCAGGGTCCTGTTTGGTAAATTAAGATGCCCATTTTGTCCTTAATTAACAATTAAAATTAAACAAAATAAATATTTCCAGTCAATTATGCCATACAAGTGCAAATGATTTTAATTCTAATTTACACTGAGTTACTATATTGATCCTTAAGCTTTAATCAAATAAAAAATGACGATATAGTTTGTAGTTTTTTAATTTGAGTCCCTGCCATAGTGCCATTAAATTTCAGCAATAAATTCAATAGGGTGAAATTGTATAAGTGTATATTTAGATCATGGATTTATGAATAATTCAATGCATAAAATTAAATTATGTTATTAGAAATTATGAATTAGACTGTATGGACCAGTATCCCCCACCCACCCAAAAAAAGTACTAATTTTATACTTTTGTTAAAATTCCAAGAAAAATTGCAGAAATTCACTCACCATACCAGCTCTGATAAGATACTGGACAGTCTTCTCAATCATGAGCATATCGACCCGACCCGACAAATACAAGAAGCCCCTGAGCAAATCTCCATGGCGGTTTTCCTCAGCAGTCCAAGAGCGGTTCCAAATGGCCCACGGGCTGGAACTGGCACCGGTCTCATCTCTGACACCATCAAGGGTATTAATCATCGTCTGATAAGTGGGAATGGCGTCTTCAGTGATCATGTCACCCACCAGCACAACAAAGTACTCGTCAGGTAGCCCAGCAGCGCGTTCACGTAGGGCCCTGACTTGGTCAGTGAAGTCCGAAAACGGCAGCGTCGGGTCGGGTAAGAAGTCTTGGGGCTGCCAGCATTTCTCTACTGGTTTGAGTAATGGTAACACGTTTTGGGTGGCCCAGGTTTCTAGTGACTTGAAGACTTCGACTTTTTCGGGCGGCATTGAGTGCGTTTTTGGTTTCAGTGGTGCTGCGACGGCGGAGATTTGGCGGAATCGGACGGTGGAGAATGCGGCGGTGACACGATGGTGCGCGGGATTTGGGACAAGTGGAGAGCATGCAGCAGGACGTTTGGTAGAAGTGACGAGAAACTGAGAGGCTTGCATGGTGGTGGCACTTAGCTCAGGGAGTGTGCGTCTTTTTTCTTGAACTGTTTTTGTGACTTGTGAGGAGGCTGGCCCTGTTGGGACCGGGGGTATATATAGAAATATATTTTGAGAATTGAACCCTTCTTTTTCCATTTAATCACAATCCTGCTATTTAAGAACTAATTATGATGATCATTATTTGGGTAATCTCCAATTTACTCCCGACATAAAATGAAATTTTTTAATTTTTTTTTTAAAAATGAAAAAAATGAGAGGTAAATTAAGATTTATAATAATTTAGAAATACTTTTAAAATATATTATTTTACAAAGAATGACCAGAATTTAATTTTAAAAAAATTGATAATAAAAAAAGTGAATAAGGGATATTAATTAATTAGGGGTGATTTGGAGATGAATCGAAACTAAATCCTGGGATGCGAAAGTGTTTAAGTAGTGGAATTGTAAAACCAGGGGTGCAGTGGTTTCAACTTTCAACTTTTTAAAGGGACGGAGAGGAATAGAAAACAAGTAATGATGATTCTGTGGGTTTGAAAACGATTGAAGTGAATTGGTGGCTGGGTTTTAGGATGCCAAATGACAGCGCATTTCTTGTTCTCTGGTAACATCGAAATTTTTATTTTATTTTATTATTGATTAATTAAACGACACTTAAATTTGTATCCATTAAATTAATTGAAAACAGTTACCATTTTTGTTCAAGTAGGTGGGATTGCTGTTGAGTGTTAACAATGGTTGAGATCTGGTCAAAGTCTGGTTGACCATTTATTTTGAGATATTTGATTCGCTGTTGCAAAATAGAGTGGGACTGTTGGCATCTATACCTTTTCAAATCTTTTTAATTATCTTATAATTTTAATTTTTATTAAAATTACATAATAAGATAATTTATAATTAAATCCTTAATTAAAAGTTCAATAATTTTTTCCTTTAAAAAATTTAATATTTTAGAAATTAAAAAGATTACTTTTTTCCTCTAATTTTTAAGTGATAAATTTATTATCGGTGACTGCAATAAACAGAGGAAAAATTTATTATTTTTTCAAATAAAAGAAATTCCATTATTAAAATGGAGTTTAATAATAAAAATAAATAAAAGTCATAATAAAATTTTATTAAGGATATTTTTATCATTAGAGAGGAGTTAAAAGAATTTTATAATTTTTAAAATATTTTAATAATAAAAAAAGGGGGTGTGAAGAGATAGTTAGTGGGTTGTCAATAGTCTCACTCTTGTCAATAATTTGCGGCATCATTGCTCATTTTACGATTCCAAATGACATTGACACATATTTAACTCTATTCTACTCTACACCATCTTAAAGTTTCCCAAATCGAGAGAGAACAACTAGCATCAAATTAATATGGCGGTTTTCAAAGCTCACTGGTGTCAATTTTTAATTATAAAATTTTTATTATATTAAAATTAAGGATAAATTAAAAATAAAAAAATATACACATTTTAATCAATATAATATAAAATAAAATGTACTATATTAAAATTTATGTATTTTTTTCTTTTAATTTATCCACTTTAATAATATGTTCAAGAAACCTGATTAAAATATTATCCTAGCTTACTAACATTAATTATTATCCAAGAACATGCCTAAATCTGGCATATCCCTCTACAACTAAATATCTTCCTTCTGTTTTCCTCGGATGCTGATGATGTCAATGATATACATAAAACATGAGATTAACATTTTGGAGTATCAATTATTGTGGAAATTACATGGCACAACATTTAGCAAGTTTGCATACAAATATATGCATTAAAAATGACTCTTTTTTTTTGTGTGTTCATCCTTTAGATGATAGAAATAATTAGAGTTCAAACCTTATACTACCCATATCACCATAAATGAGAAATTCCACTGTTTGAATCAACAATATCGCACTAATCCCACAAAACAATTGATTATAAACAAATGATCCAGTTTGTTCAATCAAGAGAAATTTTCATCCCTAAGAACTCAAAATTTTCCAACTAATAATCAAGAGATTCCACATGACCATCAATTAAATTTAGCGCTTGGAAGTCTCTTGATTCTTTTGCTTCCATATTTTTCCACGTGGAAGAGTCAAAGAACGAACTTCAAACAACCATGGGAGAATGATGTTAATGTTGTCACTTTGATTTTGGACTGCCCACCAAACTACAGTTACGTCTTACCTCAACATTGTGCAAGCAAGGCATTATAAACATGGTGTATTAGTAAGTGATGATTTTGATCGTCATGATGATTTGGTTAGAAGTAATTAAGCTTCTACTTTGCGATTGAATTTTGGCACACAACAAGCCATAAGCCACAACGTTATTTGTCCGTTGCAGTTTTTATTAATATCATGAATAAATGCGATAACAAATAAACAATAATGTGAACAGGATTATCTGTTTCAAAGTTTTTGTTTAGTGTGTATTTACTACTCATCATCAATCATGTAATTAGTTAGGCCTTATGTTCAATCTGATGACGATGATGATGATGATCGGAACCCGAAGAAGCTTCTCCTTTGCCAAGGGTAGTACTAGGGTAATCGCTCTCGGCAGAAGATTTTGCATGCAACCCCTCACCAAAGTGTTCATTCTTCTTAATCACTTCATCAACCCGCTCATGATCTTCAATCTCTAGTATCACAGCCTTGGGTCCATGGGGGCCTGGCACAATTTCCTCCTTGACCTTGAAGTGTTTATCCACGTGCACAAGATCAGTTTCTTTAACTACCTTCTTCTTTTTCTTCTTGATGTGGCAGCAGATAGCAGCTGCAATGAATGCAAGGAATAAAAGGCCACCACATGATACAAATACTATCACAATCACTGTGGTGTGATTGTCTGGTGTTGGAGACGGCGGAGATGGTGGCGGCGGCGGCCTAATTGGATGGTGTGGTGGCGGCGGTGGAGGGTGACGTGGTGGCTTTGCGGATGGTGGCGGCGGCGGCGGCTGGAAATGGTTATTAGGTGGGATGTAGAAGTTGGGAGAAGCCATGATTTTGATAGTAATAGATATAAGCTTATGCAGGTGATTATAGAATTGTTGTGAGCAGGATGGTGAGTTTGGGTGCCTATTTGTAGTGCTTTGGGTCGCATGGCTTAATATTTTTGTGAAAATTCCGACATCAAGTCTCAAATGACTTGACTCTCATGCCAAGTTTATTAGGAAGCAAATGGTTTGTTTGCATTGGAAAACACTTCTCACCATCGTTTTCTTACCTTGCTCTCCATCAAGCTTATTTCTTTGCCCAAAAAATTTTGGGATTTGATGGACGCCCCATTTAACCATTATTTTACAAAAATACTGTGACTAACAACAAAATGTCAAGGCTGTATTAATTCTTGATTGGTTTCTGTAGCACGATCTTTCGATCATTTAATTAGAAGCAAAAGTGGGGACGAAACTTAGCTAAATGTTGAATTAGATTCAATCCGAATTACTCAATTGTAGCCTTTTTTCTAAAGTAATGGTTGAGATTCTAAGATTTGAATTTCAGCTAATATGGTACTATTACATTGGGTTAATTATTAATATTTCACATGATATGACAATTATAAATTAATAAAATTACTACATCCATGGAGACTCAAGTTGGAGTTCAAATGTTGCGATTCCTAACATCATAATCATAATCATCATTATTATTAGAGAGATTGTCCATTTTTCCATATTAAAATCAATAGATATGTCACTTATCTCTCTATTGTTCTTATAATAATCAATAACCCTTGGTAGTATAATTTTACAATATTACTCTTATTTTTAAATACACTTTAATTCAAATTTAGCATAAATTAAATAAATCATATAAATAAGGAATGTATGTTTTTGTATGAATAACAAATTAATAATAATTTATTTTTCTTATACATTTTACTATTTTTTAAATTTTTTCTTATAATAAATACATATATTTATATTTACAAAAAAAATTATAAAGTAAATAATTAATTTACCCTTTTTTTCCTTTCAAATTTTTAATGATAAGAAGTTTTTTAGATATTATAAAAATAATAATAGAATAAGTGATATATATTGATTTTAATGGAAAAAATTAATAATCACCCTTATTATTTTCATACGATTAAATCTTCACTGTTTTGCCTAATTATGTCACATCTGCAAGATTCCCACGAACGTATAAATGCCCGTTTTGGAGTTCCATATGCATTACAAAAGTTAACAATCATGTTGGGAAATAAATAAGTGAAACGGATGCTAATGGTTCTAGCAAACTAGCTCGGCGCAGAACAAGCATTGAAGAGAAATCTTTAGCAAATCTTTAGCTTAATGGTACTATAACAATATTATTTATTGTTGACACGACTAATATTTATCTATAAATGACTAATTAATCCTAATAGTCTAGGGTAGTTTTTTTTATTTCTAGAATAATTTTTCATGGTCAATCAAAGGACAAACATTCACTGGCAAATTGACACAACCGCAAGGCCAAAAGCAACGAGAAGGTTTCTGTGTCTTGCATATATAAAATCATGAAAATGCGAGTAGAACAAAATGGGGATGTAGCTCAAATGGTAGAGCGCTCGCTTTGCATGCGAGAGGCACGGGGTTCGATCCCCCGCATCTCCATTATTTTTTTCATTTAAGGGAACTTACTTGCATCAGAAAATGAGAACTCTCATTAAATATTCCTTTATTTGAGGGAGCTTATATTCAGTGGATCATACAAAATAAATTCAAACAGTCGAACTGAAAGAACATATTACAAACAGAGAAAACAGAAAGACCATTGCATTCTAATAGCACACTGCCTCTTTGGCTAATGCCCTGCTAGGAAGAAATATGAATCTAAAACACAAAAAATAAAAATAAAAAAGATGAGGAATTTTGTAAACTAAGGCCATATCTAATAAACATTTCCAGAATCGGAGTTAAAATATCACACTTAAAAAAAAAATGGTTCTTCCTATCTCTATTGTGATTAAGAACGGTGCATACTCAATGCCAGAGGATGGAAAAGAATTTGGCTTGGTGCTCATTGAAGGTATGTCCCGTTCTTCGACAGCAGATAGGAGAAGAGAATTTCGTTCCACATATCAGGAACTCCGGGCAGACACCAATGGCTACAATCTGGAACAGATGGATTGTCGCTCCAACTTCCAACATGAGCGTCACCCCGGAATGCCCCCATGAGTGTAACATGCAGTACTGTCACCGGGGATGCCATTTTCTTCACAACATTGATTATAGTATCTGAAATTGCACTGCGATCCTTACCTTTCGTATCCAATGAAGGGCGTCGAGTCACTTTGCAAGAATTACGGTTTCGGCCACTGGCACAAATAAGATAAAACTGTCAGTCAAAGTCACATATTAAGGCAAAATTATCATACTTTTGAAAGATCAATGAGAATAAATAGATGACAGTCAAGCTCCACACTACTTGTAAGTCATGTTTTTCCTTTCATTGTGTGAAACACCTGGTACCAGTTTCCTTAAGTGGAATGAACTACATGTGCAAAAACTCACGGATTGCCAGAGATTGATCAGAATATTAAGTTTCAACATGGGTTTTACTGTTAAAAAAATGAAAATTGCTAGAGTGCCCTCAGATAATTTAACAACATTACGAAGAACATAGAATGTTATGTTGTAAGTGAAAATGGTTCAGGGTCAGCCGGTTTAGAAAACCTATTACAAATTATTTGCAGTAACTCAACTCAGCATCTGAAACTAGCACTAATTACTTGTGGCTAAAGTTAAGTAGATGAGCTGATGCAGGATTTAATTGAAAGAGACTTTGATCACAATATTTGGGCTATCTCCTGATGCTACTAATAAAGAAATTATGTTTTATAGAATGATTAACTAACTCACATACCTCCAATGGGATGCTTCAAAAGTCCGAAAGAATATTCTTGTTCTGTTAGTGTTAATTGCAGTGTCAACCCAAGATGCCCAGGTGTTTAACGCTGCTTTGAAGGCAGTAGCGGTCGGCATTCCAAGCTTCAGGGATCCACCTACCCGAAAATAGCAGCCCCTGTCTGAAAATCATGTTAGTAGCAATCTGGAAGCATAAGCTAAATAGCAAACGGTAAATCTGAAAATTTGCAGTTACAACCTCATAGGAAGATTATTGAAGCACTATTGAATGAGACTACTTCTTTCCATATGCAGACATGAGTGCAGAAAGAGGGACATCTAAAGACTTGATGCCTAATATATGTGTGCAAAGTTGAGTACATTTCTCCATTCCCCAGAACTTTCTAATATATCTGAATATTCATAATACCATCTAAGTGTCTACATCTCATGAATTTGTCTAGAAATTGTAGTCAAGATACATTGTAAATTTTGTTAATGCATTCGCCAATATCCAAAGTGGAGTACGATGTACAAGAGGTTAATAATATAGACATTAAGGGTTCCATAGAGAACAAAAATGTAAGTTCAATGTGTGAAAATCAAGTACAATAAAGCATGCCCAATATTAAAATCCTATGAAGACTACTAAAAAGCGGAACCAAAAAAAAAAAAAACCATAACCCACCTTAGTTTTAGGTAAATATGCCACATATTAATGATGAAAAGCACAGCTCAAAAATTAGACAACTTACATTTCAAAAAGCTTTGTCCGAGTCCACCAGTGCCCTGAATTAAAAATCAAAACATCAGTATCAGTCCACTCTTTGCTAATGTCATCCATCTGGTCAAGTTTCAGTGTTGACTTAACCCTCTTTGGAGCATGCCTTGGCGCAGGACCAGGTTGAACCAAGAAAACTGATCGATAGAAGTCAATACGAAGATTAAATGAACTAAACTGTACACCCAAAAATCTAATCCTTTTAGTAATCTTATTTCCATTAATTTCATACACACTCCTCTTATCCTCCACACCTGTCATGAGCAAACATATCATCGACTCCCATTGCGTTCTGCTTAGTGAATCACCAACAAAAGCTATCCGTTTCCCACGGAGCTTTTCAAGAATTTCTTGAGCATTAAAACTTGGAATATCACAATTGTTTGGCTTCCACCTCCATTTTGTATAAACCCTATCTTTCCGCCCATTTGCCAAGCAATTAAATCCACGCTCGGCAAAAGGACAATCAGAAGCATTATATAAAGGGTAAGTTTCATCTTGAATCCACTTCCCTTCAAATACATTGCAACTACCAACTGAATTACTTGATTTAGGAGTCTCATAACTGTCAGTCACTGGCTGAAACTTGGGAAACAAATACAAATATGCACACATTATCGCTAAAAGGAAGGTCACCAATGAGCCAATGGCAAGCACATAGAATGGTTGAAAAATCCAAATTTTACAGTGACCCTTTATTAATTTGTTGCTGAAACTGAAAAGTTCATGGTAAACAGATCTGAGATGACCAAATAACGAACTCAAAGTGAATCCAGTCACCATATCTGTAAGAACAACTACCTCAGATAACAACTGCTATCAACATAAATCTGAACCTGCTTAATCATAAACAGATCAGTAAACAAAATTGACCACTCTAAAATTCATAAGGTACAGAATCTTTAGCAAACCGTTTCTTCCAGTAATGTAAGAATGGACTTACAACACTTTTTGCGTACTACGTAGAAGGAAAGCTGGCAGATTTTGCAACTGGGTTGTGGAAAAAGAAACTTCTAGGTTGGAGACCCATGCAGGGGAAGCACTGCAGCTAAAGGGTTTGTTAAGCATTGAATGGAATTTTAGTTGAAGGGTAAGAAAAATTTGATCTTTTGACACAAGTGATCGCGTGACCGGGCTTACCACCACCTAACTGCTTAGTTGGTCTGAGAACGATTTATCAACTAAACCAAATGGAAATGTAAATTTAAAAAAAAAAAAAAACAAAGAGTAGCCAAATAGGAGCAGAGTCGGTGGATTTCGGGGAACAAAGAAAAGCAAAAGATCCCTGAGTTTTTATGTTTTCTAAAATTTCATATAGTTTCTACATTTTTATCAAGTAGAGACTTAATCTAACAACGTCTATTAAATTTAACTAAGTACGTTGTAATATTGAATTTTGGTTCTTTGGCCATCTTAACGTTAGAGGTAGAGGATATGGCTTAATATTAAAGAGTATTTGTGTTATTTAAATTGTATCAGGGACCTATTTGATACAATTAGAAAAACTATATTCTTCTTTAAAATATTATAAAACATTAGAGATGCAAATGTTATTATCTAAAATAAAAATGGGTACTTACGGTAACGGCTGAGTTGCAATCATTGGATCTAAAGCAGCCGACAAAATTTGACCCATTCGATTATCCAATCAAAATACGATATAAATAAATTAAAATTATCTTTAAATTTGACATAATTATTAAATAGATTGAATATAAATTAATATAATTTTTTTGTGTTAGATTATGATTAAAATTTTTAATTTATTTATTTGATTAATGATATAATTATATTTTTTTATTCTGTATTAATTTATAAGTTTTTATCATTAAAATTTAAATATTAAATATAATTTTTTTCTTTTTTATGTTTTTAAGTATGGATATATGCACTGTATTTTATTTATAAAATTTTATTTAAATTTAGAACTATAATAATATAAATATATAAAATATTAATAGACATGTATATTTTATAATATTGATATATAATATTATTTACATATATATAATTAAACCTAAATAATGTGTGCGCACGCTCATATGTTTGATGTAAATTTTATTAAACATATAGCTATTAAGTAGATTATTGAATAATCTGTTTATTTTTCATATTAGGTTTTGGTTTTAATATTTTAATACAATTATTAAATAAGTTGTGTTTGGATATACTAAAATTTGGCATGACACGAACACAGTCCGATGACTCATTTTACCAACTCTAATTATATCATAGAAAGTCTTATCATTACATGTGAAGCCTAATTAAAACATTTATGGTGTGTTTATCATTTCTTATATTATTATTATTATTATTATTATTATTATTATTATTATTATTATTATTATTATTATTGTGAAAATTTTACTCTTTTGATGATGATGATAATAAATAGACATAATTATTTTGATAATAGTAATTATTATTATTACTACTACTACTATCATTAATTATAATGATTAAAATAATTATAGTTAATATTAATAGTAATAATTTTATTATTATTATTAGTAGTAGTAGCAGGAGGAGGAGGAGGAGGAAGAGCAGCAACAACAACAACAATAATAAGTATTAATTATAATGATTAATAATTATAATAGTAATTACTATCATCAAAATTATTATTGCTATCATTAATATAATGATTATAAATAATTATTATTAACAATATTATGATTATAGTAATAATAAATAATGACAACAATTAACTAAGTTTAGTTTAGTAACTTATAACAATTCATTTCGATTTCAACTTAAAATAAACACATTAATAGCAATACATTTCATTCACATTCCAATTCCTATTACTAAAATAAATAATTTATTCTAAATTTCATTCTTCATTACTAGTTTACTCTATTCCGATTCTAATCCATTTTAATTACTGATCGGTAATCGCACCATTAATAAAAAAAGACGAAGTTTAAGTAAACGCGAATCTCATCCTTGCACAGTTCTATATAGCTTCTATCTACATCGAACAAGGCTAGAAAATCATCAAATAATTACAAGTTGATTCAACCCTTCAATTATAGTATTTAATAAAAAAATTCATCCAAAATTTCAAGCAATTGTGTTTTATAAAAGATATTGAAAAACATCCAAGGCCAGTCACCGCAAAGCATCAGACATCAGTGTTCCTGACAGAAGCTCTAGACGCGGACCTCAATTATCCAGCTGAACCATCAATTGATTGGACAATTTTCAAGTAATTCTTTTTATTACGAATCGTCCTTCAATCTTCTTTTCACATTATTATTCTGGTGCTGCTTCCATCAACCTTCTCATACGCGATGCAAAAACTACTGTACGGACGGATTAAATAAGAAAGTAGACCATGTCCCAATCATGAAAAAAAAGGATTAGTAATGGCTTCTGGTTATTCTCTTCCCGCATAAATTCATTAGTCAGAGTCGGGGTTCAACATTTAGACTTTATAATGAAAGCGATACTAAGCTGTCGACTCTGAAAGAGCTCCTTGCTTTTCAGGGCCATTCCCGAACAGTTAGGCCGTAAACACCAAACAAATTTTAATTGCATCTCTAGTGCACACCCAAACGGAACCAACACGAGGGATGTCTGCAGCTCTAGATTGCCAAAAGTACTAGTCTTGCCTGCTTATCCCTGAGCCCTACATTCAAATATCTTCAGTTTTTGAAGCATATTGATCCCTATGCCTCAAACAGTCAGTCTCATTCACATAAAACAATGATTTCACATCTGCTTAAGCAGATAGCTTTGTACTTCATCATCATTTCATTTTAAGCATCAATTTCAGGAAAGTAGCTTTCCTTTTCCATTGATGCTGTCAAATCCTCCAAAACCGCACAAATCCTATCCGCACTGGGATGAGATGTATCCCCTGCAACAAACAAGTTTGTGTTCTGTCCTAAAACTATCCAGCTACATCCAGGAAACTTTTTGACTCCTTTTTCTCTCATTTCCCTCCTTAAAGTGTTAACCTCATTCCAGTTCCCTAATGCAGCATAAATATTAGAAAGCTGCACATAGGGTGAAGGATTTTGAGGTTCCAGCTCAATAAGTTTCTTGGCTGCCAACCTTCCCCTAATATCATCTCTGTGTACTCCGCAAGCACCTAGAAGTGTAGTCCAAATCCTAGAATCAGGTTCAAAAGTTAGTTGTTCAATGAATTCCTCTGCCTCTTTCAGAAAACCCCACCGACCAAGAAGATCAACCATGCAGGCACAGTGATCTACTCCAGGTTGACTCCCATAACAACTTACCATTGTCTCAAAGATCTGGCGACCTTCAGAAACCCTCCCTGCATGACTACAAGCAGTGAGAACACCTAGGAATGTGACATCATCAGGCATTACTCGAGTTTGCTTCATCTCATCAAAGACTTTCAGTGCATGTTCTGCATAACCGTTTTTAGCAAACCCAACAATCATTGAGTTCCAGGAAATAACAAAATTCCTTTTAGCCATTTCATCAAAAACCTGTACAGAGCTTTTGACATCCCCGCATTTAGCATACATGTCTATAAGGGCGCTACCCGTTATCTCATCTGAGTCATAACCAGTGTGAAAAATAAGAGAATGGATCTCCCCACCATCCCTCCAAGAGGATAAGACAGCACATGCTCTTAGGACACTGACAAATGTAGCCTGATCAGGTAGGACATCGTAACTCCGCATTTGTCGATAGAAATGCAACGCCTCATAATTGAAATCATTTTGAGCATGTCCTGAAATAATAGCAGTCCATAAGACTGTACTTTTTGGGTTTGGGAACTCTGTGAAAAGAAGTCTTGCATCTGTATTTCTCTTAGAGTTCATATACATGCTCAACAGAGCGATGTGAAGGAAGTCATCATCAAACAGAAGACCCCTCTTTACTATAAGACAGTGAATTTGAGTTCCCAGATGGAACTTGTAAGGTTCATCACATGCATCTAACAGACTTGTAAATGTTATGTCATTTGGGTTCAATCCTTCAGCCTGCATCTCTTGATACAGAATAACTGCATCCTCTACATTGTTTTGGGCATATCCAGCAATCAGAGCATTCATAGAGACAACATTCCACTGAGGCATGCAAGACAGGACTTTATGTGCAGCCCCAATAAACCCACACTTGACATACATGTCAATAAGTGAGCTTCCTACATAGATACTGCTTGTTTCTAGACCGGTCTTAACTGAGGAACAGTGTACCTGTTCTCCTTGAGTAAGACCTTGAATGTTTGCACAGGCACTGAGTATACTAGCTGATGACACTTCATCAGGCACAATCCCAAACAAATTCATTCTTCGAAACATGTTAAAAGCCTCAAAAACATCCCCTTCTTGCTCATATCCAACAATAATTGCATTCCAAGAAACATTGTCTTGATTCCATATGCGCTCAAATTGTTTCCTGGCTTCCTCCAAAGCTCTAGACTTTGCATACATGTCAACCAATGCATTTCCCACAAATAAGTTTGTTGCTAACTTGTTCTTGATAATGACTGCATGCAACTGGCGACCCATTTCCAAATATTCCAAGCAAGCACAAGAACTCAGAATGCTAGTGTAGGTAAAGTCATCAGCATGAAAACCAGCGCTCTTCATAGCAAAGAACAGGTCCACCACTTCATGGGCATAGCAATTCTGTGAATAACCTCCAAGCAAGGCATTCCATAAAACAACATTCCTTTCATCTAAAGAATCAAACACTTTCTTCGCAGACTCCATTTTCTCACACTTGGCATACATATTAATCAAAGAGCTTGCCACATAGACATTAGAGTATAAACCCTGTTTAATAGCCTCAGCATGAACAATCAAACCGAAATCAAGAGCCGCTAAACTTGAAATACCACTCAATACACTCCCTAATGTGGATCGTGAAGATTTAACACCAGCTTTCCTCATCCTCTTAAAATAATTAACAGCTTCTGCATCATATCCTCTCTTGGCATGCCCAGAAATCATCACATTCCATGCGACCACATCGGGGTTTTGCATCTGAGCAAACAATTCACGTGCTTCATCAAGCCTTCCTAGGTTAAAACACACATTTAATACAGTAACAAAAGCCACCTGATCTGGAATGCAGCCTACTTTTATCATCTTCTCAAACAACTCAAATGCTGCCTCAGGCAAACCAGCTTGAACATACCCAGCAATCATTGATGTCCAAGAAACTGTATCCAAATCCACTGCCCCATCAAAAACCCTCCTTGCATCACTCACATTATTAAGCTTGGCATACATATCAATAACAGCACCCTTACAGAAAGAACTCAACTCCAGCCCTAGCTTAATAACATGACAATGCAATTGCCTACCATAACTGACATCCTTTGATTTTGAACAAGCAGATAAAACTATAGCAAATGTGAACTCATTTGGAAACCCTCCACAATTACACAACAACCCGAAAGACTTAAAAACATTTTCAAACGACCCACGTTTTGAATACATAGATAAAATAGAATTCCAAGCCAAAATATCCCTATCTTCAAGCCTATTGAAGACCTTCTCGGCTAAGTTAACAATGCCACACTTTGCATAAAGATCAACAATGGCATTTCCCAGCAACCCTTTCGACCCAAATCCAAATTTCAGGCTCTGTGCGTGGATAATTCTGCTTGTTTTTGAAGCTCGGACAAGTCTCTGAGACGATTCGTCGAACATGTGGCGGGTTTTGATCTGTTTGCATTGTTGGAGGCACTTCTCCAGAAGATGGGCGTATATGGGATTTGAGACCAGGTGAGTTGACTCGGAAGGAAGCTTTGCGAAGCCTGAGTAGTGAACTGTGGAACGTGGATTTGGGTTGGGTGATGATATGTAGAGAAATCTGAGACGCATTGACTTCAGGCATGACACGGTTGGCCTTGGCTCACTTGAGTGAATCGGTCTTGTTCGTTTGCTCGTACTAAGGATTTTATTTTATTTTCTCCCACTTTTAAGAACAAGGTAGGATCAATCATACGTGGTTGTTTCGCGCCAAAAGTAGTTATGTCCACAGTTATCGCCTTTTACCGTAGTAGGCCAATAAGAAATGCCCTGAGAGTCTTTTTTTTTTTTTTTTTCTCCCACTTTAAAATTAAGAACCTTTACCAAAATTTGTTTTCCGCCAAAGACACATTTCTATTCATCGAATGCCTTACGTGAGAAATAATAATTCTTGACATCTCAACTTAAAAGAAATAATAGTAATAATAATTGGTGTCTAACGAGTAAGGGCAAAAGATTTTTGGTACTGCAAACTTGTTAGAGTGTAGTACTCAAATTCTGAAGTTAAGTTATTACATTTGGCGTAAAATTAAAATCAATTTTCACTAAGGATGTCAAGAATTATTTCTCACACAAGGTATTAAATGGTAAATAATCCATCTTCATTCTCATCCATCTCTCGCTCTCAATCTTCATCTTAGGAAGTATTTATTTTGAAGTCAAGCGATTACGTTTAGCATAAAATTAAAATCAATTTTCGCTAAGGATGTCGCGAATTATTACTCACATAAGGCATTATATGCTAAATAATCACAGTTGAATTCAAATTTCAATAATGAAATGGGTTAGATTATTAAATAATTTAAAATTTTTTCCTGAACTCAGAAACTTGTAAAAATGGTAATGAAACTTTAATGAAAAATAAAACATACCTTTTCTCTTCTTCACATGCACGCTCTCTCATTCAATTGTTCTCACTCTCCATCTTCATTCTCGTCCATCTCTCGCTCTCGATCTTCATCTTAGGAAGTAGTTGTCTTGTTCTCCATCCATCACTCAAATAATCAACTGGGTTTCATTGATTTAACAAGTATCCACATTTGATTTTCAAGTGTTTTACTTAACTCTTTACTGGCCTTTTGGTTCATGTTTTTAGCTCATTGTTGTTTTTTTTTTTTTATTTACCATTATTGTTGTTGTTGAGTCAATTATTTATAGAGTTGGCATTTTATGGCAAGTCTAGTTAAATTAAAATTTTATTTATTGCATATCTTGTAATAGGAATTAAATTATTAATTTCCTAATTTAGTGAGATTCTAATTTATTAGGAATATTTGTTTACTATTTTAATTAGATGTCTAATTTAGGAAGTCAATTAATGATGAGATTCTATAATTGGTGCATGAGATTTATTTCAGAGCAAGAAGTTGGTTCAAATAGGAAGTTATTAAATGCTCTAGATATTTCTTGGGAGAAAAATAAGACAAGAAGATCAAATTTATTCTTATTCAGATTCTTGAGAATTATAAAAGGAAATAACTCTTATGTGGTAAGAATCCAAGTCTTTTAAGACTTGCAATTTTTGTGAAACTCTAGTGCCTATATAAAGAAAGGTATTTCACAATTGAAGATAACGCAACACAGAGCATCAAGCAGAGAAACATAATTCGTCCTCCTCCCTAGAGAATTCAGATTTGGTATGTAATGTTGTGTTGATTTGTTTTATCATGAGATCATTTCTTTTCATCTCTGTGGAGAGTTAATGTGGATTTTAGATCACTAAACATTGAAGAATTTAAGAATCACTACTAATCACTTTGCGAAGTGCCTTGAAGATCGTGGATCAAAAGGGGTAGCGGTGATTCAAGAGAATTTGATTCAGTCTAAAGTTGAGTAAACTGTATGGTGATGAACTGTAAGTGAGAGTCTTAAGTTTGGTAAATCCATAGGTTGTAACATCTCAACTTAGTGAATTACTTTTTATCTGGGCGTGCCCTCGTGGATATATGATTGATTAATCCGAACCACGTAAAAATCTCTGTGTCATTTAATTTCTATAATTTATTTTACTTTGAAAAAATCAATGTTTTTTATGTGGATGAACAGTACCAGTGAACAATGCTCATCGTGAATAGTCACAAATAGTAACTATGAACAATGCTCATCGTGAACAATTCGGCGAACAGTAACTATGAACAGTATTTTCGAGAATTAGTTAAGTTGCTAGTATTTTCGAGAATTAGTTGAGTTGCTACTACAAGGGTTTTAACTACTTACATCTATCTACAATTAGATCTAAAATTCCTACAATCAACATGATGACAAGAATAATGATGCAGATAGTGACGTTAGTAACATTGACATAAATAACAAGAAAGCTTTGTGCAAAGTTTTAAATGTGGATGCACCATCAATGTTTGAATTCTATGAATTGCCATTAGTATGTTTTGACACATCATTATAGACAAAAAGCTCTCCAACAAGGTCTTCTCCATCGATATTATCATTTGATTCATCATCACTCTAGGTGGATTGCATCACTTTCTTTTTCATGAAGGTGTTAGCACATTATACTTGTACGTGCCATATGCCTCCACATTCTCTGCATCGACTACCCTCATTCTTGTTAAGATCAAATAATTTAGGATTAGGATTAGAAGAACCTTTTTGAACCGTTGAAGTCACTGTTGTAGAAGTATTCTTTGATTTGTTAAAGTTTTTCTTTTTCAACATCTTTTTGAAATTCTTTGCAATGAGTGCAAGAGAATTATCCACATACAATTATTATTATTATTATTATTATTATTATTATTATTATTATTATTATTATTATTTGTATTTTGTATGCGGGGAAATTAGATTAATGAGTGTGGATCAAGAAAATATAGTAAATTTGTTAGGGTTTATGTTTTGACTGGGAAGGTTAGGGAATAAGGGGAAGATGAGATATTTCAGCTAAAGAGAAGGAGTTGGCCAAAATAGATTTTTGCTCATTCAATTAAGGAATCATGTATGTTGTCTTCTTAACGTGCTATAAGCTTAATACAAACCATGTCATCTGACGGGCAACTTTCAGAGCACCTTTTCTCTTTTCTATTCTTCTACTTTGGATAATATAATTATATTTCAAAATTTTGATGAGACATTGATGGGAGCATGAGAGTTTTGTTGCAACATCATTATATTTGTTATGCACAAAATTATGACCAGGAAACTAATTATAACGGTAACTTATTCTTGCAGTGTCATTATACTTTCGAGTAAGTTCCTGATAAATTTCTTAATTATTGGTAATTTTTTTTAAAAAATATAGTTTAGTTGTTGATACGTTGTTAAATTTTATATGAAATTTTTTTATTGATTTAATTATTGCCTTTCGGGATTATGGGTCAAATTGATTTGTGTTTTCTTAGCTAGACATTGGGCATAGACAATTTTGGATCATGGAATGTTGAACTGAGTTCCTTTATTGAAAAATTAGTTTATGGGAAGGTTTGATTAAGTTTTGGGTACGGTAAATCTGTATATGAAAGAATTCATGGTGCGCTTCTTATTAACTTGAAAGCAAGATTTCAATTAGAGGAATCTTTATAGTTGTTTGTCTTCATGAAACTACATATGTCCCAATACTTTGGAGATTTCGTCTTGCTCAGTACCCTTTTTTAAATTTCTGTCACTAAAATTTATTAAAGTCTTGTAGCATGTTAATTTACAATGCGTTAATTTGAGTCATCCATTGGCATGATAGAGTGACATTGGCCATCGTAATCATTTGGTGTGATAACTCGTTTTGAGTTAATTTAATTTCATTTCAATACCTGTGCAGTTAATTGTAGGAGAACTTTGAAGTTATACATTCAATTATGTGTTTTCTAAAACAAGAACGACGCAGTTTAACATGATCATCTTGAACCTGCATTTACATATTTGAAAATGACAATATTGATGAAATAATCATTGAGAAACTTTGATTGACCATTTGTTCTTCTCAAGTTGTGTTGCCAACAATTCAAAATTAGTAATTTTAATTGAGAATCAAGATAATTGCACCAAGAAAGTTTGGGAATTGTTCAAATTATTTGTGTTTTTGCATAATAGTGATTAGTGAGGATATAATTAATAAAATATAACCAGATAAATAATGCACCACAGATTGCTAATTTTTATGCATAATTTATAATCAACGCCAGAACCAGGTGGAATTACATGGAAGTCTTAGATTCGAGGAGTTGAATTTTACAAGTTTGTTGGTATTTAATGAAAAAAAAAATATTGTGAAGTGCAATGATACACTAGGGTGTACAAATGCGTACGTAATGGAAGATTATGTGTAAAACAAAAATAGTTATTTGCATTTTTAATTGTGATGTGATATATAGAAATTAAATGGTTGATATTCTTTCTTATTTTGGCAGCCAAGGAGATGACGGTTTTACCCCTAAATATAAAATTACAATTTCCTCTTACAACATTAATTTGGGGAGGGGGCAAAATTATTATTTTGTTAAGAAAACTAATAGAATCTTAACGTTCAATAGAAGAAAGTAAAAAATTATAACTTCAGGTGGAATTTAAAAAAGAAAAAAAAATTGTGTATTTTTTTTTCTTTTAAAAAAAAATAACTAGCCAATGGATAATATCCCAAAAATGAAAGTTGAAATTTCCAATGAAACAAACTTTCACACATTTTCTCCAGTCCAAGACATTGAAATAAATCAATTCATTTAAGTTACACCATTTCAACCAGGTACAATAATTGTGATCAATGAAATGAGAAATTTGCTACACTTTAGTTCTCATCTTTGCTCAACGACAAGCGCAATTCATTCATTCGGAAAACAACCAATTAAGTTTATTGTCTTTGGAGCAAAAGGGAATTTTCGAATTATGAAACAACTTGAAACTCTTATCACACACTCTTTAACTACTGGAAAATCTTTCTTTATCAATCTTGAATTGCGGGGCGTGTAGTATTAGGCAGTCTCCGGCCACGCACAAATGAAGAGAATAGATGCAAAGCTCTTGATGGCTGTGCATAGGGTACCATATGAGCAGCGCCCCTTACCGTGACAAAAGTCAATAAATTTCCATACTCGGTTGCCCATCCTCCAACCTATCGCAAACAAAAAATAGCAATTATAAACGAATGACTTCAGGCAGACATGAAATTAAGTAAACGGCATAGAATGAAACTGATGGAGACAGGAGTCCATTACCTGTTGTTTGTGAAACCAAGCTCCATATGGAACTGTAACCTGAAAGTTCAGATCATGTGCTAGTTCACGGATAAGTGTCCGGGAACCCAGTAATGGCACAACAGAATCTTGATCTCCACTAAAGTTTATTAAAACAAACAATCATAGAATGTCAGACCAGCTCTATAATATCAATCAAACAATATTAAGACTGGGGAAGGAGGAAAACTGAGATTAGCTAACCAGCTTTATCTGTGTACAATCGAGATCTTACCTAAACACCAAAACAGGTATCCCATTTTGGATTATCCTTTTGAGCACGGGAAGCATGTTGATGTTAGAATCAGTATCACTGTAATTCAAAACCCTGCCCAATGTACAAAATTGCCAAGGTCAGTAAATAATTTACTCATCCAATAGAATGCGCCACGCAGGGTGACTGAAACAACTTGTGTGGAGAATGACGGAAGATTGAAACTCAAAAATTTATCTTGGACTGGAAACTAAATAATTTTCTAGTTCAAGCAAGTTTGTGACAGAAAGTGAAGGAAAATATCGAAACAGTTGGAGAAATGAATAGCTCCCGATGTTTATACGTGTGTATATATATATGATGGTATGCTACTAGTATCGTGAATATCTTACCGACTGCACATAGACCAGCCATAGGGTAAATTTGTACGATTTGCATGAAGAGCCTTCTGAACCTCGGGAAGGTTTAAATAGAAGTATCTTTCATAGGTCATACACACATCAACCCCAACACTCATCTTTGTTGCCTGTATTTACATGAATCATTGAAGGTTGCAAAGATTAAGTAACCAAACAGCATCAAAGTAATAGGAAAAGACATTATGTATACCATTTTCCGCAAACGGAGCTCTTGCTCTACCATAGCTGGATAGCAAACATCAAGGATTACATCATAATTGTTTATATAATCACCAACAATTTTATTTGCTTCAATTATGGCTTCGCTGCATGAATTGGTCATATTGTGAGAACTTCCAGGGACATAGTCATCAAAATTGCAATCGTTCATGATGGTCAGACCAATTTCATCAGAAATCATTCCGTGTGACCAAAAGAATTCATATGTTGCTGAAACATCCCGGTCAAGTCTAAGCAGAGGATTTCCAATCTAATAAGAGCAAAGAGAAGTGAAAGGATTAATAGGTATTAAAACAACTATGAGGTACTAAAAGAATACCAGCAAACATAGACACAAGAATTATGATGTGGGGTTTTCTTACAGCAACTCCTTTGATATTAAACTTGAAACCCTTTGAATGTGCATTATGGTCCAGCAGAACGTCAGCCAACTGTGGTATGTAATGACCTGTGAAATCAAATTAATACACTTCACAAAAATATGTTGATCAAAGTCAAAATAATCAATGCGCAAATCATATATATTTCTTGAGCTAAACACAATTGACACTTGCATGTCTACTTAAAGCAATAGTCTTTTATGAGTTTGATATCCAACAGGGCACTGTCTATAGTATCCATCTAAGTGGATAAGATACCTGAAGCAACTATAATTTGCTGGATCTAAAACTCCAATTGCTATTTGTCATACCTGCATAGCTTTCCCCTGTAAGAAACAATTCTCTTGACTTGAATTCCGGGAATTTTTCATACCAGTTCATCATAAATACATGCATATCCTTGGCTGCCAAGAAAGAGAAAATTGTCTTCAATCAGTCCAAATTGTACACTAAACCAAAAATATTACGTAAATTTGTAAAAATATTATGTAAATTTGTAAAAATATAGTTTTTTTCCCATAATCATATCAAATAAATTAGCTGTATGCTGTTCCTCTTACCAGTGGAGGCATCCCCACAATTATAGTCAGAAGTTGTATTTGAGTATGACCATCCAACTCCAGCAGGAGACTCAACAAAGAGAAGATTTGATGCTACCAAGAAAAACAGGCAATTGAAATAAGTCTAAATTGGAAACTAAATTATTATCAAATAAATTCCAGTTGCAGTAGCTATACCTTTATTCCATGACATCGAATTCCTTCTAAGGCCTCGGCCATCACCTCTTGGATAAAATGGACCCAATTCTGTGAAAGCACCTCCTCCAACTGAAGAGCAACCTGGGCCTGTGCATCACATGCTAATGTTAATTTGGTTCTTAGCCACTCTTTATTTAAGAACACAACAGAAGATCTGTTAAGATTCTTCCCCAGCTACTGCTCTACTCTACAGGAGGTTAACAAAGAGAGAAACAAGAACAAGAAGAGTCACGTCCAAATAGGCTAGGAAAAAAGAAGCAGGAAACTAACAACTAAAGTGACAAGAAGGCAAGTTAAAAGGAAAAGAATATATACGAAACCCATTAAATAGCAAGTTAAAAGGAAAAGAATACTGAACAGAATCCCGTCTTATCAGAATTCACATGAAAAAGCACATAACACAGAACAAGAAACTCAATTTGAGAGACAAAAGAAACTTTGGATGTGGAATCATCAGCTGTCAAGTATCCGTCGAGTAAAAGTTGTACCACTTTAGGACAATAGTTACAAGCATATTGCTGTTCTAGATTTACAAACAAATCACCACCAGATTCAATTGACTGAGACAGAAAAAAAAGCATTAAAACAAATTGACAAAAAAAGAAGAAGCGATAACCTCCATTAAGCCAAAGAGTGAGAGGTTTCTTTTGCGGTTCGACTTCTGCTTCAACAAAGTAGTAAAACAAGCTTCTGCCATTTTGACATCGACATCAACATAGCCAGCATATTGCCTGAAGGCAACCTTCGGTTGCCCCGGCAAGCTCACCACCAGATCCTCCGCCGGGAACGCCGCCACGTAAGCAACATTACTTCTACTCCCCACCACCAACAACAACACTACTAAAGAAATATTCAAGAACCCACCAAAACTCCACCTACCCATCTCTAGATTTGTCACAGGAAGCTCAGATGTACATTCATTTAAATAGAATTGCACGTTCAAATAGATAATGATAATGAAACCAAACGCAACCTGTAAAGGGTTATATATACTAAAAATCACGGATAAGAATTCCCTTGTACATCCTTATCAAACAAATTCTGTTACACCAGTCACGTGAATTCTGGGTCTACTTTAACAAAAAGATTCTGACGGATAATTAAACTAAATAAATGTATAGTATCTTTAAAAATAAGATTTGATTTTATGCTAGAATCTGCTCCATATTCATTTAGTATGTACCGCATACACAAGCCTCCATTTGCAGGCTTCCAGGCTACAGCTAAGACAGTGAATTTCTGGTCTGATATTGCACTGAAGTATAACATTTGGGTCCCTAACTTTTTGTAAAACTAAAAATGAAAACATAGGTTTTCTTCATGAGCTTTTCATCGGTAAGATTAGTACATTACGTTAAGAGTACTATTAAAAAAACTGTTGGATAAGTTGATTCTATGTTATATATAGATTTTTAACAGGATTTACTAGCAGGTATTATGTCAAATTTTATCATAATTGAAGGACCCAGATGTTAAATAAGTTCATGGACTTTTATAAAAAATTTACTGTAAAAGAAGAAGACAGTCGCATTTGGTAGCTTCTAAAGTTGGTAGGAAAAAATGTAACAACTTGTAAAGTATACAGTCAATAAGTGAAAGTACAATAAAATGTTTCTTAATTTTGGCTTTACTTCAGCCGCTTCATGCAAGTACTATATATTTGGTGAATTTAATGCCCATTCGCGAGGTAGCGAGGTGTGCTACACAGCCCAATCAGAGAACTGAGAATTGATAGAATCTTATTGGGGCAATTTGGATTGATGATCATTGATGGAATCTAGAAGGCATTTCACTCTCTGCGGCGACTGTCACGAGTCACGACAAGCAAAAGCCGCTTTTCGTTTGTTCGTTTCTTTTGTGGAAAAAGCATATGACCACACGCGTCTCGTCCAGTTGTGGAGCCCACATGCACGCGCGGCGCTTTAAGTCTTCAACTAAGTGGACTTGGAAACGTAGACTTGACTATTGAAAACAACCGAACTATCTTGCCACGATCATAGGCCACAATAAGGGCCCGTCAACAATTGTTTATTTATTTTATTTTAAAAGAACATTTATTTATTTATTTACTTTATTTATCCGTGAAATAGTTTTTATATCAGACCCTTCATATCAGATTATCATCACCAACTATCTGTATTATCTAATTATACCTACATAGGGCAGCTTGAAATTTCTTGCAACGGATGAAACACCAACCGATGAGCACAGTTAAACTGCATAAAAATGCCTCGTAAGGAACTTGTTTGGTAGGGTAAAAATGGCGACCTCAGAAGCACTTCCAGTGACGTCGCAAGTCAAGTTGCCGTGCTGATTTCAGCTCAGCTCTCAGCTTTCTTCACTGTGGAAGCTTTCTGAAATCGGCTTGCGTAGTAATCCCAACTCATTTCCTCAGCTCACATGCTGTGAGAATCATGACAACTACGTAGTCAAAGATATAAAATACAAGGCACCAATACCAGGAAGAGGGCTCTGAACACTTTGCAGAAATTGCTTTTTCATTGCTGAAACCATAAATAGTGGGCAGCATTAGCTGATTCATACGTCATCACTCATCAGCAAGATACTGCAGATTTTGGAGTGCGCAATACAATGATGTAATTTTATCACAAAGATTTGGATAAGAATCCTATGAAATTCTTTGGTTGATTACGATCTAAGGCCTTCTAAATTCCAATATAGAGGAAATTTTTCGTTTGGGGTGTCACTATTGCATATGTAAATGGACATGACTTAAGTGAACATGTCTTAATTTACCCGCAAAAATTGAAATTGTAATGATAACTATTGCCACTCCTAACGCTTCCTAACTTTTCTCACGAGGCGGCTAATAAAATTAGGTTTGACGCTCTAGATAAGGTAGCAGAGGGGGGAGAAGAAAGCAATAAAATAAGAAACGGAATGATGAAAAAGTGATCCATGAATCATGACAAAGTAGAAAGATGCCTATTTTCTAAGACTTGCAATAATGAGTTCAGGAATAAAGAAATTAATCCCCCGCTCCATATATCTACCTAGTCCATATGAAGGCTAGCTCGTAATCTTTTTCCAATCTTAGATCAATCAGCCTGATTCTTCATTCTCCTCCTTATATTTAATTATTTGTTTTACCTTTTCATTGCTTTTTTCCAGTATAGACTGTATGGTTCTTGCTCCTAGTTATTATTAATTTAGCTACCGTATGGTTCATCGTTTTCAAAAACAAGAACGACAGAAAATTGTGAGGAGATTTGCTTCGCTGAAACTTGTTTGCAGCTTATACTTTATATGCCGTGTATATCTTTTTTTTTTAAAAAAAAAAAGGCCGTTATGTCGTACGCTATGTAAAAGAACACAGGGATTCACAATTTATTTAGTTTATTACAATAAAAGAGAAACTGTGCATCCAGTTTGATTAGCTTAATCACACAATAAAAGGAAAACGATGTGTGAAAATAACATTTTTGGTCCATTATTTTGAACCTTTTTCACCCCAAACTTCTAAGATTTGTCGTAATGGTGATAATAAAAATTAACGTTGGTGGGCTGACTTTGCTTTCACTTCCGAAGCCCTTTCTTTTGCTTTATTAAATGATTTTGAAATCTCTAGTACTTTTTTTTCCCTTAAAGATTGAGTTGAACTATTTCCTAATTTTTTTTCTTTTTTGGTTGATGTGAGCGATTCTTATCAACTGTTATGTAACAACCGTATCTAATTATTTGTAAATTTACAGAAGATCAAGTCGGCTACAATGCCTCAGATCAAACATCCACCTATATTCACTAATCTATTTTGAGAAGTTATGAAGCCAAAGACAATCATCTGGATCTCCTTCATGATTCCTCACCACCGGTTAAAGCTATTGGCTCTAGGCTCCATGACATTCTCGTTTCCAGCTGCTCATTTAGCAGCTGATTATCATTCTCAGCTCCAGATTGCGCCCCTGCAGAGCATCGTTATGGCAGCATAAGCAATTAATGTGTGAAGTTTGGATTCTCTTCCAACTGCAATTGACATGTTTACATATGAATCATTTTTCACTAACAAAAAATATGAGTGGAGGTATGATTTGAAATGATGCTGTTCGGGGTAAAGAATAAGGTGTGACATATATTGTAACACAAAGGCTGCATGATCCATTCAATTAATAGAAGTAATGTCTTAAATTAAACAGTAAAAATACGAATTATACAGGTATCTTTGATCATAAACATGTTGAGGCTCTAGACAGGTTTATTCGAGCTCTGAATTATCTAAAGATTATGTTAAGATCAATCTGAACTCCAAAAATATGTTAGATGGATTCAAGGAAATAGAAATTACCGGCTACATCAGTCCCCTGCCTTGCTGCAGCAGCGACATTTTCATCTCTGACAGCATAGGAAGATAACTTTCAACAATCAGAATACAATCTAACCAAACATAAGGAATCAAAGGTCGTATTCAAACGCCATTCCCTTTGCTTTTTACTGAGTGGTCTTCCTTTCCCAGCCTTTTCCCTATTTATTCTCACATCTGCTAAACCCCAGGTGCAACATTCTGTTTTCATGTCCAAGGAAATGAGCCTGAAAACACCATCACTTTCTGATGATGAACCCGTTGTGACGGTGTCACTAAAATATTTCACATACATTGCTCGATCCTTGAACCGTTCCAGCTCATGTGGAATCCGAACTACCCTTTCAACACCAGGAGATGATACCTAAAATAAAAATTTTTAAATCAGGAAAATTTGAAAATATGTATGTATGTATGTATGTATATAGCCCCTCTTCAGACCAACAAGATTGAATAATGAACTTATACCAAATTAAGCCATTGAACTCAGAGGTCCAACGACCGAACCAGGCTATACACTTACTCATGACTATTATTTTAGTTATCATTTTAGAATGTTTGTCTGCAGAGGGAATGCCATGCTGTACGGCAAGCAAACACAGAAACGGGAAAAGCAAAAGGGTAAGAAAGTAAATGTCAAAAGAATAATTATAAATAAATGAATACCTCCAAAGATGTGTTCTCAGGAATTGATTTAGCAATCTCTGCTTCATCTAATCTTGCTCTATAGGTTGTACAAAAGGCTTCAATATCTTCCATACTGGGGGAACCAGACCTGTCACAAGCTATCAGCTGAGTAAGCCAAAGAGGCATTTTATTGTTAACCATCCTGTTCCTGTGCTTTAATTTCTTTTCATCCCCTTCCCCCATCTCTCTATGAGCATCTTACAAACCTATTCCTGATAGCCAGTGTGACAACTTTACCAAACTTTTCAAAATTAAAAAAAAAAGCTTAAAGTTGTAATCTGATAGTATCAATACATGCCTCTAATAGATTAATTGCAAACGGGAATCATAAACTGACTAAAATCGACATCCTAGTGAGTAGTGACACTCTTGAAAGTATATGGCATCTATGTCAATCACAAATCTTTTAGAGGGTTAATTGATGCTTACTTATTTGACATCTTCTCAATGCGAACTTTAATAGTGGAATTTAGCAATGTCCTAAAGGCATATATTTTCAAGTCACCATCAAATGACAGACAAACATCTTCGGCTATTGCCAGTGCTTCTTTATCCCACCAAGTCCCAGCAAGAGATATTCCACCTCCTGCACCTCCATCCCCAACCTTCAGACAGAGGGTCATTAAGAAAATCACCGAGGGTAAATTACAAAGATATCATAGACACCAATTCTCTTGAACAGAAACTTACATAAGCTTCGCTGTCTTCTTTGACATACTCATCTTCAAAATCATTACCATCATCATCCATCAACGCCTCTGCAAGATCAAGACAAATTCATAGCTACATAACAGCTTCATCGTCAAATACAACCGAAATTAACTGCCTGAAAGAATAAACATTTTAAAATAAGTTTGTAAATGCTCTTTACTTAATTTTGAAAGCACAGCAGTTAAAAATGTTCGCTGAACACCCACTTTTAATTCGGCAGCTAATGTTTACCCACGACCCCTTATTTATTAACATTTGCAGCTTGTTATTCCGTTCAACCTTGAGGCCACCAGAATCCCAAACCTAAAATTATCCTTCTCATGATTTTTCGAATAACTGAAATTTTACATTATAAAATTTCCCAGCAACCAAGCAGCTTAAAAAAAATTTCAAAAAAGAAAAAAGAAGGAAAGAGAGCAAAAGCGTAACTAGTACCGTCTTCAAAAAGAACTTCCTCTTCTTCATCTTCTTCCATCAATACATCTTCAACTAAGGTCTGTTTGAGAACTGACTCTGAGTCCGACTGTGAACTTTTCTTCTTCTTGGCCAGGACTCTGTAGGACCTGTTTGGAATGTTGTGAAATGGGAATGTGAAGTTATGAAAAGAGCAAGAAGGCTTGCATAAGCTTAAGCTACTGAGGTTGGTGATATTTGGAGTCGCAAATTGAGTAATTTTGATATAGCAAGATGAAATCAAATCCATTTTGTTCGTTTCTCGAAACTAAAATTATGAATGAAATTCTCAGGAAAATCGAAGCTTCAGGCAGTTTGCCGAGTTTCGACCATGGGTTAAAAAGGATTGCGTTTCCACAAAACGGTGTCGCTGAGTTGCGTGCGATTTGTAGTAAACGACGTCGGTTTCGTTTCCCCGCACCCCTTTTCCATGTAAGCAGTCATTATTAAACTATCTGTAACGGACAAATACTTAAAATTAATTTTTTGTTACTTATCAAACAATTAGTGTTTGGGGGAATGAAATTGTGCAATCAGGTACCCTCTAAACAAAGGATGAGTTGATAATTAGAGGGTTTTTTGGAGATTTTTTTGATACCAAGATCAGACAATTCTTGACGGGAAAGTAGTTCTTATGATCATAAATGGACTAGCCCGACCAAGGAATCGTTGTGGGATTAAGAGTACCACCTCGACTAGAGGGTTAATGAGGTGATAGCGAGTAGAAAACCTCAAGTAGAATGATTGAATTTGTAATAGAGAGCCGCCTACGAGTCTACGCATCTGGTCATTTGATCGTGCAGGTCCTTATCGCAAACATACCAAACATTCTGGTCATATGTAGTTTTAGAATTTTGGTAGCAACGATCATCAGCATGTGTATCTTTTGAGAAAGACGAACATGGTAAAATCCTATTCTTCTTCAATAACAGACTCTTATTCCTATTTGACAATTAATTCTAATTTGGAAATAAACTCCTATTCTCTTATGGTAAAGAAAGGGTCCAAAATAGGAGAAAAGAAGAGAGGATCAAAGGTTGGAGGTAGATTATAAAGGAAGAGGAAGTACCAAGGTAAAGAGGAGGAAAAAAAACTCTCTCTCTCTCGTTGACCCCTAGTCGTTTTCTTTCGAATTAGATTGCCTATAACGCCATTGAGGATTGATTTGAGTTTTTCCAAGAGAAAGAGCTCGATTATTAACTTTAGCGTCGAAAGGTTTTCATAGGAAAAACTTTCGGCGCCTTCTAACCATTAGTTGTGAGTGCAAATTTTTTAATCGTGGTTGAACAATTTGCCGGTACGAGCGGCTGTAAAGCGAAATTATTTTTACAACACACGAATTTGAAGGATAGGAAAAACGTTTTTGCAAAGTTAAAGTCTTCACCAAATTTTTGCATCAACAATTAGGATCACAAAATATAACTTTTAAGTCAAATATAAATTATACATAAATTACTTAGCAGTTGTCCATTATTACAAGACTTTTTAATAAAATTACTCAGTTAAACTGTCTCACCGAAATCTTCATTAAGAATCAAAGCCATGCTATGATAACGAAATTTACGAATTGATTGTAAATACAGTCAATGAGAATGGGCGTACTGTGAATTATGTAAGACCCATTAAACAGGCTAATAAGGACTGAAGTGATGGCATTAATCAATATACTCAACTGTATAAGACTGTCACTCTGTGTATTCTACATTGAAATTTGAAAATATGAGAAATAAAAAATATCAATCAAGAGGAAGAGAGAGATGTAGTAGTAATAGCCGGTGGTGGGGGAGTAGAAGCAGTGGAATTATCTGTCCAATTTTTCTCACCCCAGTGCCACAACATGCTTTCCCAGAAGCAGAAATCCTCAAAGCAGGTTTTCAAACGCTTATCCTGTATTTTGATCTTCCAATGACCATCAGTATAATTAGCTTTTTCAGCTTGCCTTCGATCCCACTCCAAAGCTGCCTTCTGCTTTGACCTAAGCAAGCAAAACTTTTGCAAGTGTTCCGGCATGGCATCATGCACCTTCCACCATGTTTTATGTGCAATATCACTAGCAAACTCCTGCAAAATATCCACATTCCAGTTGCAATCGTAGTCCCGGAAGCACAGCCATGGTTTATTACCCAGATAGTGAAGAACATAAAGTATGGGAGGATCAGCTCCAAAGAGTCGAATCTTCATCTGTTTCTTCTCCTCTTCGTCACCTTCCCAAAAATGCTTCAAGAAGTTCATGTGTTTTGGAATCCGGTGCCACCATGTGAAGATTTCATTCAGATAACCCTGGTCTCCACCATTGTATGACTCGATCTCATAGACGTGATCCATTAGTAGCTGGAATGTACAATTTGATGGCTCAACCACCATAACACCTGAGTTGAACAGGGTAGCATTGTTCCCTATGGCAGTTATTTCAGGCATCTCAAACAAAAAATCAATGTTCCTAAGTATAAGCAGGTCAGCATCAATGAAAATTATCTTGTCATAATCTGTCAACTGCCAGAGACGAAATTTACTGTAGTTCCATTCATTGTATGCATCACGTTCGGCTTTTGGGTTCCTGATTCGTTGGATTGTATGGATTTTCCAGCCCGCAGCCTCCAAGCCACCTCTGTGATAGTCAGTAATTGTTTCATCGACAAGTATCACAAGATCTCGTGTTGAACCTGCCATGCGGATACTCTGAGCTGCAGCAATGGCCCCACAAACATATACATGTGCAGAATGAAGGATTGTTGCGTATGCTTCCCGTCGAGCCCTTTCTGAGTAGAAATTCACTGTTCAAATATATCTAGTAAGAATTTTTAGCTAATAAGCCACAAACAAGTTACAGTGTGTGGATTTCAGAGACATCAAAATAAAGCAACAGATAGAAAGCCACAGAAGTATAAGTAATCTCAGTAAATAACGTCATCTAGTAATGATTTAACCAAATAGCTCCTGCTTGTTTCTTTTCATTTGGACCTGGATGGATAAATACACTAGTATTGAAAATAAAATATAAGACTTCATATTCGCTCATACCTCACTAAATCAAAAAACCTTCAATACAGGTGAAAGGATAAAGTAGGTAAGAAAGACCAGCATGATTCCACTTCATTTACATACTTTTCTAAAACTGCAGAAAGAGACAACATAAAGCAATCAGATTCATACAGACCTTTAGCCTTGAGAGGAACAGCAAGTTCACATGATCCCACGGGGAGCAGTAGCTTTTCTCTCAACCTATTGAGGTTGGGTTTGTATAGCCATGCATTTCCTTCATGTACCACAATGTCCTTGCAAGTGAAGAGATTCGGGATTGGAAAGCACTCAGTCACCAAAAGCACATGCACTGGATGAAGACCCTTAGAAGAGGAAGCAATCCTAGCTGCTTCAAGCTGCAAGTGCAAACGGGCCACATCTCTTGACCACCTCCCTAACTTGATGCAAGGAAGCTTGACGGCGACGAGATCAATTCGTGGCTTTCCAGGTACTTGAAGTTTGGGCAGAGAAGGGCAAGTGGGAACTTCAAATTCTTCTTCTTCATCTATCCATTCAGGGTATAGCAATTCCCAAGTTATGCCATTTGAAACATGATCTAGGTTCAGAACAACATGCTCAGCATCCGGTATTAGCTGCTTCCAAGGATCAATCTCACTGTCATTAAAGTTTAGCAAGCCAATGCCCTGAAACTCGTTCCTGTCAGTCAGTTTCTCTACAACATTTGAGATTTGATCCCAGTCAATGTCCAAAGTTGATAAGTATCGTGGATCTCCACTAGCACTCTCTCTCACCCATCTGTCAACAAAAGTTGACCAGCACGCAATATAACTCTCAGTCAATATCAATAAAAGTACAACTGCTCTTAGCTTTTCAGGTAATGAAAGATTAGGTAACACTTGAAAATTTTTGAAATGAAGTAATTTTGTCCTAAGAGGCAAAAACAAAGTTCCAACAAGGGAAAGCCAATTTTAGGATGACTCCTAATAGTACCAGAAAAAGCAAGAAACTACTAAAAGCAAAAATAACAAGTGAAAACATTGTGAATGGACAGTCTAACATACTGAGATGCAGAATGGGATGGATGATCTGCAATATGAACTGCTGGAGAGCGAAATAGTGTCAAGAAACTTCCCAATAAAATGATAACCAGCACAACTTGCAAGGTGGATATCCTGCAGTTAAAATTCCTACATTGTATAGGAACATGGAGAGCCTTCTCAACATCTTTAAAATACTTATTTCTCGGGAACCTTCTTTTGCTCGTCTCTTCACTGTAATACATGAGAATTATAAGCACATCCGTGAGCAGAAATTTGTCTCAATTGATTTCACTACATGTATATATAGTAAAACATAACTCATATTTAGAATGATAGAGTGGTAGACAGACGGACAGAAACATAAGGCTTATTAAGTTTTCTACATCAGAACTCGTTCACTAAATTGCAGAAATGTTGGCACACTGAATGGGAAATCACTCTGGTATTTCTTGTATAAAGAGCCATACAAGAAAAAACTTTGAAAACTTCTTATCAAAACCTCTATATACCAAAATTATTGCAGATACTTTTCACATGTAACATGCAGATACATGTCTCCAAACAAACTTCACTTTTGCTATTTCCACTATTATTCCCGAGAATTGGAGCGTATCATCATTATTGCATCTAACATCCAAAATGTCTACACAATATCTTTCCATTAGCGATCAAATATGCATCTTACAAAGCACACACAGTTCCAAAATCAGTAACCTGTAAGTAGAACTACACTGCCAAAGCCCAAAAAACAAACAAAAAAACAAACAAACCTCATTTTGTACATTTAATAAACTTTCTAGAAAGGCCATTACTCGAGTCAATTCATCAACTAATTCAAGAACTATTACAGAACAAATTAAGCAACACTATACCAGACAGAACGACGAATAAGAAACGTACTATACTAAGAAAAACCTAGCGATTAATTTTCGTGACTTGATTGAGAAAATAGATCTGAGTGATACTAATTAAGTAAAATATAAAGAGCGGAGGAGGAATCGAGTACTTCGAGCACACCGGAACTAATTTATATCGTCGAGCGAGTTTAAGCAAAATGAAAGAAGAGTCCAGAGAATAAGAACTGACTTCGAAGAAGAGAGGCGGTGTCTGGCCTCAATCGGACTGGTGGCAGGACCTCTCATCTTGTGCGAATCAGTTGCATCATGGGGAAGTCCACATCTGATTTCCGAAAACAGAATTTCAAAAACGGATGAAAACACTTTTTAAAATCAGAAATTTGTGCAGTGATCTGCCAATCTTGTGACTGTGGAATTCATGAGAAATGTATTTAACAGTGCCAGTGAGAAGCGATAGCACGGTTTTAGTTTAAGAGCTGTTCTTAGGACTCTTTCTCAGTCCAAACAGTCTGGTCAACGCTCGTAGCCATGGATGTAATTGAATAACAACTCTTTCTTTCCGATTTTGTTTGGTGAGCTAATTTTGTTTGTTTGTTTTTATTTTTCTATTAATTTATTTGTTTGTTTTTATGTCCCTGTCATAATTGGCCAAAAATTTCTGGACAATTCTCTTCATTTGCCCAAAAATCTAACAACTCCAATCGCATATTCATTTATTTAAAGTTTAATTTAATCAGAACACTTGTCTCATTTTTATTTGACAGTCTTGTTAAAAACCTAAATTTCACCTTCTCTAAAGTTTTTGGTGAAAGTAAGATTTTGGAGACTCTGTTAATCACCTTTTAAGAACTTCTTACCTAAGAATATTTTTTCAATTTAAATTTGTTTGGGGAAAATTTTATTGTGTAACTTGTGGCTAATGAATAGTGATCGAAATCTTAGTAAATGAATAATGATGGGAAGACAGCACTATGATAATGGACCTTTTGGTTCGTTCTGAAATCTTTAATAAGGTTTTAGACCATACCGTGTCTTTTAGATCGTAATGTGTGTACACTAACTGCCACTTCACAAGAGGGACCGGACCATTTGTTACGCAGTAATTTTGTCTTTTCAGTGGTAGAGGCCACCCTTCGAAAACTGACAAAAATCAAGGACTCGAATGTTATTACCTCATTGTTTCAGTTTAAACGACGCGTTGAGGCTACTGACCACATTGGGGAAACGCTGCGTTTTAACTTCGAGTCTTTCATTTCAGATTCCTAATTCCCTCTTCATAGATCTGCACTTCCAACCCGAACAAGAACATTAGAAACTTTGCGGCAATTGCATTTTTACGCTTGATTCCCAACTCTCGTTCATCCTCATCATCATCTCAATCGTCCAAATCGTAGCCCCAGATCTGAAGGGCTTACTAAAATGGTCCTGGTAACGGCCGCACGTGATTACATCAACCGGATGTTGCAGGACATCTCCGGCATGAAGGTTCTTATTCTCGATTCTCAAACGGTAATTAATTTTTTAATCTATCTTCTTTTAATAGTTTATCCTTAATTTAGCTCTTATCAAAAATAAATTCGTTTAATTCGCTAATTGGTTATTTATTTAATCACTTACCATCAAATTTAAACAATTCCTCACGATGCCACTGTACTTGTTTAGATTTTGCTATGATATACCATTGGTTATGTAAATGTTTCAAAAATTAAAGTGAGTTTTATTAACTTTTGGGGAGGTCAATGTCGTATAAATTGTTACATTACTTCCAAATTCATGATAATTGAATAATTTAGTTTTTGCACTGTACGAAATTGCAGGTTAGTGCTGTAAGTGTGGTGTATTCACAGTCTGAGTTACTTCAGAAAGAAGTGTTTTTGGTAGAGTTGGTGGATTCCATTTACAAGTCCAAAGAATCCATGTCTCATCTTAAAGCAGTTTATTTTCTTTGTCCATCTTCCGAGAATATTCAGCATTTGCGGCGCCAGCTGGCCAATCCTAGGTTCGGAGAGTATCACCTATGTAAGTTTTGCGCGCGCACATGTATATGTATATGTTTTTAGTAAGTGTTACCCACTTTTTGAAGTTCCTCTTTGATTGTGTCCTGCATTTTACAGTTTTCTCCAACATGTTGAAGGACACACAGATTCATATTTTAGCAGATTCAGATGAGCAGGAAGTTGTGCAGCAAGTTCAGGTAAGACTTCATCAACAAACATTGTTATGCTTGACTTGGATTTTCTTTTGCCTTTCAGCTTGGTACATGTTTCATCTAATGTCACTATCATCATAATAAACTTCTAGCACATTACAACTAAGATAATCCCATTGTTATTTGGAGCATAACCAAGTATGAAAGCTTTAGTTGGCATGTAGAGTGAGGCCATTATCTTTTATACTTCCTTTGTACCATCACTACCCTACTTTTTCTGACTTTTTTTTTTCCATGAAAAATGGAAAACTGGTGCTAAAGTCATAAGGCTGGTGCAAAACAATTCCATTGCAGATTGAAGTTATTTAATGCTTTATCAAATTCTCCTTCCAACACACGACCTTATAATATGGTAGTTTTTCAGTGAAGTTTTGTTGTTTGTTAATGTGTTACAGTTGTTATGATGTCATCTTATATCCTTTGTCTACAATTTAAGTTTTGCCAAAGTAGTAAGTGTTTTTATGATTTTGCAGGAGTTTTATGCCGACTTTGTTGCAGTTGAGCCTTATCATTTTACTCTGAATATGCCCTCAAATCATCTTTATATGCTCCCAGCTGTTTTAGACCCTTCAAGGTTGCAGCACTTCTGTGACCGGGTTGTTGATGGTATTGCAGCAGTTTTTCTGGCATTGAAACGTAGACCAGTTATTAGGTACCAGAGGACTTCAGATATTGCAAAAAGGATAGCACAGGAAACAGCTGTAAGTGGAATGGCACGTTTGAAAGATATTAAATTTAGTTTAATGTCCTGAGTTGGAGGCACCCAGTCTAAACTGTGACACTTAGTTTTAGAGTGAAAGCTAAATTTTTCTGCTTGAATATGACAGAAGCTGATGTACCAGCAGGAAAGTGGTCTTTTTGATTTCAGACGTACAGAAATCTCTCCACTGCTGCTAGTACTTGATAGAAGCGATGATCCTGTGACTCCACTGCTGAATCAGTGGACCTATCAGGTATATGTGATTGTGAATTTGTTCTTCCGAGTTATGTTGCTCTCAAATATGAATTATGCTTCTGGGTTTGTTGTTGAGCCACGTGGAGAAGGGTAGCTCATTGATAATGTTGTTTTTCACAGGCAATGGTTCATGAACTGATTGGCATTCAGGATAATAAAGTGGATTTGAGCAGCATTGGTAACTTTCCAAAGGATCAACAGGTTAATTGCTTCTTTCCCTACGCTGTCCATAAGGAAATGATGAATTGTTGAAGATCTTTTATATGCTATTCATGCTTACAGGAGGTTGTGCTGTCATCAGAACAAGATGCCTTTTTCAAAGCGAACATGTATGAGAACTTTGGAGATATCGGAATGAATATCAAGAGGATGGTGGATGAGTTTCAGCAGGTTGCAAAAAGTAACCAAAGTATTCAGACCATAGGTTCGTATGATGCAAAATAGAATTTTTCAGTTACACTTATTTAGTTAACCACAGTTCTTACTCATTGCTAAGGTCCGTTGTTAAACCATTGGAACACTATGGTTTCTGCAGAAGACATGGCCAGATTTGTTGAAAACTATCCGGAGTATAAAAAAATGCATGGGAATGTTTCAAAGCATGTCACACTGGTCACAGAAATGAGCAAGATGGTTGAAGAGCGAAAGCTCATGTTGGTTTCGGAAACAGAACAGGAGTTGGCTTGTAACGGGGGCCAAGGGGCAGCTTTTGAGGTAGTGTTTGAGCATGGCCGATTTGTTCCTTTTGACTTCATTTATAGCTTTTGAGGTAGTGTTAAGCTGTCCTTATGTGGTAGGATGAGCTAGATATTTTCAAGGGCTCATATCCAAAGGAGAAACTGTGTTCTTGTTAGATTGCATTATAGTTGACAAGTCCTTATCCTGAGTATACATGTTATGATTTTATTTTTACCAAAATTATGAGATTTTCTTCAGCCTCAGACTTAAGAGAGCATAAGTAGATGCCCCTTTGCCAATTGACTTTGTTTCTCAGATGCCCTTAAATTTACTTGTCACAAAAATAGTTGTTGTACCTTGTAAAGTATCCTAACTATTTTATCTGTAACTAGCAATATACTAATATGTTACTTTTAGTTTAGGTGGTGGATTTAAAATCACAATGGAAAAATGTATGTGGAATCTTGACTGAAATTGTTATCCTGTGACTTTCTTCCTTGCAGGCAGTGACAAATCTTTTGAACAATGAAAATGTATCTGACATTGACCGTCTGCGCCTGGTTATGTTGTATGCTTTGCGCTATGAGAAGGATAGCCCAGTTCAGTTAATGCAGCTTTTCAACAAGCTAGCTTCTCAGTCTGCGAAGTACAAGCCTGGGGTAATATAAACAAACTACTGATGTCTGCCTGGATCTATTAGTTGACTAGTTCAAATTGTTGTCATTAGAACAGCATTGTGCACACATACACATACTTATGAGTATTAGTACTGGGGCCATCATTCATTATAAATTTTGTCATTCGTCAATGATACTGGTTTTGATAGCTTCTGATTTCTCTGAACCTGTTAGGTTTCCACTTAGCAGTTATAGGGAATCTTTAATTTTTGTGTACACTTTTCCTCGACTTTTAACCTTTTGAGAGGTTCAATCAGACAACAATCCTCTTGTTCCCAGTAGTTCCTATTTAAGAAACTAAATGTTTTTAACATGTTGCATTTGGGATGGACAGCTGGTGCAGTTCCTCTTGAAGCAAGCAGGTGTAGACAAGCGAACTGGGGATCTTTATGGAAATCGAGATTTTATGAACATTGCTCGGAACATGGCTCGTGGTTTGAAGGTTTGTCTGTCTCTCTCAAAAAATTGTTCTTTCTGCTTGGGTATCTATCTCAGTGTGATTATAGGTGAACTTCATGCTGTCTTTATAGGGGGTTGAGAATGTCTATACCCAACATCAGCCTCTTCTGTTTCAAACCATGGAGAGCATAATCAAGGGACGGTTGCGGGATGTGGACTACCCATTTGTTGGAAATCACTTTCAGCAGGGCAGGTTTGTTGCTAGAAACTTTTGCCATAAACTCTGAAGTTCGTTTCCTTTTCGTATTTTTGGAATTATATGTTTGTGTTCCAAACAATCATGTAAGTTTGATGCTCTTAGTAAAACTTGCATTGTTATCTTTTGCAGTTAGTTCTATGGAAACTTCTCATGGAAATGCTAGTAATGTTTGGTTAGAAAAGAGTGACAAAATTGACAGTTATTTAGTAATTAACATACATCTTAGACTTGCCTCTCTTTAGCTATAGTATGATTAGTGCTGACTTCTCTGATCTAGTTGATAGTTGTTATATAATACTTAGATACAGCCCTTGGTGTAAACCACTGCCCCTGGCTGTGCATCAAATGACGTCCTTTGGGAGTACAATCTACTCGTGTTAATATACTGTGAGAGTCTATCACACATAACTGGAAAATGTGCCTCCAACATAAATGAGATGTACCTCACAATTGGAAATAAATATTTGCAAGATAGGATGGATACTCGGATATATATTATTCAGGTTTAAGCCTTTTTGTTATTAATGTTGGCTGTTTCAATGATGTCTGAAGAAGAAGTGCATATTCTGAAAAACATGTATACTACAACTAATGTTATTCTACGACTAATGTTATTATCTTAATCAGGCCACAGGATGTGATTATTTTCATTGTTGGTGGGACAACATATGAGGAGTCACGTTCCATCGCCCTAGAAAATGCCAATAATTCTGGAATTCGTTTTATACTTGGTGGTTCAGTAATTCTCAACTCAAAGAGGTATGCTAGGAACCATTATAAATTATTTCTTAGACTTGGGGTGTGAACTATCTTAAAAAGTAAAATATTGTTTTCCCAAAAACACAGTTGTTGAGCTGTTGTTCATTTGAGTCCATATCATATTTGCAAATGCATGTATGAAAGCAAACAAGGACAAGGGAAAAGCTTACAATCTTAAATGAAATATCAGTCTGTTTACTCCTTATATTGTCTAAAAAGTGCAGGTTTTTGAAAGACCTGGAAGAAGCTCAGAGGACAGCTAAATCCAGCACCAATATTATTTGAATTTAAAACCCTGACATATGTCGTATTTGAGGGCCATGTAGATAATTACCCACGGTTCAAGACTCTGATACGGTGAGTGAAAATTTTTCTTGTAAATTTTTGACGGAAGCTTGAGTGGGGGATCATGGACATCGGCACATTTTGGGTGCGAATTGAAGACTAATTTGAGTCTGAAAAGGTGAAAACCGATAATTCAGATTGAAGAGAAATTTCTTTATCCTTTCCTTTCCGCACTCCGGCACTCTCCTACTTCTGTACCATTTTTTGCACACCCTGGAAAAAGAGAGAATCGTTAATTTCACATTCGAATATTGTTTGTTCAAATTTTTTTCCTTTCTATACTTGATTGATGTACCCCTACAATCATGATTTTGAAGAAAATAACAGCCTAATCGTCGATCGCATATCCTTGTGAAAACATTTGACAAACTTATGTAAGATTTATTTAAACATGAAATTATGGAAAATTTTTTATTTATTTAATCATGAAATTATGGAAAAAAAATTTTCTCAATGTTCTATGGTACTGTAGGTTATTATTGAACTAGTATAACAAAAGAATCAACCATCAAGCATAAAAAAAATTGATTGATATGGGGAAATCTTGGGGGGTGTTGAAATGATGTAACAAAGTAGAAAAAATATTATCAATTAAATTAGAAGAAATGAACACTTGGGAAAATTTAATAAGCTAATGATGGATGAAACAGAATTCCCAATAGCCGGTATTGTTTCTCATTTCCATTGGCGAAGTCTGCAAAATTAGAATTTGGTATTCTTTTCTTCTATTATTATTTTTAATTACGTTAATATTGCTTAACATCATCATGTGCACAAATAAATTAATCTATTGAACGCCATGTATTTTTTTAAAAAAAAAATAGAAGAAGTGATATAAGTGAATTTTTGTATTTCTGTCTCAAAATTTATATCTTTGACATTACTTCCATTTCTTCAAGGTCATCCCAACTGCTGAGCCTTCGTAGGAGATACAAATGTCAAAAATTTCCTTGCTGAGACATACAACATAGACCGACACCGCGGCGCAATTATATCGAAAATCGTTAACTTCACTGGCTGAAACATTGATTGGCTGCAGGCATTGCATGGATACCGAGAAGCAAGGACTTGACAAGTTATTTTTGGAGCGCACTGCAAAAATGGTGAAGCAGTCTAAATTTAGACAATCAAGTAATAAACTGAAACTTTTCTTTTAATTTATAGATATCATATCATATCATCAGCTAGCTCTAGCTGTACGTAGTCCGCCGACAGCGATGACTAGCCAGTAGCCTTCTCCATCCAACCCCAAAGCTTTGCAAATACTTAAACCCCAGAGGCTACCCCCGACTCTACATCAAGCTATGTGTCTGATCACAGGAAGCAGAGAGATCTGCAGATGACAAGCCAAACCCCCAATTTATGGAAAGCTAGCTCAACCTTCAAACTACTCCTCTCTGCCCCCAAAAAAGCAAATAAAATCCCACATCCAGACAAAATGGGAAATCTTTTGTGTAAATGTTGAGTGATTGATTGATCACTGGGGGAGCACAGGGTGATTTTTTTTTTTTTTTTTTTTTATATCATATCACATTATGTTCAAGTTCTGATTAGATTCTCCAGCTAGCTAGCTATCACCCTGCTGTATTTTCTGAAGGAAAAATGAATATAATCAGGATCGTTATTCATTACTACCCTTCTTGTCAAATCCCATTTGGCCATTGCTCTTAAAGGCTGAAGAGAGTTGGTGTTATTGCTGTATTTATGATACCCATCTCCCGATTGTCAGTTCTGCAAAATGCAAAATCGTCTAGAGATTCGAGGAATGTTGACGTGGCTCTGCCATTGTTCTTTTTTTTTTTTATTTGATTGACCGGGCTCTGCTTTACAACAACTGTTTGTTCTTTTTGGGTGAGTTTAAATGTTTAATCTTCACCGGAATGAACCATATTTGCTCAATCACTACGTGGCCGCACGGATAATAATAATAAATGGGAAAATATTTTCTAAGTTTCAATTATTTGTTGACAATTATTTGTTGACAGCTGTTACTTAAAAATCTATTGATGAAAAAGTGATTGTGCTACTGTTGAAGCTTAATTAACGAGATAGCGAAAGAGCGAACTTGCATTATTATCTTCCGACAACGCAAAATTGTGTTATCTAATTCCTTCAAGGTTATGCCATATTATAAAATATTTGGAGTCGTGTGTCACTTAAAAATGGGTAGCCGTGGAGATTAGAGTACAACATCAAAACCGAAGCCCAAATTATTAAAAAAGGGCAGGAAATATTTTTGAATATGAGAGAGAGAGAAAGAGAGAACAATTTGATTGGAAGCCTTGATAAAAGTGGT
>JASUUG010000797.1:0-40021 GCA_030449905.1 Luvunga scandens | reverse complement strand
TGGTGTTAAATGTCTAGATATTTGTTCAGCAGTCAATACTAAAATGATGAATGTTTTAATTGACCTTTCTTTTTCCCTTAAAACAAATTACTCACATGTATTTTTACTTTACAATTAGTATTAACATAATTTTAATTAAATTTATAAATAGATAAATATTCAGCAATAAAAACTCGTTTGGTCCTTGTTAATGTTTATTTAATTCTAATAATTTTAAAAATACTTCAAAACATCTCTATCATTAATCAACATCGTGAAAATTATTAATCCCTATAGTGCAACGCTAGCAAGGTATATAATAATAGATGTTACAATCATTGGGGTCAATTTTCCACCTTTACATGAATTGCCGTGTTAATGTTCAGATATTTGTCCATCAGTCAGTAGTAAAATAATGAATGCTCTAATTGACCTTTATTTCCCTTAAAAAAATACTATTAATCTGTATTTTGGTTTTATCATCAGTATTAATGCAATTTTAATTTAATTTATAAAATAGATAAATTTTATAAGAGAGAAAGCTTGTTTATTTCCTATATTATGAGGTTAGTGTAAGAAGAACAACTTGAAAATAGGAGTAAAATGATAAATTTAGTCTTGAAGGTGATGCAATTTTAATACATGAAGAGATAAATTAAATTTGTACAACAATTTCAGTAAGAGAAAATGTGTCCTGCTTAGAAAGAAGCGAGTGCGACAGTTCCCTAGCACTCATTGCCCAAAAATTTAAACAGTGACAAGTAACGAAGTTTCAAAATCATTAATAAATTTTGTCGAAAAGAATCATCGATGAATTATTGCTGTAAGCTGTCGATCGATCCGAAGCCTCCATGCATTCTTCAAATGTACCAACAACGTTGTACTCTAATGCCTAAGCCTCCGTGCATTCAGTATTTTCCTTTCTATGGAAGCTAGAACTAAATTAATCAATGCCGTTGAAAATTATTAATCCATGTTGTGCAATGGTAGCAAGATATATAACAACAAATAGTACATTCACTTGGGTTCAATTTTCCACCGTTAGTGTTAAATGTCTAGATATCTCAACTGTCAATACTAAAATTATGGGTGTTTTAATTGACCTTTTTTTCCTTAAAAATAATATTCAGCTGTATTTTTGTTTTACAACCAGTATTTACGTAACTTTAATTGCATTTATAAAACAGATAATTTTTCTTGGGGTAAAGGACTTGTTTATTTCTTCTATTATGAGGTTAGTAGTTATTTACTCTCTATATCTTTAACAATACTTCAAAACATCACGCTATTAAACTATTGACACTTCTGCTCTTAACTTTTATTCTTTTTATTTTTTTACAATATTACCCTTTTATAATATTGTTTTTTTTTTTTGAACATTGATCAAAAGAAAAAAATTAAATAACCAATTTAACCCCAAAAGTAAAATGAAAACAAATAGAATATGTATTAATTTTTGTGGATTACTCTACTGAGAAGTTGGTATATTAATTTTTTATTAATGAACAAAAAATTGGCAATATAATATTTTTACAACATTAATTTTTTTAACATACTTTAGAATCCAAAAAAAATATATATTCTTTTTTATTTCTATTTTATTTTTGGAGTTAAATTGGTAATTTAATTTTTTATTAATGTCCAAAAAAAAACATCATTGTAAGAGGGTAATATTATGAAAATAAGGCAAAACGAAAAAAAAGTAATGGCAGGGGTGTCAATAATTTAACGATAAAAATATTTTGAGGTACTTTTAAAAATACATGAACTAAATGAGTCGTAAACTCAAAATATAAAAACTAAACGAGCTTTTACTGATTTCTAATTCAGGACGTTTGACCCCTCCCACAAATTTTTTTTTAGCCATCAGAGTGTTTTCACTTTTATTTTTTAATGTTTATGAGAGAAGTAGAAAAAAATATAAAGAAAAAAGATTATGTTTCTTCATATTTTTAAATTTAATTGGTCTCATCTTCTTTACTTTTTAAACCTCAACTAATGAGAAAAAGTGACCAATTCTGAAGTCCATTTGGTTAAGAGATACAACAATTCAACCACTGGTTTCATAGGATCCAAGGAGACTAAAGTGACTTATCCTTAAAAAAGATGTATGACAACATACAATCACATTATTAAAATTTTACAATTTAATATACATGAAATAAGAGTATTTTAAATATATTCAATTAGTTCTATTTTCTATAACTTTGAAATTTACTGCTCTTATTTATTAGCATACACCAGAGTAAATTTTTTTCCTACTAAAGGGTAATTAATATAATGAAGGGAATATTTCAATGAAAACATATAATTTGGCTGGGACGTTCCTCCTGCCAAACGTTATATCCAGAACAACTAAAGAGCAAAAGCTTAGATGCAGCGGCAAAATTACAACATCTCTTAACATGAAAAACTTAACAGTTGCACCTCTGAAATACTCCAAAAAGGTTATGTACCTGTAAAAACTCTACTCAAAACTTAATGAATCTGAGCAAAGGGGACAAATCAATCTCATTGGTGAACCAGCAAACCAAAACGGATAAAAATACAAAAAGTAACGACAATTATATGACACATCAGGAATTTTATACATATCTTTATGCCGGTCTACGCAGCAATTTTCATGTAATCTTCTGTAACTAAAAGTTGCTTTCACGTACAAGTTAAAGCCTTCTCCCAATCATACCTGTACGTCAAACTTACAAATAGGCCCCAAGGGAAATTGTCTCGCATATGTCGAACAATTAAATGGACTCATCCATAACAAGGAACTTTGGAACTTAAGAATTTGTGAGGATTTACTTCCCATAGGGAGCCCTTCCAGAAATTCTCGAAGGCCAAGGCTGAACCCAGGCCTAGGAGGGGGTTTGAAATAGTTTTCAACCAGCAATAGACGCGCCTCGGTTAGAACTCCTCACTAGCTGCGTCATTGCCCCAAGCGCAAAGATACTCTATTCTGCGGACTAACTCTCTTAATATAGTGCTTCCATCATAGTCTTTATTGCTATCTGGTCCATGGGGGACTTACTTATTATTTAAGGTTAAATTTTACTTCTTCAACTTCTGTGCTCATTCCCAGCTTGTGTTATTGTGAGTGGAGGGTATTAAAATTGATGATTCTTCTAAGCTAAGTTCTACATGTATCGCCTTGTTTTTTTAAATCCACTATAACCTAGTCTTTGATAAAATTTCTACCCTCAATTAGAAAGAGCATAGATTTAATTGATATTGAGGAAGAGATTCGAATTTATCGTTATGGCTGCATTATGCTAAGAACAACTTATACAGTCTAGTAGGAAGAGGAAACGTCAATTTTGTGTAATTAGCATCATCTTCCAAATTGTTAATTTGTGAATGGGAGCTCCTGTTACTTTTCCAATGCAGCTGGAATAGATTCTGGCATTGGCAAAAATGGTTCGTGGATCAGAATTCTTCTGCGTCTCGAGAAACTGAATAAAGGGAGATCCTGGTTGTGATATAGTCATCTAGTTTCAATCAGGATTAATTAAGCGGCACACGTAGAAAAAATTCTGCTTTCAGCCAAATTTGAAGTGGTAATCAGCATTATGTATTAATACCAAAAAAGCAAAAAGAGAAGGGAAAAATTGTAGTAGTGAACATGAGTCTGAAAACAATCCATAATAACAGAATGATTGTATCACATACAATGTGAGCGAAACTGAATACTTCTGCGGGGGTAACTTCATGAATAATGTTAAAGATTTGTTTTCATCGCACTATTTACGCTCCTAACCTAATTTGTTAGGCGTGCGTCCCTTGCCGCTAATCATCTCTATTTAGTAATAAAGCTACACAATTCACTTTACAATAACAACTTAAGAACATCAACTTCTAAACAAAAACTAATTTAATATCGTGTGGATAGATGATCCACACATCAGATATTAACCGATAAGAACAGATACTACACTGATCTTAGCCAAAAGGCCGAGAAAGGTATGACTCGTTTGATATCTTAGCTATGGTTTTATACCTTGCTCTGCGTCTTGCGCATGTTGCCCTGTAGATGGGGACTGCATTAACTCCATGTCACACCTCGCTCAAAAGAAGCTAATTCTCGAATCCATTCAAGATTAATTCACAAGTCTTAGTTTCATACAGATCTCGCTTGCACAATCAAGACTGAGCACTTGCCATTATAAATTGTTAATGCAAGCAAATCTCCAAGAATACCAAGATGAGGAAATTCACTTCATTCTTTCAATCCTGAAGTCTCTGGTGGTGACTCCAAATTGTACTTCTTCCAACAATAATCAAATTAAATTCTTTCACCATCGATCTAATAATATTTTGTTGTTTCAGGCCCATCATTCACAGCCCTCAAATGACATTAAACACCCATTAGTTTTAACACCCCTTACTGACAGAGAATCCAGTACTTTGCCCCAATCTTCAAACCCATCGTCTTTAACATTTGCAAATGTACCACGGTGAGGCAAACCCTAGAGTCTTGTGCCATCCTTTGCCCAAAGTTCAGGCTTCCCGGTCATCAGCACCACCCAAGAAGATCATAGCAACATCGTATGATGGTAATTCATTTGAAAGCTTATCTTGTATTTGACGCCTTGTTGCCATGGTCAATCAAGATTCCTACCGAACAAGTAGCTTTTCATGACCTTGGAATTTAAAATCCTGATGCTTTCATTCTCTGATTCTATTGAGCCATCATGCACCATCTACGATGAAATGGGAGGATTATAAGAGAAAGCAAGCTTGTCCAATACAAGTATTGCATATATCATCTTGCATTAAATTTAAGGATTTACAGCTGTAAACGTGTTAATGGATACGGCTCTAATTGTTCCCCTGCAAAATTATCAAAAGAAACGATAACATTTTCCGAATAACACCAAGTAGACAGAGTATCTCTGTTCTTTTGGTGATGAATGAAGATTGGGGTTGCCTGGTTTCTAAGCTTGACAAAGATGAAGCACATTAAGAGCCATGATCGTCTTTTATAGGGCATGCGATGTCTAAAAAATTGATTACTGGCTTACTGCTCTCACATTGTCTGGAACATGAATAGAAGCATCGATTTGTAGCTCCAAATTGGGGCATCAAATCAATGATGTTTCGTTTTTGATTGCCCGCATACTTTTTGAAGGATCATATAGCTTGATTACTAGCATAGGCACAATGCTTGACGATAAAAATGCTTATAAGAAACATATAAGAGTACAACTCTCTATCCATAACCTGCATTTTAGTAAAAACCAAAATTAGAAATATGTTAGCAAAGAATTCGTCCAAACCTTTTTTCCAACGTTATTGGCTCAAATGTAAAAACCCTTTGTCCTAGAGGAAGCTGAAGATGCCGAGCTCAAGAGCACCTTTACAGCTCATTATAGAAGTGAGTGCAAGAGCATCTTTTTGGCATCTTAGTATACAAAGGAGGCAACAAACACACAACAAATTTCACCACCGAAGGGATCATTACCGCTTGTTAATGCATTCTTCTTACCGAAGATATTAAATGTGCTTACTCATCCCACAAGCAGTCGCAAAAAATGGCAAGAGCAAGTTATTAACCGTGCCTTCGAGTTTCTCAACCAAAGCAGACGCAAATGGCGGTCCATGTGGCACAGCTAGGCCTAGAAAACGAGGCGCCAAGAGCATGTAGTGACTGAACCATTTGCCTATACAAACACTAAAGAGAAACAAATGGGTAATTATTGTGGTGAATATTGATTGCCGAGGTTTGCCTTCTGGTGTACATCTTATTACCAGTTTCACTGTGGGTCTAAAACGAAGAAAACAAAGGAAAGATGGACACTAACATAAAATAGTTCTCTCATAAATTTTCTAACCCCATCTAGTATTGCCATCCTCGCAAAAATGCTAGCTATGACAAAAGTTAGGCTCAAAAGATCACTAATAATCGCTGAAGATAGGCCTATTCGTCCAAGTTCAGAATCTGTGATCCTTAAATTATTGATAAGACTGTGTAGACGGCTGGAAATGTAGTTGCATAACCTGAGAAATGAATAAAGTTTTCCAGTGGTTGTCTTGGTCAAGGACAAGATACGGAAGGATTAGTGGGCGACAACTAAAGGCGCCACCACAGAAAGAAGGCCAACGTATAACGCTCTTTTTTTGCTATCTATAAATATCATCCTTGGATCCATTTTCACTCCCATTAAGAAGAGGAAGATAGCAAAGCCAAATATGCCTATTGTTCCAAGAACTTGTACGCTACCGCCTGTCATCAAGCTCTCTGCTAGATCTGTTGAGAGTATCGCCGGAGCAAGAAGAAGGCCTGTGTAGTTCACAAAAATTATCACAATAGCTCAGTTAAATTGCCCATCTAATAACTAAAGCAAAAGCTTATTTTCATTAAAACACCATTTTTTATATCGGCTATAGGTTTGGCTGCACAAATTTTTCAAATTTTGTTTCTTAACAAAATAACACACGTTAAGATGTGATCCTTGTGGCTCAAAATTTAAAGAGAACAAACCATATTTTTTTAACTATATAATACTATTAACACTCACATAACACAAGGTTTCTAAAAGTTCATAAGAGCTCACAGTACAGTTGATCTAAACTCTTATCAGGCGTGAGACATGTTTTTACAACAAAAATTCTCTTTTTTTATCTGAACTCTTTGAAAATTTAAAAAATTTTATGAAAAATCGCAAACAACGAGAGAATCGTATTACTGCTTTTCATATTTTATATATATAGATCTTAATAATTTGGGAAATTAGAATGATACAGACAGAAGAGAAGGAGACAAAAGGAAAGGAGCTCAGACAAGAAGCTGTGAGGTGAACAATGGAAATCCCGAGCGTTGCAGAATGAAATGAGAGGACTAAGTAATGGCAAAGATCAAAGCTATGCTCAGCTCAAATCATGACAATGAAAAATCCAGCCAACGATAATCTGACAATTTTGATAAAGAGAACTGCTTCCACAAGCCAGCCGATTTTACCTTTGGTGGAAATATTAGGCAAATTAACTTGCGTCTTATCCCCCATCGATGAGTGGTTCGTTTTTGCTGCGTTTCGTCAAAGGAGACAGACACTGAATACAGAGGGAAGAAAATTTTGAAGAAAAGAGAGAATTGATAATGGAAAAAAAAAAAATTAAAAAAAAAATCAAAGATGCTTATTATAAATGCTATTGGTGATGATTATTGGTATATAGTGAAAGCTAGCTAGCAATGAAGGCTGGTTACTGTTTGATTTTCGTTTTCTGATTTGTGTGATTATTAGTATATTATGTATTTGTTTATAACCATAGGGTTTTCCTTTGAAGACAACAACGCACCTGCCGATTACCTAATTAAAACCTCGAGCTTATAGATATAAACTCTAACCTTTCTAATTAAAACCTCAAGCTTATAGATATAAATTCTAACCTTTCTAATTTTGCGGTAAGATGAAATGTTATCGATGATGATTTGTCACATTATTATTAGATCACCATATACACTGAAATTTTAGTATTCATAAACCGAGAATTAGGTATTAGCAGGGAATTTAAACTGAAGATGGTTGTAGCTGCATATTGTTTTGTACAATACTATTTTCTTGGATATTTGATTGATTCTTCAATCAAAATCCACTGCAGTATATGAATTGACATTAAACTTTCTTCATTTATAATACAAGTCAAAAACATTTGCCCAAATGTTTAAAATTTTACGATTACAAATTTTTTGAGGGAACATCAGAATGTGATAATACAATAATAAGACGCCGTGCAGGTTAATAGGAGTTCAATAGGTGACGACAAAAGTTTGAACTAAATTGATAGGGAGCTTTACTCTTTACAAAGCTCCTCCAAAAATTGGGGTATGCCGCTGAAAATGGCGAGCACACGGTATTCTTTAGTAAAAGGCGAAAGAATAGTTCGCTCTGTGCTCACCACACGGCTCCTTGCAAGGATTCAGACACTTATTGCATATTATATTAGCATGTAGTAGGCGAGGGCTTGATCTTCTTAGCCGTGTGGGATTGTCTTCTAATTCTGCAGACATATTAGAATGCCTACTTAATTGTATAGTGCTGGTACTTGATGGCATCTGCATATAGTCTCGACTACCCTTTTGTGAAATTCAGCAGATGTTAGTTACTTACATCGTATTTCTTAACACGTTCATGTCATCAAAATGCTAATAAATATGCCATGACATGACAAGCTGATGAAGAAATTGCTGCAGAAATAATCTTTAATCATAATTATACACTCCTGTGAGGAAGTCAAAAAATAGTGTTTCGACAACAGAAAACTGAAATGATTTATGGTGGAGCAGAATATGGATAATGTTTGGTAGCTTGACTTATCCCAATTCCTGGTGTTGTTCCACAACACTTTGAACTTCCCAGTTACAGACTACACAGTCTTAGTTCAAAACACCTTATTCTATTAGGTACGCCGATTTGTCCTGCATCAACTCTCCATCAGATCAAATCAATAAATGTGAACAGTTAAATGTTTGCACATTTGAAAATGTTTTTGGAATTTTCAAACTTAACCTTGAATTGTGAGTTGCATTAGGCTCGGGATTCTGCTATTCTTGCCTGCTAATTGTTAAGAACCAACAATCACATGTACTTTTAATAAAAAAATTTAGTCTGACGAACAGAAATAAAAAATCGAAAGTTGCAAATATTAAGTACTTGTTGGCCTGAAAGTAAAAGATAAAAGGTAACTGATTGAAAATTTTGATAAATGTCAGTAGGAGTGCGCCAGGCCTTTGGGCGACTCACAGGCCTCTATTTCAGTAGCAAGCTACCAAAATCGAGTGGATACATGACCCACGCATCAGATATTAAACTGACAACAATAGAAATAATGTACGAGAGAGTTTTAATATATAATTAATACTATAATAACAAGGAATTTTCAAACTCAGAATTATAGGGCTTTACCCCAGATGGAGCCCTTCCAGAAATTCTCAAAGGCCAGGGGCGAACCCAGGCCTAAGAGGGGTTTGGAAATAGTTTTCAACCAGCAATTGACGCGCCTCGGTTAGAACCTCACCAGCTGCGTCATTGCACCAAGCGCAAAGATTCTCTCTTACCCTGCTTAACTCTCTTTAATATTTTTCTTTCGTCAGAGTCTGCACTGCTAACTCGTCTATGAGGGACTTAGCTACTATTGAAGGTTAGTTTTTATGTTGTAAGTGAATTAAAAGATCCAAGCTTGTGGTCTATGGTGAGTGGAGGGAAGTAATTGATGCTTCTTCCAAGCTAAGTTCTACATGTCTTTTTTCTTCTTCCCCTTGTATTTCACTTTCGTAACCCAATAGCATATATACAGAAAAACATTTTTAGACAAATCAATGCTGATTCTACAGAAGTAAGGACAGAATTACAAAGCAAATTGTTTCTTTAAGAATAAAGTGGCATATGAAAAAGGTCTGTCCTAATGAAAACGTCAGTTTTTGTGTAGTTAAATAGCGTCATCTTCCATAATTGTTAGTTTATGAATACAAGCGACTGTTACTTCTGCCAGTACAGCAGCAGCAGCAGCAGCAGATCCTGGCATTGACAAATACACTTTCGTGGATCAGAATTCTTCCTGCATCAAGGAAATTAAGAAACTTGTATATGTAGAGAAGTTCTACATATTCTTCTGCTTCTTGTAGTATACACGAGTCTGAAAGTAACATAATGTTGATTGACTTAGAAACCAATCTCCATAATTACAGAACGAGCACATTAACAATGCGAGGGAAACTGAGTAAATCGGTAAATTCTTGCAGGAACGATCAATCAATCAGTGTACTCTTGCAGGAAGGATCTGGTGGTTGATGCAAAGTATGAATAATGTTTGAAGAATTGGTTTCACCGCATTCTAAATATCCAATACACCCTTAAGCAGTGGCCAATCGTTAGTGAACTCTATAATGCTTGAAAAATTGGTTTCACCACGCTTCTAACAAAATCCAATACACCCTTAAGCAGAGCCTTAAAGTCATAACAACTGTTCAGAAACACTTACATAATGATTTGTTTACCGTAAAATTTGGACATAGGTGTGCGCCCGGCCCGCGCAGTAGTGCAACGCATGGGCGACACTCAGGGCTCACAGTAGCCAGCTACTGCATTGAGCCCTCCCCTCAAAAAAGTAATTTAATATCATGTGGATCTATGATCCACACATCAGATATTAAACTGATAAGAACAGATACTACACTTGATCTTAGCCAAAAGGCCGAGAAAGGTATGCTTTGCGAAACGTCTTGATTCTGCTTTTATATCTTTGGTCTGCGTCTTGCTTACGTTGCCCTGTCGATGTGGGACAGAATTTGCTGCATGTATAAATTAAGGTGATCATGAGAATGGATTGTGTGACCTTTCGGCATTGAGCTGCATTGTTCGCCCACAGCAATTTTAATCAGTTATATAGGAGGCAATCATTTACTTGTACATAAGGTATTATCATGAACTCATTCAGTTATTTGAGCATTTTTAGCCCATGAGTGAAAAGCCTTTCACTCAACCTTTCGTTGTTGTTGTAACTCACATTAAGACGAAGCATAGATGGATTGTCACCAGAAATTGTGTTTCCAAAACTGCAATCGATTTATCAGCAGGATTTAAGATCGCAGGACTATTATAGAAATCCAACCGTGATTTTAGAAGTTCTGCAGTGTGCTGAATGCTGTCATTACCCTCGAAGGAACTCATGTTTGCAGAATATTAACAGCAACTCAGAAACATAATTTAAGCTTCATGTAATTGAGTCTTCCATAAATTTTGCAGAAACAGGCATCATGTAAACAAATAGGATAAATTGCTTAGCTAGTGCAGATCAATGCTAAATTTAGAAACAAAACCGGGAAAATTTGTAATTTTCATTTTTCAATATACATGTCAAACGTGGCAAACTTTGAGTGGTGAGTTCACATCAGTACTACGGACATGCACACACAGGAGTACCATTATATAATGACAAGTTTAACGCTTCTGACTAAAACCCATTTGCGTCGTTGTCGTAGGGTTTAGATTTGTCGGAGAAGAATAATGGAGGAAGCAAAGAAGAAGGGCGTGCCAATCTTGCCATGGATGCGAAGCCCAGTTGATGTCAGTCTCTTTGAAGACTGTCCTCTTGATCACCTTCCTTGTCTTGACCCCAGGTACCCTCTTCAAACATAGTACGTATTGTTTTTTTTTTTTTTTACTTTCGTAGGCATTAATTACTTTTAGCCCATTGTTAATTTATTGCAAAATAAGGTTGAAGGTGGCTTTGCAGAACATGGGTATCTCGTCACTCTTCCCAGTGCAAGTTGCAGTTTGGCAAGAGACAATAGGCCCAGGTCTATTTGAACGAGACCTTTGCATCAATTCACCTACAGGAAGTGGGAAAACTTTGTCTTATGCTTTGCCAATAGTTCAAGCATTGTCCAATCGTGCTGTTAGATGTCTACGTGCTTTGGTGGTGCTGCCTACACGTGATTTAGCTTTGCAGGTTAACTCTGCTCGATGCATATATTGTTGTAAAAATGTTTTTGGATTGATTGTGGGTCATTGGATTGCTGAAATGTTTGTGCAATTTGATAGTCTTTTGTTTATTTCTTTGCCTCAGGTCAAGGAAGTTTTTGCTGCGATTGCACCTGCAGTAGGTTTATCTGTTGGTTTGGCTGTGGGTCAATCTTCTATTGCTGATGAAATTTTGGATCTTATTAGGAGACCTAAGCTTGAGGCAGGAATCTGTTATGACCCTGAAGATCGTTTACAAGAGTTACAGAGTGCAGTAGATATATTGGTAGCAACTCCAGGAAGGCTAATGGACCATATCAATGCTACTAGGGGATTTACCCTCGAGCATCTCTGTTACCTTGTAAGTTGGCTACCCCTATAACTTACATGGATTCACTGCAACGCTAAAGCTCTAGTTAAGTATAAACTTACTAGATTCATTTGTTTCCAATTGCTCAACCAGGCCTACTTTGATGGTGTGCTTTGCAGATGCATTGACTCTACAAGTATTTTGAACATTGTTTATATTATGCTAACTTTATCAGAAGCCTTGGGAAATTCCACGTTATATGTACTGCATAGTTTGTTCTGATTAATTTTGTTATTAAGTTACTTTCATTGATTCACAATACCATGTGTTTATATATCTGACCCATCCCGTTGGACATTTTTTTTATCCATTAATTGGTTGCCCCACCAAACAGACAATATGATTTATATTTCTTAGGTATACTTATTTTAGGACCATTCATCTGTGGAAAATCACATTCAATTATTGTGACCAGACCAAGCCCTAGCCAATTATCTTGGCGTTTCAATATAGTTCATTTTGTTTGCAGTAAACCAGACTCTGATTATTTATGTTACTCAGGTTGTTGACGAAACTGATCGATTGCTTAGGGAGGCATATCAGGCTTGGCTGCCCACTGTGCTACAATTTACTCGATCTGATAATGAAACTGCTTTTCTGATGCAAGTACTTTTCTGCCTTCAGCATTGGGTTCTTTAAAAACCATAAGAAGATGGTGAGTGCTATGTTGATTTACTTCCCTTTCCTTTACCTATACTTTTAAACTTATACATTCATGTGTATATGTATGTATATATATATATTTTGGTAGCAACCTGCTGGTGGTTTCAAGTACCAAACTGTGTTAATGTTGGAACTTGGGACCAGTGCTGGTTGCTCTGCAAAGACCTGTAAATGAAGTATCTAAATGACAAATCTGAATCATTAGTATTTATTAAAATTAGTATTCCCTGCTGATTGTTGAAGGCGAAGGGCTTTTTATGATAGATCTGATTATTCCAGTGATTTTTTATGCTTCCTAGAGTTTTTTGTTTTTCGGTTTTGTTTTGGTATTTTAACACATTATTGTGATTTGAAGGGCTTTATCTTATTTAGTTCTGTCAGTATAATTGTTTAGGAGCACAAAATATTGAGAGTTTCTTATTTTCCTAATGGAGTTATGTTTTGCATTTGTATTTTCCCAAAGTTTCCTTCATTAGAATGTTGAATTGCATTCCTTGAGATATTTGGCGTTGTTAGAATAATATTTCATGTTTGTTGCAGTGGCATTGAAAGGGGCTTTAAGGATAAACCTTATCCTAGGCTTGTGTAGATGGTTTTATCTGCCACGTTAACCCAAGATCCAAATAAGCTCGCTCAGCTTGATCTGCATCACCCTTTATTCCCGACCACTGGTGAAACTTGTTATAAGCTCCCAGAAAGATTGGAGTCCTACAAACTGGTATGACTTCATAACTGCACTGATTGAGCAAATTTCTTTCTGTCATCTATGTTTTGTTTTCTGTTATGGTGTTGAAAATCGGGACTAAACTTTACCATTAAAAAACATGTGTAGAAAGGATTCAAGTTCGTCGAATAATGAATATGATGAGTATTCAATCTTGTCATATTCGTAATTTGAATTTAAGAAACACCTAGGGTTTTCTATAAACCACAAATAATCTGAGAGTTTAAATTGGAAGGCCAAACTATGGGTATTAACAAAACAAACTGAAAGCCTTTTCTTTTTCTTTGCACCATGGAGAGCTTAATACTCACATATTCCTTTTTTGATGCATCACAATTCAATAGTGATCTTAATTTAGATCCTATGGCTTTCTTCCTTTCTAAGGAATTTTGACAATTTTATATACTCTCTCTATTTTAAGCTGTTAATATTTTTGTATTAGGATCATTATTGCTCATTTCCCCTTTTTTCTTTGTTGGTTATCTACACCATTGAGATCTTATAAGCCTGATTCTTTTTCTTAAATGCAACTAGGATGTAAACAAATACTTAATAACTAGAAAGATCTTATGCATTCTGTTGAAAATCTTACTTTTACTAATACAATGGTCATAGCTAATAATATCTGATTGTGTTTGGGATATGTTTTTGCTTAAAGCTTCACATGTAATGTTGTATGTTCACCTATTGCTTAGTAAAAATTATTTTTCAAAATGGTACTATCTAACACATTTTTTATTTTTATCATTTTCAATTATAGCTACCGAACGCATATTACTGTTTTCAATTTTAAAATACATAATATAATAAATATATCATACAAATATTTAAATTCAAATACAACAATTATAAAAATATTATTTTTATTTTTTAAAAATATAAATTCGTAGAGATAAATCCAAATGGATCCTTCGTAGTTGGACTTAGATACAGGTGGGCTAACATAAAATTTCAAGCAGTTCAATTTTCAGCCGTTGGGCTTAGCTAAAGCTCCAAACTGAGCCTAAAAGGACTTCTACTGAATGGGCTTACTTAAAGCTCCTAGCTAAATGGCAAGGTCGTAACAGGACTCCTTAAGCTTAAATGCGACTTCTAATAGTTGGACTTTTAGTAGTTGGACTTAGATACAACTCAAGTTGCTAAAATAAAATTTGAAGCAGTTTGATTTTCAGCCGTTTGGAATCCTTTTCAGCAGCTGGGCCTTACCTAAAGCTCCAAACTGACCCGGAAAAGACTTCTACGGTTCTACCAATTTATCTTATCCAAGCCCCAACAACTAGGCTAAACTAAAGCTTCAAGCAGCTGGATTTGGACAAAGCATGACCAAGACACTCCTTCCTCGACTTTGATAACACCATTCTCTTTTATTGTCTCTTCTTTCTGAATTTATACTTTCGTGTATTTGGATAAAGCTTGACCAAAGTCTTCTTTTTGGACTTTTAGGTGCTGTTTGGTTTGAAGAAATGATTAGAGACGACAGGAGTGGAGAGGAGAGGAGAGGTGAGGAGAGTGAATTCAATTTTAGTTGTTTGGTTTGGTAAAGAAATTTAAATGGAAAGAGATTGATTATTTTTTATTTGGACAGTTTAACCTTTTGTGTTAAGATTTTAATATTTGATATTAAAATATTAATATCAGCTGCTTGGATTCCTTTTCAAATGGCTTACTTACCTAAAGCTCCAAACTGACCCGGAAAAGACTTCTACGGCTCTACCAATTTAGCTTATCCAAAGCCCCAACAGCTAGGCTAAACTAAAGCTTCAAGCAGCTGGATTTGGACAAAGCATGACCAAGACACTCCTTCCTCGACTTTGATAACACCATTCTTTTTTATTGTCTCTTCTTTCTGAATTTATACTTTCGTGTATTTGGATAAAGCTTGACCAAAGCCCTCTTTTTGGACTTTTAGATGGTGTTTGATTTGAAGAAATGATTAGAGAGGAGAGGAGTGGAGAGTAGAGGAGAGGAGTGGAGAAGAGAGGAGAGTGAATTCAATTTTAGTTGTTTGGTTTGATAAAGAATTCTAAATGGAAAGAGATTGATTATTTTTTATTTAGACAGTTTAACCCTTTGTGTTAATATTTTAATATTTGATATTAAAATATTAATATCAGCCGCTGGGATTCCTTTTCAGCAGCTGGGCTTACCTAAAGCTCCAAACTGACCCGAAAAAGACTTTTACGGTTCTACCAATTTAGCTTAGCCAAAGCCCCAACAGTTAGGCTAAACTAAAGCTTCAAGCAGCTGGATTTGGACAAAGCATGACCAAGACACTCCTTCCTCGACTTTGATAACACCATTCTTTTTTATTGTCTCTTCTTTCTGAATTTATACTTTCGTGTATTTGGATAAAGCTTGACCAAAGCTCTTTTTTTGGACTTTTAGGTAGGGTTGGCAAAAAAGCCCGGGCCGGCCCAAGCCTGGCCCGGCCCGGCCCGACCCGAGCCGCGGGCTTTAAGCCCAGCTCGTTTATTATAATTATGGGTAAGGGCTTAAAATTTATAAAGCACGTACATATTGGGCTTAGTCATGGGCTTTACTTAAAAGTCCGGGCTTTATAATATATAATATATAAATTTATTTTTAAAAAAAAATTATAATATACAGTATGTAGAAAATTAAAAAAAATTACAAAATAAAAAAAAAAATTGAAAAAGCCGGCTGGAATGCTGGATTGACCATTTGACCTTACCCCTCATTTTCATTTGCCTTATTTTGTAAAATCCCTAATTTCCTGTTCTTCTTTGGCCTAGCCTAAAAGCGACCCTAGCTTGAATCGCTCGCGACACCAACAACGGCTCAAACGGCCTTCGCGAGACGCCCGAACTCCAAAGTGCGGCCGACCTTGCACACGCGACGCCCGAAATTCCACCTCGGCGGCCTTCACGAGAGCCCAAAGAACTCCAAAGAACCTTCGTGCGACGCCCGGCTGCTCCGGCCTCTAGCGACCTTCGAGACGCCACGCCCGGCGGCTCAAAGAACCTTCGTGCGGCGCTTGGCCCGGCTCCTCCAGAGGCCTTCGCGAGACGCCCGCCTCCCTCCAAAGACCTTCGCGAGACGCCGGCGGCTCGACCTCCAAAGAACCTTCGCGCGATGCCCGGCCAAATTTCACCACCACCTCTCGCGTGGCGCCCGTGGCTCCAAAGATCAACTTCGGTAGTTCCTCCTGTTTCCAATAATACCCATCAACTCCTCTTAGTTTGTTCTCATCAAATAGCCGGGTCTTGTAATACCCCCGAAAATGCACAATTCTATGACTAAGTAATTGTTAAAGTGATTGGAGATAAAGACACTTACGAGGGAATTTGCAAAGTACTTTCTTGATTTTCTGCACTGAAGGTTAACCTTCAACAACATTATTGTAACCTTCTGCAAACATTACAAAGATAATTAATCAATGAATGTTGTTGATTATTTATTGGTTTTGTTGTTGATTATTTGTTGGTTTGTTTTTACTAATTACTATGCTGTGTTATGTTGGTCGAGGTATAAAAATATTCTTTACAAAATCAATTATTAATTATTTTTGCTTTACTATTTATTTTAACACATTTTTTGTTAGGCGGAGTTCCTGAAGAAGAACTTTTTACCGGAGAAGAATTGAAGGATGAGGAAGAAGATGGCCCGCAAATATTGGATTAATTTGTTTTTTATATCAATAATTGTGGTTTTATTATGTTGTGTACTTATATTAGTATTTTGTGTGTTGGATAATTATATATTGGATATTTATTTTTAAGGTTTTTAATTTATTGTAGTACTATGTATTTGATAATTATTTTTTTTAATTTATAACTTTATTTAAAAAAAATAATTAAAAATTTTGTAAAAAGCCCAGGCCCGGCCCGGGCCCGGCCCGAGCCCTTCCAAGTTGGACGGGCTTTGAGAGGGCCTGGGCTTTTTTAAAAAAATATGGGCTTGGGCCTGGGCTTGAAAAAGCCCGGCCCAAGCCCTTAAATTGCCAAGCCTACTTTTAGGTGCTGTTTGGTTTGAAGAAATGATTAGAGAGGACAGGATTGGAGAGGAGAGGAGAGGAGAGTGAATTCAATTTTAGTTGTTTGGTTTGGTAAGGAATTCTAAATGGAAAGAGATTGATTATTTTTTATTTGGACAGTTTAACCTTTTGTGTTAAGATTTTAATATTTGATATTAAAATATTAATATCACCACTGGATTCCTTTTCAAGAAATTGGGCTTACCTAAAGCTCCAAACTAACCCGGAAAAGACTTCTACGGTTCTACCAATTTAGCTTATCCAAAGCTCCAACAGCTAGGCTAAACTAAAGCTTCAAGCAGCTGGATTTAGACAAAGCAAGACCAAGACACTCCTTCCTCGACTTTGATAGCACCATTCTTTTTTATTGTCTCTTATTTCTGAATTTATACTTTCGTGTATTTGGATAAAGCTTGACCAAAGCCCTTTTTTTTGGACTTTTAGGTGTTGTTTGGTTTGAAGAAATGATTAGAGAGGACAGGATTGGAGAGGAGAGGAGAGGAGCGGAGAGTGAATTCAATTTTAGTTGTTTGGTTTGGTAAGGAATTCTAAATGGAAAGAGATTGATTATTTTTTATTTGGACAGTTTAACCCTTTGTGTTAAGATTTTAATATTTGATATTAAAATATTAATATCAGCCGCTGGGATTCCTTTTCAGCAGCTGGGCTTACCTAAAGCTCCAAACTGACCCGGAAAAGACTTCTACGGTTCTACCAATTTAGCTTATCCAAAGCCCCAATAGCTAGGCTAAACTAAAGCTTCAAGCAGCTGGATTTGGACAAAGCATGACCAAGACACTCCTTCCTCGACTTTGATAACACCATTCTTTTTTATTCTCTTCTTTCTGAATTTATACTTTCGTGTATTTGGATAAAGCTTGACCAAAGCCCTTTTTTTGGACTTTTAGGTGCTGTTTGGTTTGAAGAAATGATTAGAGAGGACATGAGTGGAGAGGAGAGGAGAGGAGAGGAGAGTGAATTCAATTTTAGTTGTTTGGTTTGGTAAAGAATTCTAAATGGAAAGAGATTGATTATTTTTATTTGACGCTTTTAACCCTTTGTGTTAAGATTTTAATATTTGATATTAAAATATTAATATCATCCGCTGGGATTCCTTTTCAGCAGCTGGGCTTACCTAAAGCTCCAAACTAACCTGGAAAAGACTTCTACGGTTCTACCAATTTAGCTTATCCAAAGCCCCAACAGCTATGCTAAACTAAAGCTTCAAGCAGCTGGATTTAGACAAAGCAAGACCAAGACACTCCTTCCTCGACTTTGATAGCACCATTCTTTTTTATTGTCTCTTCTTTCTGAATTTATACTTTCGTGTATTTGGATAAAGCTTGACCAAAGCCCTTTTTTTGGACTTTTATGTGCTGTTTGGTTTGAAGAAATGATTAGAGATGATAGGAGTGGAGAGGAGAGGAGAGGAGTGGAGAAGAGAGGAGAGTGAATTCAATTTTAGTTATTTTGTTTGGTAAGGAATTCTAAATGAAAAGAGATTGATTAGTTTTTATTTGGACATTTTAACCTTTTGTGTTAAGATTTTAATATTTGATATTAAGTGAAGTTAAAAAATCAAAATAAATCTACAAAATCATAATAAGAAAAAAAGTCTAAATTATTATTCAATTATATTATCTAGGGATTTGAAATTTTTTTGGAAAACTATTAAATTATAAATTAACTTAATCTAAAAATAAAAAATTAAAACAAGTAGAATTGAAAGAAAATTTATTATGAACTGATTTGATCTTTGTTAATTTTTCTGCATTTATAATTTGTAAATAACAGTATAAATAAATATACTTCATATAGAAGATAATCTTCATTAGTTTTCAACATTAAAATAGTGGAATTCTAGTTTTCTTTCCTCAATTGCTAGTTTTCAACATTAAAATAATGAAATTCTAGTTTTCTTTCCTCAATTGCTTTTATCTTTGTTTTTCAGAAAAAAAGATTAATTAATTAAGTGAAAATCTGAAGTTTTTATTTTTGTAATTACATCTCTCTTGTATTGGTAATTTATATTTATATATTTTCATATTAAATAAATAAATAAGTCTATTTATTTTGTTAAGTTTCTTAAAGCATTCATTAAATTTAATTAATATAAAATTATTTATAATATTAAATTGATAAAATAAAATTATAAATAATAATTATTAATGGTATTTAATAAGATAAAAAGTTGAAGGGTAATTTAAAAAGTTTTGATTTCCAACATAAGAGCGATTTGAATTCTTCACTCCTTAGAGTGGAATTCAAATTTCACGTTATGATGGATATTAAATTCTAATAGAAATTAGATTTTTATACATTTTGTCTAACTAAACAATGAAAATAAAATAAAATTTAAATTACTTTCCTCTTCTCTATTCTCTTTTCCCAACCAAACATTATCTTATGACTCCACTCTTTTTATCGTCTCCCGTCTTTTACTTTTGCGATACAACGTCACAAATTGCCTTCTTGAAAGTACTTTTTATTTGAGGAGCGTTGCCGTCCTATACATATTTTTGTGCCTGCTCAAGAAACGCCCAAACACTGCCTACAGAATTCTGACTTGGACTTGCTAGTACCGTCAATTCACTACCCTGGTGTGTATTTTTATCGGCGGCCCAATAATCAGTTTGTCAATTACATTTTCTTTTTTAATTTTTGATTGGATTAGGTTTCATTTGTGGAATTGAATTCTTAAATTCGTACACCGACCTATTAAGATAATCCAAATATTTTAAAAATATTCAGATATTTGCAACGTTAAAATAATTATAATTATTGCTAGCACTGTGTCTTCTCTCAGCCAAGCCTATAAAATGCGGAAGCATGAAGGCACCAAAGACTCACACCGGCGAGCTTTAGCAGCCTTTTTCCCAAAACTCAAAAGCCTTCAGAAAGAAATAGAAATTAAATATGTCATTAGCAGTTTCAGCCTCTCCTGCTAAAGTTATCCAAAATGCTGGGAAAGATACTACTCGTCGCTCCGCAAATTTTCATCCGAGCATTTGGGGGGATCATTTCCTTCAACATACTTGTGACTCCCAGGTAAAATGATTCTCCAGAAATTATATTCAGCCTCCCAGTAAGCTCGCACTTGTATTAGCACTTATGATTCTTTCATGCTACTCTTAACAACCTTTTTTCTTTTTTTTCTCCCTTACAAATATATATAGCGGAGATGCCAATCAATTCAAGTAACGAGTCGTTGGCACAGCAACAATATAATAATAGTATTGAATATGTTAGTTTTTAGATCGAGATGTAGGATAATATATACATGATCTAAAATGTTTCCATCCTCCTACTAATGCTTTATTTCTTCAAATTTCTTCCCGATAGGAAACTGATGATGGTAGCAATGTCAAGCATCTAGAGCTGAAGAATGAAATTAGAAGAATGCTAAAAGCTGATAACAAGCCTTCACGTACACTTGAATTGATTGATGCAATTCAGCGTTTAGGAGTGTCTTACCATTTTGAAAGTGAGATTGATGAAATCTTGGGAAAGATGCATAAGGCTTACCAAGACTCTGATCTTTGTGATAATGAAAACGATGGGCTCTATTAGATCTCTCTTCAGTTTCGATTGCTTAGACAAAATGGCTATAGAATTTCGGCTGGTATGTATCTTGTAAAAACCTTTCATCTTCAATTATGTCCAAGTCTTAGGAGCAACAGAGACTGAAGTGGCAGCTCTTGTACATGTGTTATGTCACTTTCACTTTCACTTCCCAAGCTGTCGTTTCATTTGAGCTGCCACGGGGTGAAGCTTACAACTTTGGCTAGTTTTTCTACTTTAAAAATTTACGTAAATAGTTGTTTAGTTTTCCCCAAAAAAAGAAATTAAAAAAACTAAAAATATATTTCTACTAATACAAGCCGTTTTTTTTCCCAACCAATAAAAATTAAGCATTTGCATATCTTGCTTTAGACATAATCAGAAACCTACAATAAAATTTAGAAGAAAGACCTGGAAAAGCAATTCAAAATTTTTTTTTAAATTGTTATTGCTATAAAAAGAATGTTTGCATAAAATAGTAAAAATGAAATTCAAAAACAGAAACCATTTGATGCTCTAATCTTTCAAATGGTGTAGCAGATGTTTTCAATAAGTTCAGAGACACCGATGGGAACTTTAAGCCATCTCTTGCAAAAGACGTTCGAGGAATGTTAAGCTTGTATGAAGCTACCCATCTCGGGGTACATGATGAAAACATATTAGATGAAGCCCTTGCTTTCACTACTAGCCACCTTGAGTCAATAGCGACCCATCAAATCAGCTCGCCGCTATCTGAACAAGTCAAGCATGCCTTATTTCGGCCTATCCACAAGAGCTTACAAAGGTTTGAGGCAAGACATTACATTGCTATCTATCGAGAAGAATCTTCCCGCAATGAAGCTCTGTTAACCTTCGCAAAGTTAGATTTTAACAAATTGCAAAAGATTCACCAGCAGGAACTCAGTGATATTTCAAGGTAAATAACTAACCTCTAAAAGTGATTTCAATTCTATTTTGATCATAGTTAATTAAGCTTTGCAATTTTGAATGAATATTAATTTCAAAATGCGTGTTCCATTTAGGTGGTGGAAAGAATTAGACTTTGTACATAACCTACCTTTCATAATAAGAGACAGAATTACAGAGTGCTACTTTTGGACATTAGCAGTATATTTCGAGCCCCAATATGCATTTGGTAGAAGAATATTGGCGAAAGTGTTTTCCATGACTTCCATTGTTGATGACATCTATGATGTGTATGGCAAATTTGAAGAACTTGAGCTTTTTACTTCAGCTGTGGATAGGTTTGACCGCTCATATTTAATTTGGGATCTCATGCTCATGATTTGTTATCGCCTTTGATACAAAATTCCCCTTATTGAAATAGGCTAAAATTTGCTTTCTCAGGTGGGACATCAGTGCCATAGATCAACTTCCCGAGTATATGAAACTATTTTATAGGGCCCTTCTTGATGTTTACAGTGAAGCAGAGAAAGATTTGGCCTCTCAGGGAAAATTATACTGCCTCCATTATGCAAAAGAAGCGGTGAGTAGTCTTCAACATTTCATTAAAGATTGATACTAGGCATTAATTTATTCTTAATTGCTAACAGAGATATGATATGTTTGGTTTCTGGTGATCAGATGAAGAATCTTATTAAGCATTACTTTTTCGAAGCTAAATGGTTGCATCAGAATTATGTACCGTCAGTGGATGAGTACATGACGGTTTCATCACGTAGTTCAGGCTACCCAATGTTGTCAACCACATCTTTTGTTGGCATGGGAGACATTGTAACTGAAGAATCTTTTGAATGGTCAATCAGCAGTCCTAGAGTCATTAGGGCTTCTTCTGTAGCTGCCAGACTCATGAATGACATGGTGTCACACAAGGTAAACATATAATATCGTGCCACTGCCACCATTAATATAATTTTCCTTTAACCAAAATGTATTATATATGTGTGTTTTTATATTTGCATGTAGTTTGAACAAAGCAGAGGGCACGTTGTCTCAAGCGTTGAGTGTTACATGAAACAATATGGAGCAACGGAAGAGGAGGCATGCAATGAGTTTCGGAAGCAAGTTTCAAATGCCTGGAAGGATATAAACGAAGAGTGCCTACGCCCAACTGTTGTGCCAATGCCACTTCTTATGAGAATTCTCAATCTTACACGCTTTTTAGATGTCGTTTACACATTTGAAGATGGCTACACTCATTCCGCAGTTGTGCTGAAAGATGTTATTCCTCCTCTGCTTATTGATCCTGTGCCGATATAAGCATGATATTAAGCTTATGTTATCAACTACTGTGCTGCCAAATAATTAATCCTGTGCCGTTTGAGCTTGGATTTAGGGTCTTAAAAATAAATTGAAGGGTAATGATCCCCTATTGTAATTACATTACACTTCAACAGACAAGTTATAATAAAGTTTTTATATTTTTTTAATTTAAATGTTGCACGATTAATAAATTAAGACCTAGGAAGATATTAATTATTTTTGTTAATTATTGCTCTTTCCCAATCTGGTATGATTATTGAATTCAATATCAACTATAATTATTGGTTTTTCAAATGTCATTTAAATTTTCTCATACTTATAGAGTGATCAATAATTGTGTAGTTTGATAGGTTGACTAATTTTTCTTGGTGAAGTGAGCCTCAGCTGAGATTCAAAAGTTTGTTTTTCAAGATGCTAATGGTTTTCCTAAGTATAGATTCAGTTGGACATGATATGTGGTTTCTCTATCTTTTGTTTTTTGTGGCTCTCTTTGCAAGCATTTTTGTTATAGCTCTTGTAAGAGGTAAGGCTTACTTTATCTCCTCTTAATTTCTCTATTTCTATTTTGCTTTCTTTTCTTTCTTTATTGTTTTTAATAAATGCGTCATTTTAGAGATAGGCTGATACCAATAAAAGAAAATAGTGGGGTGAAAATATCTACACCCAAAATTTTGCGTTATGCCTCTTCTAATTTCACTAATTCCGTTTTATTATATCATCATCATCATCATCATTAATATGATTATTATTATTATTATCAAACGTCTACTGTGATAGACCCGCTTACAAAAAAAAATGAAAAACGACAATTTTTTTCTTTATAAAATTGTTGATAGGTTCATATATTTTTGCAACTCAGTTTTCTTTCTATTCTTTGTGCTACCCTGCGATGCTTATTAAAGTCTCAAGACAATTAGAACTTCTATAAAACACTGAAAAGCCACTAAGTATGAAGAACATGAATTTTTGGTACTAGTTCATCTATTTATTTATTAATTTTTAATAAATTAAAAAAATGTATATCTCATTAAGTATACAATTGAAATTATTGGGTTCTCTTAAAAAATTCTGCATACTATATAGTCATAATCAAAATAGTTTAAATATTATGGCGCAATAATAGCATATATTTGTTGGACAATTTCATCCGTTAACATTAGAAGGGCAAAATAATTGAATTAACTTTACCACTTTGAGGTTCCTGTAAAATGTGGATGGATTGGAACAATTATGAAGAAGTTCTAGAAATTATGAAGGAAACTTTGAATTCACTGGTGATGATAGACTTACAAATTCTTGTACAAGTTTATTTTGTATATATTTATTTTGAACAAATTGATGTGGCATAAATATATTAATTTGATGAAATAGGTCTTAGCCCACATTATTTATTTATGTTATTTTGTTTTTTCATCCAACCAATGTATTTATGCCATATAAGTTTATACAAGATTTTGTAGTTTTATTACTGTTTATTTCCTATGTATTTATTTCTACTTATCATATTTCATTCTATTTTACGATGCATGAGGATCACGGCTAATAGCTCAATATAGGTAAGAGATAATCCATTGTTCCATTATTTAAGGCTATATACAATTAGGTAAGTAAGAATTTTTAGCCATTTTATCTTAACATCGTCAGTTGTCAAACATGCAAGATAATAAAAATAGGATTTAGCCATTTATAAAATATGAAGGCTTTAATTGATCAATTATGCAATTGATTAGCCAATTTTATATTTTGGAAAACTGAAAGGCGCTTCCTGTAAGTCACCGTTAAAGTGTCTGTTATTTCCTTAAAAGAAATAATAAAAAATATATGCTAGGGACTGCTGCCAGCTCAAGCCGGGAAAGACGGGCTGATTGACAGTCACCTGTTACACTACAAAATTATTTGTTAAAAAAACAAAGGGGAGGGAGATAGAGAGTTGTGAAATGATGAAGCCCAATTCCATCCATTGGGCTATTCTTCTGTGTGGCAACTTTTTATTTATTTATTTTTGAGTGGCAATCTATTATCAGACTTAGTAATAATTTTTTTTACTTAATTAATTTAATTTTAATCAGTTAAATTATTAAATTTATTTATTTTTAAATTTAATAAAAATTTTCTGTTAATAAGTCATTAAGTTATTAAAATATTTTTTTTAACTTTTTACTTAATTCAAAAAATTTGAATGACATAATTAAAAGATATTTTTTAAAATATCTCTATTCAAATAATTAATTTCTCTTCTTTACCTAAATAAAATTTACTAATTAGCACTATTATTACTTATCTCTATAACTTATAATAAGAAGGTAGTAGACTATTATTATTTTTATCTTCTTATTTTCTTCAAATTAGTATTATATATTTTTATAATTTTTATGAATATTTTTCATATAAAATTATCAAAAACTATAATAAAATTGATTTATATATATTAATTTAAGCACAATAATTTAGAATATTTAAAAAAAATAAAGAAAAATGATGAAGAAAAATTGAATAGTGAGATATGCAAGTGAGATAGGTTTATCTTCTGTAATAGTTGAGTCTGACTTCTTGCGTGTTGGTTAGTTCTAAGTTAGTGCATTGCATGGGTTGAGCTTTTCTGGATTATTGCCAAGATTCAACAGCTGAGGCGAGATGTCCTCTCTTCTGCTCAAACTGTATCATGGATTCAAATTGTTTACACAATAAAATTCTTCATGCCCCTTCTTAAATGAATTTAGATCCCTTTCCTGATCTAAATTCTCCCCATTTTTTCAACAACTTAATAGCACGTGTTATGTACCCTTTAATATAAATAGTATCTTTATGTAAATCAGTATATGTATTAGACAATTTTTTACCTTAAAAGCTACTAATTTAGCATTTAGATAATTAAAATGATGGATATATACGATAAATTATTTTTTGTGAAACAAGAATATTTAGAATAGTTTGTACAGTACAAAAAGCACCGTCTGTAGATAAATGGAAACATTGAATCATATATGCTAGTAATGAAGTGTATTGAAAAATGGTAGGATTGGGGTTTAGTATTGTGTATAATCGTGAATTCAGTGAAGATCTGACAATCTTTTAGAGTTTTTTATGCTTGGCACGAATAATGTTTGCCTTAAATTATATTCAACATTTTTCATCTTAATTTGTTGTTCCAATTGCTCAGGCATATGCTTAAATCAAATATGATGCAATATCCTCCACGCTAACCAATGAAGGAGATGCTTTTGGATGTTTAGGATGACATTTGTTTTTTTTTTTTTTTTTTTTAAATTTGAATATACCTAAATTACTCTAAATGTAGAGTACAATTAAATGTTTAAATCTGAATGATATATTTATTTTTGACCGAATCGCTAAATCTTATTAGGGAATTTTAATCCCACCTTGATCTTGTAAGTAAAAATATCAAACAAATAGTAAACAGAAAACAAATGGAGAATAAAAATAATCATACAACACAAGAATTTGTGTGGAAAACTTTTATAACGGAGAAAAATCACAACCGCCAAGGATAAGGAGAGAAATTTCCATGTGAAAATTATTACAATTACTCTAGTATTTTTCTCACACCCAAAACCCCAATTACATTAAATCTCTCAAAAAACTTACTATTTTTTTCATACTAGAAACTGTCTATTTACAGAAAAGCTAATTGTTGTCTTTATATAAATAAATAAACTTAACCTCTCTATATATAGTGATTACTTCTTATAGGAGAAGTATTCATTTCCCTAAATACGTTGTATTCCTCGAGTAAGTTAAGTCTCAAAGGAAAAATTACTTATTCCTAAAATAAGAATCCTTCTGAATATGAAACTACTAAATAAGAAATGCTTAGGAAATATCATAATTTAGAATTTACAAATCCTCAATGAAAAATGAGAACTTTGTGAAATTTTTAATTAAGTGACAAAACATGATTCATTGTGTATCTACACAACCACATTATCTGCACTTTCTTCACCAAAACAAAACTCACATAGGGCTTATGAAAATCATTCCACTATGGGTAAAATCTTGTCCTTTATCTAATAGTTGTAATCCTCTACACCTAGAATAATCATACTCCATCTTATTTAGAATACATATATTGAGCACATGTTGATCACATTGCTAAAAGTATTAACTCTCGTATTTGGCTTTCTTGAGAGTCCTCAGCCATCAATAAAAAAATTCCAACACACGCTTTGCATAAATGCTAAACCAAGTCCCGTTTGTAAATCTTGTGGATCTACTAGTAGTAACACATCTTCTTCTATGGTACGCCAAAAAGAATAAACTAGTCTTTCATTCAAAAAAGTGACACACCGCTAGCTGATATTATTAGTATCTCAATCTATTGATTTAAAGCTACTTGCCAAACTTTCTCCATTTCGACAATCTTTTTTAAGGTACCTTGATTATCTACTCACACCTTTTGGGGTTTGCATTAGTGGAAGTAGGCTTTAAATCATCATTTCTTTCCCTATATAACTAGATTGAATCAATATATCCTTGACTTGAACTTGCCATAAGACAAAATTGATTCTTCCATCAAAATTTTCTATTTTATCTTCATAAGTATGAAAACCTCATTGTTGACATATTTGCTCTACATTGCAACCTTAGGTATGATACCACTTTTTATGGAATTTTAATTTCACCCAAGATTTTGTAAGCAAAAATATCAAATAAATAATAAATACAAAACAGATGGAGAACAAAAATGATAACATAACACAAGAATTTATATGAAAAACTTCTATACCAAAGAAAAATTATCGCTGCCAAGGATAATGAGAGAAAATCCATTATTAAAAAAATTATTATAATCACTCTAGCATTTTTTTGATACTTAAAACTCCAATAACATTTAATTTCTCAGTAGACCTATTATTTTTCTTATACTAGAAATTGTCTACTTATGGAGAAACAAATTGTTGTGTTATGTGTAAACAGGTGAAACCAACCTTCCTATATATAATGATTATTTCTTAGAGGTGAAGTATTCCTTTTCTTATATAAGTTATCTTCCTTCTTGAACGAGTCAAGTCCTAAAGGGAAAATTACTTATTCTTTAAATAGGAATCCTTCTAAATAAGAAAATTACTAAATCAAAAAAACCTAGCAAATATCCTATTTTAGAATTTATGAATCCTTATTGAAAAAAAAGACATATTTCCTAATAAAAATAGGTATTAACTTGTTCTTTTAAATTAAAAATTTTGAAAACCAGTATTATATTTTTATCTTTGTGTCCTTATAAATTAAAAATATTAACCAATATTGATCTTTAAGATAGTGCTCTTAGCACACTTTGTTGGTATTGTCAATACTCATTCTTTCCTTCTGTTAATGCTTCTTTGTATGATGTTGCATACTACTTGTTGTTAGTAACGTTGCTATATCGCTATTGCTTGTTGTTCGCACCATTGCTATGCTACTGCTTGTGGTTTATCTCGTTGCTGTTTGTCGTTAAGATTGCTTGAATTTGTCTCATTATTCCAACATAGCTTTCTTAAAATTTCGTCACTCTTTTTATGTTAATACTTTTATGGAAAAACTCATCTCAACTAATAAAAATTATTATTTAATTAAAATAAAAAAGTAGTACAATGTTATAAAAATAATAAGGGGTAAGCGGTAAAACCCAACATTATAGGAAGAAAAGTGACAATCTTCTTTTTAATATTAATTAATGTTTTACCCGTTCATCTTAATTTCTCATGTTATTACAACCTAAGTTTTGAAAGGAATAATGCGCCTCAGAAAAATCAGCCACAATCTCAGCCACTGTCCAGGCATATGATCGAAACCAACTTCGCAATCTGTACTAGCTTATAGGTTGTCTTTTAGTAACAGAGACTTATAGGTTGTTTGTTTTTTACTCAAGAATTTAATTCACTGAATTGCAATTAGTTAAGTTATTAAATTTATTTATTTTTTCAACTGAATGAAATTTTTTTAGCTATTGAGTTGATTTTTTAAGCTTTTTGTTTAATTTAAAAAGTCTAAAGGATATCATTAACAGATATTTTTCAAAATATCTCTATTTAATTAATTAATTTTCATCATTCCCTAAATACAATTTACTAATTAACATTATTATTACCTATTTCTATAACTTGTGATACTATAGTGGAAGACTATTATTATTTTATCTTTTTATTTTCTTTAAATTACTATTGTTTATCTTTATAATTTTTATGCATATTTATCATATAAAAATATCGTAAACTATACTAAAATTGATTAAAATATACTAATTTAAAATATGAATGGGTTGTGCTCAATTCAACATGATTTATGCTATGATAATATTTTGCTATGATAATATTATCTTATTTATATTCTTTGAGATATTTATTATTTGTTTAACATTTATAATTTGTAAGGGCACAACTATAAAAGTAGTAGTTTTTAGAATTTTTAAATTAAAAAACAACTTAATACTTATTTTTTAGCAATTCAGGCAAGAAAATAAACACGTCATTCGGATTTAGATATTTACCTCTATTTTGAATTTAAAATAATTCATATATATTCAAATTCCAAAAAAAAAGTCATCTTAGAGATTTAAAAGCATCTCATTTGTGGGTTAGCATCGAGTATGCTGCATCATATTTAATTTAACCATGTGCACGAATGACATAAGGGTGTTTTCAAATTTAATCTAAGAGACAAGCATGACTTAAGATTATGACTCTAATTATTCGAATTAACTGTATTTTTCTAGAAGTAATTAAATTATGTATTATATATTATTAGAAAGATCAATCTATCGACTTTTTGAGGAGTTTTACGTAATCAAAATCAAACTTCCATTCTTAATGATATTCAAGATTTTTTCAACAAAGGTTACAGCTACCAGGAGTTCTATACAGGGCCAAAAGTTCTGAATTTACTAGCATCAATGCATCAAAGATTTAATTAATAAGAATACATCATTGGAACACTCTGTGAGTCAAGAATTTAATAGATTTAAAAATGTTTGATTTAGAGTTTTCTATATCAAGATGTGATTAATGAGTGTTGACTGCTTAGATTTGCTATTGAAATCAACCTTGAAGACAAATTGTGTTTTGCTTTGTTCTTTTCCAATTAATTACAGTTAAGACCTTCAATTGAAGCTTGATTTAAATTATAAATGATAGAAATCTTATCATAAGCTTGGAGGGATGTTCCAAGTTGTCTAATAAAGGTATTAGGTTGTAACTTTAGAAGAGGATAGCGATTTTCATAATGTAACTTAGAAAAGTACTCTTGTTAAATTTTCTTCATGCAATTCTATATCTTTTGGGTGGATTCTCTAGAGTAATGAGTTGAGAAGCCCTATACCTCTTGTAAGATCTCATCAGATGGTGAATATCTGAGTCCTTTTGTTATTCTCTTTAATGTTGAGCATTGGTCAGTTAGAGACCCATGTATCTCATGAAGGACTTCAATAGGTGGTGAATTTTCTGCATTCTATTGTAATCATCTAAAGTGGTGAGCTTTTGTTCTTACCTTATCTATGTGTGTTTGTTTTATTTAATAAGTTTATAATTAGGCCGGCGTGACTAAGCAATTGGAAAAACAAATTAAGATGGAAAAATGTTGAATATCTCAAGATGATCTACAATATTGAACCCCTATTCTACCCTTTTTCAATACATTTCATTAATAGCTTATATGATTCGATATTTCCATTTATGTACAGATGGTCGTTTTTTAACTTTAAAAGCTATTCTCAATACCTATCATGTAAATTATCTAAATGCTAACTTAGTCTTTTTCAAGGTAAAAAAATGTCTAACATGTATACTATTGACATCAAAAGGTACACAACAAGTACTATTAAGTTTTGAAAAAAGTGTGAACAATTTAGATCAGGAAGGGATCCAAATTAATTTAAGAATTGGTATAAATAATTTTATTGTGCAAACAATTTGAATCCATAATACAATTTGAGTATAAGAGAGAACTGTTGCTTCAACTGTTGAACACTAATAAAGCAACATGGTTTGTCTGAAGAGGAGGTAACTAAATGAGGGATTTCTCAAGCCAAGTGATGTGGTATTTCCCATGCTTGTGAGTATTCTTAATCTTATATATTTAAGCAAATTTTTGTATGTTGTGTTAAAAATAAGCCCAACACCACCTTTAATTAACCTAAATTACTAAGCCCAACCCTTGGAAGGTTTCATGAGTAAATATGGTTGGTGAGGTTTGAATTATTGGTGGTAGGTGTGGTAGGTGAAATTATTAGTGATAGGTGGGGTAGGTGAAATATTGTTATTAATTTTTTGTAATATTTTATTTGAATGATTTAGATTTATTCTCATGTAATATAAATACCCCATTGTATCATTTGATTATGCATCAAGTGAAGAGTGAAGAATAAGAGAGAAATAATGAGTGTGAACCGCGAGTGTGTAGTGTTTCATGCAAAATATCAATAAAGTATTTAAGCTTAGCATAACTCTTCTTTTGCCTAAATAGTTTCAGTATGAAGCAGTTTAATCCTCTTAAAATTTTCAACAATTGGTATCAGAGCTGAGTTGTTTAAGGACATTTGCAGTAGTTCTATCCAAAGTTCACAGCAATCAAGGACTGTAGTAGGGAAACTATAAGAGTACAACGAGGACAATCCAGGACATTTGGTGAATCTTTGTTGAATCATGAAGATTTTGAAACTTTACTAGTTCGTTGGTGAAGATCGAGTTTGCTTGGAATTATCAAAGTTTTGCAGATATGATGGGTGATTTTCAAGTAGTTGGAGGAGTTAAGAATTTCAACGACAAAAATTACAATATGTGGGCAACATTTATGGAGTCTTGTTTACAAGGTTAAGACTCTAAGAGATCATTTGTGGTAATGATGTGAAACTACCAATTGAGAATGCCACTTTAAAAAAGTAGAACATCAAAGCTAGAAAGGCTAAGTTTGCCATCAAGAGAATAATTGAAGAAGAGATGTTGTAACATATAAACAAAGCTAGAATGCCTAAGAAAGCTTAGGACACTTTTGCAATGATTTTTTTTGAAGAAGTACAACACATAGCTACAACTTTTAAAGAATAAGCTATTGTTAATTTCACAACAAAATTTGAAGCTGTGAGTATTTTAACAAGGTAAAGTCTTTATGTTGCGAAATTTACGAGTTAGATCTTACTATTGCAATTTTTGAATTTAGAATGACAAAAATTATTGTTCATAGTTTGAGGAGCGAGTTTAGGAGCCCTGTTACGGCTATCCAAGTTTGGCCAACTCAACCAACCATTGAGGAGTTTGAAAACTTATTTGCTGATCAAGAAGCAATTAACAAGCAAATGAGTGGGACTATATATTGTAAACAGAATCTGTTTATGTAGACAAGATTCAAAGGAATGAAAATGTAGATTTATGTTATGCTCGGTTAGGATATGTTACCCATTACAAGTTAAAGGTGATGACAAACAAGTTAATGCTCAGAGATCTACCTCAACTTGACGTAAGAATAGATATAGTGTGTGCAGGGTGTCAATATGATAAAGATCCCTAACTCACATATGAGGAGTCAAAGCTCAAAGCCAAAGAACTATTAGAGCTTATACACTCTGATGTGTTTGGGCCTATCAAACAACCTTCTATTAGTGGCATACGATACATGCTCACATTCATCGATGACTTCTACAGGTATGTTTGGGTCTTCTTTACGAAAGAAAAATCTAATATTTTTTAAAGTTGAAGGTTTAAGGAATTCAGAGATATAACCGAAGGAGAAGTAGGGAAAAAGGTTTGCTATGAACAGACAATGAAAAAGAGTATACATCATAAGAGGTGTTGTGATTCTACAAGTAGATGGCGGTACATAATAAGAAACATAGTGTTTAACGAAACATCTTTATGGTGGTTTTTTTTTTTAAAAAAGCTAACAGATTCAAAAGAAATTAAAGATCAAATGAAAGAATAAATTGCTAAAATTAAATTGAGCCAAGAAGAATCTAAAGATTCTGACAATCTAAGAGATGATGATATCGAGCATGATAATGTGCAAAGTCCTTGGAAGACAGGTGTTCACTAGAGCCCTATTGAAGATGAAGAACCAAGTGAATTAGAACTATAAACTTTTAAATCTCAGTTTAGAAGATCCAAAAAAGTTAAAAAACTGAATCTGAAGTATGCTAATGTAGTAGTTGTAAAAGAAGAAAAAAATAAAAGAACTTGAGACATTTGAAGAAACAACAGAGAATTCTTATTAGATGAAGGTGATGAAAGAAGAAATCATTGCACTGAAGGAGAATCAAACTTAGGATCTGGTTCTAAAACCAAAGGATGCAAAACCAATATCTCGTAAAAGGGTGTACAAGATTAAGAAGTGCCCAGATGGTTCAATTGAAAGAAACAAGGCTTGATTGATAGCTTAAGATTCTCTCAACAATACAAGTTAGACTATGATGAAACTTTCAGTTTGGTGGCAAAGCTTACAATAGTAAGAGTCTTACTTGCGTTTGTAGCTAGTAAGAAATGAAAATTGTGGCAACTAGATGTAAAAAATGCCTCTTTACATGGAAAATTAGATTAAGAGATCTAAATGAACCAACCAAGAGGATTTGAGAATAAAGCTCATCCTGAGTAGGTACGTAAGTTAAAAAATGCACTTTACGATTTAAAACAAGCACTAAGGGCATGAAATAGAAAGATTGCTGAGTTTTTAACTCAAAGTGGTTATTCAATGGCATATGCAGATTCTAGCTTTGTTAGTTAAAGCTAGTGAAAGAAAGTTACCAATTACACAGATGTATGTAGATGATTCGATTCTTACTGGTGACGATGAAGAAGAAATTCAACGAATAAGAGAGAACTTATCAATTTGTTTTCAGATGAAAGAGCTTCGTCAACTTAAGCACTTCCTTGGTTTAGAGATTTATTGAACAAAAGAGAGAGATTTCTTTGCCAACAAAAATATGTTAAAGACTTGTTAAAGAAGTTTGGGATGTTGGAATGCAAACTAATCTCAACTCTAATGGAAGTCAATGCAAAATCAGAGCACATGAAGGCAAAGAATTACAAGAGCGAATGATTTATGGACAAATAATAGGTTGTCTAAGCTACCTAATGCTGACATGACCAGATCTTTCATATGAAGTAGGTGTAATGAGTCAGTACATGCAAAATCCAAAGAAGTCTTATATGGAAGCAGTTTGACAAATACTAAGGTATATGAAAAGTACAATTGATTACAGTTTATTGTACAAACAAGGTGAAAGTTGAAAGCTGACTTACTATTGTGATGCTGATTATGTTGGAGATCGTAATACAAGAAGATCAACTACTATGTGCATTTTAAGAATTTGGTTTGGAGCGGTTTATTGGTGTAGCAAGAGAGAACCAACTGTCACTATCAACTACAAAAGCAGAGTATAGAGCAACAGTGATAGTAGCTAAAAAAAGTACTTGATTGATGTAGTTGATAGCAGTACCATTGTATTACGATACTCAATCGATGATCAGCTTGGCAGAAAATTCAGTTTTCTATGCAAGAACTAAACACATGGAGATGCACTATCACTTCATCATGGAAAAAGTCTAGCAAGACGAAGTTGAAATGCAGTATGCCAAGATGGATGATCAAAGTTGCGGATTTGTTTACAAATGATCTCAGCACTGGGAAGTTTGAAGAATTCTGCTAGCAGTTCAATATAGTTTGAAGGATGAAAATTGGTGTTGAGGGTGAGTGTAAATAATAAGCCCAGCACCACCTTCCATTAAGCTCAATTAATAAGCTCAATCCATGGAAGGTTTCATGAGTATGTGAGGTTTGAATTATTGGTGATAGGTGTGGTAAGTAAAATTATTAGTGGTAAGTGTGATAGGTGAAAATAAATGGTTATTAATTTTTGAGAAATTATCAATCGTATACCCTTGGTTTACTCCGTTATCAAATTTACTACAAAATTTTTAGGATATATCAATGGTTCACCCTAAGTTGATAAAATATATTTGTCATCTACCAAACCGTTAGATGCTGTTTAAATATGATAATGTCAGAGGGGTAATTTGGTATTTTCATATAATACAAGTGATAATTTAAGGGTATAAAAGTGATAATAAGAGAATTTAAGGGTATACAAGTGATAATTTAAGGGTATATAAGTGATAATAAGAGAATTTAAAGTGATAATTTTTCTTTACTTTAATTTAAGTTTTAAGGGTAAAATCGTCAATTCACCATAATTCTGTTAACTTTCAAACGGCAACTAATGGTTTGGTGGTTGGTAGATAGCTTTTGTCAACTTAGGGTGGATGACTGATATACCCTGAAAGTTTTGTAGTAAATTTAATAATTGAATAAACTAAAGGTATACGATTGATAATTGCCCTTAATTTTTTGTCATATTTTATTTGAATGGTTTAGATTTATTTTCATATACTATAAATACTCCCTTATATCATTTGGTTATACATCAAGTGAAGAGTGAAGAATAAGAGAGGAATAAGAAGTGTGAGCCTCAGTTTCTTGTAAAATATCAATAAAGTCTTTTAGTTTAATAAAATTCTCATCTTGTCGAAATAGTTTCGGTATTGAGCACGTTAGTCCTCCTTGATTTTTCAACATGATGATGGTGATCGCTTCGCGAATTCGTATTTGATAAATGAACAAGTTGCTCAAGCCTGAGCTTGACCCTATAACGCTTTGAAGACCACTGTAGTTTTTGTTAATTTTATTTCATCACAAATTTGAGCAGTTATAATAAATGGTGTATGCATGAGAAAACAATCTGCTGAAGTTAAAAAGTTATATTAACGACTTCAAGCAATTTTAGAGCGACCATTATAGGAGGAAAAGTGACATATTAATTAATGTTGTACCCTTACATCTTAGTTTAATTTTTTAAGTCTACTAATTCATTTCTCATGTTATTAGGGCCTAAGTTTATTATTTAAGAGTAATGATTTTTTAAATTTTTAATTTTTTTTACAAAGGATGGGTAAAAGTTAAATTAATGTTTTTTTTTCTTAATCCCCTACCTTTACGATCCGAAGACCAAATAAGCAGCTTGCAAACAACTAAGATAGATGCTAAGGCCAACTTTGCGATTTAATTTAGGGGTCTAAAATTTGATTGAACTTTTAAATCAATTCAAAAAAGTGAGAGTTTGAGAGATAAAGAGTTAATATGTTGAGAGTTTAAGAGAGAACGAATGAGAGAGAAAAGAAAAAATAACAAATATTTAATTTTAATCTTTTTTTAATTTTAAATAAGGGTAACTCTGCAAGGGAGAGAGGGAAAAAAAAGAGATTAATTATAAATTGCAAACTGATGAGATGAGAGAATCAAATATATATCACTACTCAATACTCATTGTTTAATTGTCCCATGTGCTAACTCTATCTCCATTAATTTCTATTTCAATTTCTTATCTCATCCTTGTCAAAAAAAAAAAATTCTTATTTCTTCCCTAAAATTTAATGAGTTTTTTTTTATATTACTCAATTAACTTTTTCTTTTCATTTGATTATTATAAGGACAAAGTCGCAAATGGCTGGAAAGGATGTAAACATGAACATTTTATGTAGGCGAATATTGGTGAGAGTTACACACATTCATATTCATAAATAAATAAACGTTTTACGTAGGAATGGCGAAACCAAGACCAAGGCTCGGGTATGAGAATGTCCGAATCCAATCTGAATATGTTTTTTTGGAACTTGAGCCGAACTTAAAAAGATTGGTGTCGGGCTTAAAAAGCCAAGCATCATGTAGGGTTTTTTAATCCAGGCTTAAAAAGTTTGGATTTTATATTTTATAACAGTATATATGGATATTTTTAAATTTATTTTATGATTTAATAATTTTTAAGTCTATTTGAATAAAAATGCATATAAAAGTATGAACTGTAAATATTTAAAATTTTTAAAAAATATAATAAATGAGTCAAATAAATACAATTATTTAAAATAATGATATTCTTTTTTATAAAATTTGGATTTCGAATTAAACCGTAGACTTATCAAGTGATGCTAGGGATCAACCCAGCCTTATTCCCAGACCAGATTTTACTAGACCCGCATCACTTGGGTCCAAGATGAATAGGTATTTTTGACATTCTCAGTTTTATGTACAAAAATTAAGAGGGGTGTACAAGTAATATGGTCAACTTTGTGCTCCGTAGAAATGACTTTAAGTTGAATCATACGTGCCATATTTTATTTTATTTCTTTTAAAAATGGTAGAATTCTAGTATTTTTTTTTCAATATATTTACAAACAAAATTTTATAGGAATCACTTAAATCAATTCTTACATAAATAAATCTTCATTAAATTAAAGGGATATGTTTACTCTACCTTCAAATTAATAGAAGAAAAATCTATTCACACACAAGTATTAGATACACGAGGATAGAAAAAAAGAGTCCCAAGAACTCGAATCCAAGCTCCCAAAGTAACTTGAATTAAATGACTTAATTTCCTTAGTTAAATTATAGTGTTTTTTTTCTTTGGTTAAAAAAAAAATAGTCAACATGGGCTTTAAAACAACTTGTTTCGACACCAGTTGTGGTAGGTGGTATGTCTTAACTAAATGATTTAACTCCCAAAATTATGTCTTAACTTTCCAGCAAGCTCTGGCTTTTGGCGTATAGTCTGCTTCACAAAATCCATATGCCCAAGTAGACATAATTAATGGATCCTGTTGAAGCAATTCTGACAAGGTGGGCACAGGCCCTTTCAGTGCTGCTTCATAAAGCATACTTTTCATTGTTTTCATATCCTATGCTATTGATCTTAGTTTGATGTGTGGGAAATTTTTCTTGCATAAATTGAAAAGTCGAAACTTACATAAATTTAAAGACCAGTAGCTTGACATTCATACATGCAGAGCCTCGGGTAGACTTTTGGTCAATGTGAAAAAGTTGTGTCGAATTTTCAAAGCATATAATCTATTTCATTCTTAATTTCCATCTTGTGGACCCGTATTGTTAGATATTTTGTTGTGTGGGAATTTTCTTGTAGAAATATAAGAATTGCCACTTGTATTTTTTATACATGTAGGATCCTAGTGCATGGAGTTCTGGTAAAATGTGAAAGAGCAGATCAATTTCTTCAATCAAAAGTTGAAATCAAAAGTTAGGGTTAGGATATGAATCAACGTCCTTGGTGGGAAAAGGAACTTAAAAAGAAAAAACAATTTGAGTTGCCTAGAATGATTGTAATGTTATTGGATCCATGAAAGGCAGAATATTCCAAAATGTATAAGAAAAGATTCTGCATATAAATTTAATGGAAATATATTAATTATCAAGATTTTAATTTTTCCTTTTTCGCTTACGTTCATTCTCTTCTCAAAGAAAATCCAGCAAGTTTTTGCAGACATTTTTAAAAACTTAGGAGGCTAGTAGGTGTGTGGAGGCTGGTAGGTGTATGAGAGCAAGGAGTTAAGAGGTAAACGAGCATCAAGTTATGTCATTATTGCCAATCATGAATCTGCTTTGAGAGTGAAGGAGTCTAAATAAATTTGACCAGCTTATTTGTGTAATAGTTTGAATTATCTCATTATAATCTTAGATAATCGGTTATAGATTTGATCTAAGAATATAGACAATGATGAAGAGGAGTTTGACCAACTTGTTTATGTAACAGATGTTTTGATGCATCATCATTATTTGACATTTATCCATAAGGGCCTTGTATGAATTCTATTGAGATACGGCATAAATGGTTTATAGAAATACTTAACGGAGATGTAAGTAGGTGCTTTAACATGTTACAAATGAATAATGATGTATTTTAAGATTATGCACTGACTTAGAAGATAATTATGGGTTAAAGAGCTCAAGGAGAACATGTGGTACTCGGATGTTAGGAATGTTTTTATATATATTAGGGCAAAGTGTAGGAAATGATAACAACAATGGAGCAGCTTGCAACATTTCCGGTGGGAGTGTGAGTGGATATTTTGACAAAGTATTAGATAGTATGTGTCATATGTCCGTAGATTTGATAAAATCATTGGATCCCGACTTTACTACTACTCCTAAAGAGATATCTCAAGATGAAGATTTAAGGTAATTGACAAGATATATGCCTTCAAGATTTTATTGGTTATTCCTATAGATGGTGTGATTAATGTATATATGGTTGTGGATACTCAATATCTCCAGAGTAGCAAATTCCATATATTGATAGAAAAGAGACACCAACTCGAATGTAATGGTTGTATGTAGCTTTGATATGCAATTCATATTTGAGTGCCTGGTTGGGGAAGCAAAGGCTCATGATGCTAGGGTATTTCAAACAAGTATTACGATCTTGCATTCAATTTTTCCAAAACCTCCTCTAGGTTTAAGTTTTTATGCTTTTTAATATACTTATTCAATTGATTTGATTGTATTACATATTTTTATATTTTTTATTATATTATCTATTTTTATATTTTTCTTTTTATTTTTTTTTAGGAAAAATACTATTTAGTAAATGCGATATCTAGAGTTAAGTTGATACTTATGACCTGCTATAAGATGAGATATCACCTTCTTGGAATTTGGGGATAAGAGGTCAACTACGCAATAGCAAAGAATTGTTCTCAACTACAAAGCACTTTTTTGGGGAGTGTTATTGATCGTACCTTTAGGGTTTAGAAGAATAAATGAAAGATTTTATGAAATATGCCAAGCTACCAATTCAAGAAGCAGGTGAAGATAGTTATTGCTACCATGGCCTTACATAATTACATTAGAAGATTTTCACAAAAAGCATGATCATTTTGATGCAACAATGGATGAGCAAAGCCATAGTATTAGCGAACATATAAGCAAATTGCATCTCATGAAGAAAGTTATGATACAATTGATAACACCACTCAAGATACAATAATCTTGAGATGGCATTGCTGCAAGTTTAATGGAGGCATGACAATAGAAATATTTATACGAATTTTGTAATTAATTACATTTTAATTTTATTAAGTTATATTGTATTTATTAGATATATTTGGTATAATTTATTTCTTCAATCAATATTTAAAATTAGAATTTATTTATTTTCATTTTAAATTATTTTAAAAAAAATTATTCATTACAACATGTGCAGAAAAATAAATTTGATTTATTAC